>JARKIB010000574.1:0-60626 GCA_029378385.1 Mycena metata
ATCAACACTATCTCTCGGGAGGAGATGCTTGCTCTGGGTGTTATTATTGAGAGTTCCAGTGCACCACTTGCCAGCACTCTTGCACCGGCGCCTCGTCGCGGGGAAAAGCATAATTTAAACGACACTCCGGTCCTTCAACTCGACAGAGACCATCATCACCTACTGGCATTTATTATTCACAGTTTTTATTCCACCTGGCACCCTCCCATCCTAATTTACATAGGACCATTCTTATGCTTTCTTGTAATTTCATTTAACCACATGTACTTGTGCGTGTGGTTGGCGTATGGCTTGCTACATATTATTTGCATATTATTCAATAGTTCTCACTCATGAGTTCCCGGACTTTAAAAAATACATAGAGATAAGCATTAAAGTTCTACAGGTACTTTGGGAGTCAGAGTGTTATGCTGCGCTAGAATTCAGCGACTTGGTTGAAGTTGCAGCTAATGGTGCTCTGCAGATCATCGGGCCGCGTGATAGCCGACTGGTGGTGGTCGGTCTGGTATTCGGGGTCCTGGTTGGGAGGTTTTCGGTAGTCGTGGTCCGGAAGTTTTGACACAGACACCCCTTGGTACTGTTGATACCGTTGTCCTAAACGCTCATTGTTCTTAACCATGTTGCCGAATAGGGAAACAGCAATAGGTCGTCCAAAAATGCTGGGTATTCGCCAAGGGGGCCCAAAGATAAGCAATTACCATATGGGGTAGAGGGGGGGAGGGGTCAAGGGTCCGCTGGAAAAAAAAATTGTATGCAGTTTTATTTTGCCCCAGGAAGGTCCGCTGAGGAGTTGAGGGTCCCAAGCAGGACCTCAAACACAATTTGCCACTATAACCACCCCATTGCAGGCCTCTCACTCATTCCATTAGCAAGGCTGGGTCACCACGGTTCGTTTTGAACCCAACAACCGTGTGGATGTCAAGTTTGAGGGCGCCGATGGTTCAATGAGAGCTTCTGATTCGATGTACTGCTATTATATCGCTCTCAAATCACTGCTGCGACCACTCTCTACTGCCAAAATGTCACGGCTCAAAATTCCCCACCTGGGGTATCCTTCTCAAAAAGAGAATATGATCGCATCACCGTTACGTAGGAGGGGGAGGGGTAGGCTGAAAGTCCCGAAAAAATAAAAATGTAGGTGATATCATTTTTTCTTATCTTTGGGCCCCCTTGGTATTCGCTTGGACCTCATGATGCTGATCCATATCTCAAGATATTTACTCAAGAAGCTCCTGATGTAATTAGTGGTGTTGTATTTTACCCATTGTTCTTCGGCTAATCCCTTCCACCGGGTGAAGATGTCGTGCGTTAGGTCCCGGTGTGTTTCCGACTGTATTGGCCATCACTAGTGGATTGCCATCTCCCTTTCACGGGCGGTACCGACAGTTAATCCGATTATTTAACTCCACAACGAGTCTGTTGATAACGAAGCACAACAACCAGGCTGCTCCTTTTGGTTGGACCGCCGCTGGGCGAATACGCGTACGGTATCGGATTGTGCCTCGTGGGTGTGAAAACTCAACGTGATTAACTGCGGTCCAATTCTTCTTGCTGCTATGTCCAAACCGGTCGGGCTTTAGGCCTCATATTTAATAGTGTCATCCTTGGATTATTCGGACGGTCGCAACGATAAATAGCTGAGTATGCATTGTTCTTATTGTGTTGCGATGACGTTTGAGCAATTAACCGATGTGAAAGTTTACTTCCCCTTTCAGAAACTGCGACCTGTCCTGCTTCAGGGTCGAATGCATCGGGATTTTCACAATCTGCGCGTGAGCTCGCGTACGCGCTCGCACGCGCGCGTACGCGAGCCCACAAGACGTCAAAGATCGCGCGTGGGCGCGATCACGAGATATGTCCAAAATCTCACGCGACCCCTTACGCGAGTCTACGCGAGCCACGCGAGCACAGCTTTGGTTGAAATGCCAGCCGATCCGAATAGTTCAAGGCTTAAAAATTGTTGAATGGACTCCAGGCAACACAGTGGCAGTTATAAATTAGCTGAATGTGAGGGTGCGGTATGTAGAAAGCCCACATAAAATTTCGGAATCCGTCAAAAGCTCGCGTAGTCTCGCGGACGCGGGCTACGCGACATCACAAGATCAAAAGATGGCGCGTAAATTGTGCTTTTGCTGATGTGGATGCCACGCTTTCGCCAGAGAGTCGATGTGATGGGAAGGCTGGGTCGGGTCGGGCCCGACACGGCACGGCACGACCCTGTGGCTATGTTGCACGTGCAGGGTCGGGTCGGGTCGGGTCGACCAAAGCCACTTCTAATTGTTCGCAACACAATTGCGGCGCGGCGGTCCGAGCTCTCTTGTTCTATCTATGATCTCTGGCTTCTACGTCTATTGTATTCAACAGTATATAAGCACGCAATGCACCCTTCTCTCCACATATTCTCGCTCCAATGGACTCAAGGGGATTTGCTTTCGCGAAAATCTCAACACACCTTCCAATTTTTTTTTCAGAGACCTCGGACCCCTCCCCCCCCCCCTACGTAAGGGTGATGCGATCAAATTCCCGTTTTAAGAAATATATCCGAGGCACCAAATTTCTCTCTAGATCTACTGAAGTAGTGAAAACATGCTCTAATGGACCTAAAGTCCGGTAATTATGCATACTATGTTCTTGCACAACAAACTTGCCCCAGCCCCGGTGTGCGAAGGCTCAATTTGTCATAATGAACAGACTGTCTTGAGAATGGGCCAATGGCAATGCAACAATTGAAGCTGGGAGAGTGATGTGATTACTGGTGTATATAGAGCAGCTAGACCATATTGAATCAAATGAGAACAAGTTCAGGAGCATACAAAAGTCTTATCACTGTGTTGTCAGACAGCCATCGCCGGTGGACGGCAATCTTGATGAGAGTGGTGGCATCGCGGCATTCGTGATTCCACGCAGGATTAAGATCAACCGGCTTTGCCGGACGACTCGTTGCGGAGGACAAAGCTTTCCTTGATCTCTGATGGCACCTCGGCAAATCTCGGCAATAGTGAAAAAATCGAAAATATTTCTTGAGGTGTTTTATGTGCATATTGAGGCAGTAGAACGAAATGTAAAATTTGGTGCCAAAAAAAATTCTCGAGCCCGAGGGACCCCTCCCCCCCCCCCCCCTCCCAAAAAGGAAATTGCTTATCTTCGAAGCCCCTTGAATGGACTTCCAAAAGATCTGCGACACTCTCAAATCTTGCCCTGAGGTCGCCCAGACCTTTCCTCACACCGATGTCGTCAAGTACATCGAGCTCGTTGCTCTTCTAAAGTCTACACCGGCGCTGGCCTATCTTCAGCCGTCATACCAGTTGTCTGTGCCGCCTCTGACTCTCCCCGCAAATGTCCACGAATTCCTGAAAGGGTGCTTCGAGATCCCCGACGAAACAGCAAAACTGGCCTGGGAACAATTCCGAGAGATTGCTTGGGCATTTGAGCCAACGGCCGACGACCAGAAGGCCAATCGTGTCAAACATGTCAAACTATTCCTGATACACGGTATCGAGCACCGAATCGGTAGGTCTTTTGTTATTAAAACAAATTTTATGACTTACGCCTGCCGTTCAGGAGTGCATTCGTTGTTACCACCTACTCGCGTTTGCCTTGATCCGGGGTGCCGGAAGCCTCTCTTGTCTGACCCGGCTACCTTGAGAGATCGAGAGCTGGGGGAGCCCAGAGACTACCCTGTTACGGTCTTCACTCTTGATCTGGGCGCGGTTCCGGGCTATTCAACGTCCTCCTATTGTCGAAGTAAGTTTTATCCTTTTAATTCTAATCATTCCAATTAACGAAATCGTCAGACTGCCACACTCGATACTACCCAAACTACTACGTGCACAACAACGCGACGACACGAAGCTATTATCTGCAGGACAATATTCCGGAGTTTATTCACTCTGCTGAGCATTTCTATACCAGTGCAGATCTGTGCGAGCTTTTTGCTAATATGATGGCCACTGCTTGGTACGATAAACTCCCCTTCTGTTGTTTAATTTCGTACTAATGAGTCGCAGGACATCTGGGACGAACTGTGCGCGTATCTACAACACAAGTATCTCCAAGACCGCCCTTGAACCGTTTATGCCAACAAACTGGCCCAGCTTGAAAATGGACGTCGACGACGTCTATAACTCGTTTTCTCCACGCCCTTCTCCTCGACCACCTTGAACGGGGAGAACTGCTTGAGTTGCGGCACGACGCTCCATCGCAAGCTGGACGTTTACGACCCGCGCTCGAGGCGCGCAATTTTCGCATGGCTGGTACCGGTCAAGAGGAGTGGAACCACATTTGCGATCTCTGCTGCTATATCTATCGCGACGACGACGGCCAGTGGGGTGAGTCGATTTGATAACTTTCCTTTTACATATCTGATCGCTAATTTAGTGTATCTTCGCTCCAACGTTACAGACGGCCTTACAATGGGGCACTTCTGCTGCACCGTACACGACTGCCAGAATCGACTGCGCTCCGTGAAGGACTCATTCTGTCCAGAGCACCAACCCCTCAAGAAACAATGCTGTGTTACCGCATGCACCGCTACCGCCGAAGTTGGATTTCGGACTTGCAGCATCACCGAGCACCGCGACGCAGAGCTGTACCACTACCAACGCGGTAAAGCCATGTTCCAGCTCAAGGACCGGCTCCAGCGTGCAAAGGGTTCAACACCGGCGGATTCTTTCCCTCCCCCCCGAGACGATTCATCGCCAACCTCATCACGGCTCTCGGGATCACAATTTGAGACCACAGCTCTCGGGACCGACCTCCTCCCCGTTGCCTTCGACATTGAGTCTCCGTGGGAAACTACCATGAGTCGTCCGAATGGCTCGTATACAGCCGCCGTGGACAGCGATGACGATGGAGAGACTGAATATGTTTGCGAGGGAAAGTCACCTAACGGAAACAAAGTTATCAAGGCGTTCTTTGGGCGCAAGAGTACACACAACGAACAGCTTTCGATCTATTCGTGTGGCGTTGGCGCTGGCCGCGCCTCTTTCTTTGGCTCCGAAGCGCCAAACGCTGTCCGAGTACGCCTTTCTCAATTTATTTTTTAATTCAATATTAACGTACATATTTCAGGAGTTCTGGATGAAACTCTACCCCACCAAGGCTTCGCTTCCCGGCGTTCTTTGGCACGACAATAACTGCAGTATCGTGAAGATGCTTCGGAACGACCCTGACGAATATCATCGTGATTATTTCGAAGATATTGCACTGCCTGTTGACGTCTTTCACTTCAAGTGCAAGCACAAGGAAACCGACCTCGATTGCGGCACCAACTGTAATCCCTACCGCTGGCCTGAGCTCCGTACAGAGGATGGCAAGTGGCGTTTTAATTCCTCCGCTGCCGAACAAACCAACGCCTGGTTCGGGGGATTTCAATCCATCGTCCGCGAGATGACTGTGGAAAGGTATAATTTTTTTCTCGACGAGATGATCAAGCGCAGGAATCGTACATTGGTGCAGGATCTGCGGCGGAGAGGCAAGCATCCTAACAATCTTCCGCGGGCGATGTTGCTTGATGGGTACGAGGCGGATGCTATGGAGTTGAGCGCTGATGATTATGCAACCCTGGTGTCGGAGGGAATGGTAGGCGTCGGGGAGCAGCTTCCTGAGCCGTACGAATACGACGATATGCCGGCGCTGATTTAATTATTTTGTTCTCACTCCGTTGGCCGTACTGTAATCCAAATCATGATTCACATATTCGAATGCTCTTACACATTGCACAAAGACTGGAACTGGTTTCTGCTTGCGGACATATAAGTCATAGTACAAAATATATGCACAACGGGACATACCTTCCGCCGTCTTCATATACCATAGTGTCTGGTTTATCTTGCGGTAACCGCAGCGTCCAACTGCAATTCAACCCCTATCACCCTTGCGCCACCGGACAAGCCCACTCCCTCGTCTTGCCAGGACAGGAAGCTGTAGAATATTTTAGCTTTTGTGTTTGAGGGGCGCATTAACATGGACTCATCGGTTTCGGGCAGCGTCACGGCCTTTTGGCGGTAGACCCCACAAGTTCCTTAAAAGGAGGGCGTACAACTGCGCCGGGTGAAGCTATTGCACACTCCAGCGCGGAGATTCTGTACGCCCAATTTCAAGGAGTCCTGCGAGATATCCAAACACACGGAGCTCCATAGAAACATACCAGATCGATCTGGAGGAAAGGGGCGATATAACAATATAAGTATGCCTTCAATGTCATCCTGCGGCACTTACCGTCTGGCAGATATGGTTCAGCACCCAATGGCAGCATAAATTGCGACCCATCGTTACCCACCAGCACTGAACGGTCCTTCGGACCGCTGCACCCTGCAGGTCTGCCCCACGCCGCTCATAGAAACCCCTGCAAGTGCCAAGAATCAATATGCTTTTTGGGCGGCGGCTCCCATGCGAGATTCTCCGGTCCAGAGCAGTTCAGAGTAGCCCAGAGATATGATTATTCAAAAAAGTCACGATTGGGGAGGACGGATCGACGAGGAGAGAAGAAGAAGTGTCACAGCGTGACTTCGTCTCACCCACATCTGTGGATTCGATCAACCTCGAAGCAATTCCTCTTTGAACCCTGGAATGGACTCCCAATAATCGGCTGAAGGTGTGGGCCCAACATTTCGAGCATGAATGAGCAAGTTGTATAGTTGGGTCTGGGTTGCGCGCCGGTGGCGCAGGTGGGGGTAAATTCGGAGGATTCATCGCATGAAAGGGTCAAAGCAGGTTGAATTACTGTGGTTAAATACATTTGAACTATCAAAGCACATCCAACCTCAAACTACCTGTGGCCAAAGAGGTCAAAGAGCGTCGGTGCTTTGAAATTCAGTACGTACTACGGACGATCCAAGCGCAGCAGCTGCTGCAGTGGATGGGTATGAAGTGGATTTGCAGCTTCGGCCCTCTGTAAACCTGTGATAGCACTAGAAGGAGTGGGAGGGCCAGGGCAAGATGCCCCAAATGGTGGTCGCGGACATGTCCGACGATGTTTACGTAGGTTTACATGAATTGACGGCGGGGGCTTTGGCCGGCACGACACGACCCGACCCGCACGTGCAGCACAGCCCCTAGGTCGTGCCGTGTCGGGTCGTGCCCGACCCGACCCGACCCTCCTATGCCTCATATGCTCTCGCGGTTCGACTTGAACTAAGTGCTTCAGCGCGGCGTGATGTTTATATACGAGGTGCGAACAGATAGTCCCCTCAATATTAGGGGAAGTCAAAGTTGAAGCTGAGGCCTGATTCTGGACCTGATTCTGGCGCTGATTCTGAGTTGATTCTAGAGCTGATTCTGGGACGAGAATCAGTCAATTCCGAGAATCAGCGAGAATCAGTGTTGCTGCTCCGGAGCAGCAACTCGATCAGAATCAGCCCAGAATCACCCTAACCCTAGTTCTGCGTGCGAAAAACGAATCGGGAACATGATTTGAATCGGTTCAGAATCAGCTTCAGAAGCGGGGTGGTCAAAGTCGGCTTGATTCTGGTTTGATTCTGCCCACAGAATCAGGCCAGAATCAAACGAGAATCAACTGGTGAATCAGCCTCAAATTCTTAACTTTGACTTCCCCTATTGATCTCTTCCTGATTATCCCCTGTATCGTCCAATGTTGCCCTTCCCAATGGTCCGTTTGAGAAACAGGCGATTCCGTCGTAGAGGCGACCGTTCTCTTCTTGGATCTAACCCTTTCTAGTGAGTACATAGTTCTACCTCTTGAATTGTGCACTCGTTCGATGAATTGCTAACTATTGTTCAGACTTCTCCCCATGCTGGGTTTTCCGTTCGAGATTTTCATGCTCGTCCTGGAGCATACTTGCGGGACCTACTTCCAACATATGAAAGACTTTATCGACGCCCGGTCTCTCATCATGTCGGTCTGTATGTTCTGGCACGATGTCGTGCTGGAGCACGGGCAGTTCTGGACGCAGTATCACATCATGCCGGGCAAACGTTACGTCGACATCTTGGATTGGACCTCTCATTTCAATAACCATCCAGTCGATCTCACGGTCACGGTGCACCTCGATTCTACTCCTCTTCCACTCGTCACATCGGCCTCTTCCCGCGCGAGCCACGTAGGGCGTTTAACGATCCGCGAAACTGCGGTTGAGGCTGCGAGGCACGCCGGGAGATGCGAGCGGCTCCATATCACGGGACACGAGATCACCGCCCTCCCTACCTTCATGGAATGCATCCGCGACTCGGACGGCGCACATCTGGATGTGTTATCTACTGCCCGCATCGTTAGCTCGGACGTGAACGCGGTGGAATACCACAAGCTTGCGCACCCCATATTCGGATCACATCTCCCTCGCCTTCGCTTCATCCGTCTCTTGGCATTCGTCCTTTCGTGGACCGAGTTGTTCTACTATCCGGAGGCAATATATCTCGTCTTTCATCAGGTTATTGGGTCGTCCATGATCCCGACTTGGCGCCAGCTTGCTGCGGTTTTGCTCTCCGCTCCAAAACTTCGGCGTCTATCCCTCCGACACTTTTCGTGTGCTACCTTCTCTGGCTACATACACCGCGACGTTCTCGCATCCTGCAGATATAGTCCAACTTCTGTGGTGCAAAGCCCTCCTCATCAACGTGACGTCTTTCACTTTGTCTGGGCGCTGCGACCGCCTCCCCGATATCGTCGTCATGTTCTTTTACTTGCCCAGGCTGGAGCACCTAAATTTATCCGACGCAAGTCCTTCGTTCATCGAGGTCTTGACTCCCGGAAAAGCGGGCAATTACACTTTGCTCTGCTTAGGGAGGTGTCGGTCGGCGATTGCCCACTTCGGCTTATTGCCGATTTCGTGTGGTTTCGAAAGGTGCTGGGATCGCCGATCGACCTGTTGAACATCCACGATCTGCCGGATTTCGATTTGCCGGTGGAGAGCTGGATAGCGGAGGATGTGGGTGAGATGGTAATGGATCCGCCCTATGATTTTAGAGACGCTTGGATCTGGCACAATTATTGAATAAAAAATACGATACGCTCATATCATATGACATCGGTTGTTATTGTACTAAACTTACACCCATTGTCGTAACGCACCTTCCTCTTTAAATATGTGATATCCCAGCACATTATCCATCCAATTTGGGCTTCTCTGACTTGATTCTGGGATGCCACATGCGTGTGCAATTGATATTATGATTACTGTACCATTACGTTCAAATCGACAGGGGGGGTGACGCGTGACTGGTTCAACCATTTCGACAATTCGACAGCTACCCGAAAGGTGCGTGACAAGGGGAAAAATTCGATATTGGCCGTAAATCTTATCCTTCAGTTCAAGGTAATTCCTTGGGATAGCAGAGAAATATTTGCACAATGTGTTGAAGCCTCATTATTATTTATTTCCAGCTCTTTTTCCAGGCCATTTTTAGGCCAAAAACCCATCCGCGCCCTCAAATTTCAAAGTTGAAGGTGCAAATGGTCCATAAATTGGTTTAAACCACACTTAGCAAGGGTCGGGAGCCACAGCAATTTTTTCTGCTGTTTCACGCGATTTTTCGGCGGCGTGACGAACCGCTGAACTTATTCGACACCGGCCTCTGTGACACGTGACCACGACCAAAATTCGACATCGACAGGGGGGTGTGTGACGCGTGACTGTCGATTTGAACGTAATGGTACAGTATTTTTTTGCAGCGCCGATGGTTTCGGAATGATCCGTCCGGTCTATTCCCGATCCCATCTCCATATCTCGAGCTCTCGTCGGCCTCTGATTTTGACTCACATCGCCCATTGTTCTAACCGGGATTCGTAACTTGCACGGACTTACGGCTATCTTTGGTATATTTAAGAGTCTGGTTAACGTTGTAACGTTTATTTATTTATTTTTTCCGTCAACATGTTTCAGCCTGTGTCGTGTCTGCCATCGTCTTTTACCTCTGCATCCGGTTAGTTGTTCAGAATCTTGCCTGTACAATGCTCATGCTGACTCTCGACACAGCGTCTGATAGGGTTTTTATATTCATACTGATGCATTGGCCGTCTGGTTTGGAGCGCAAAGCTCACCGTGACTGGTGCCTACCTTTGGAAATCTGGATCATTATATTCGAACTGGTGTGCTCTACCGGGTCATCCACTTCCACCGGATACAACGAGGCGAAGGAGATCGTTTCATCCTGTTCGCCTGAGTGGAGAAGCTTCATCCAATCAAAGGGTGAATTTTGGACTCGGCTCGCCATAACGTGCCGCTCCTCTCTCCTAGTCTTGTGTTTACCGCGGGGGTCCGATCGCAGTAGGCCGTTATTATGTAATTGCGGAGTTTCAATTGGCACGTGCCTCGACGCGCTTCTTTTCCGCAGCACTGACGACGCGTTTCTTCTTCATCCCTCGCTCAGACATTGCTCTCTTTCTCCTCCTGGATGCTCTCTCTCATATCCCAGACTTCTCCATGCCAGCAAACCCGACAGAAACACCCGACTTGTGCCCTATATTGAGCCCATCGTTAACCGGACTACTCCGTCATTTCACAAGCCCCAGCAAACGCCAATGGATGCTTGGGGCAGACGGCGGCTCTTATTGTTTCTAATCTTCCGACTTGGACCTCCTTCCTGGCTCCCTTGCGCTCCGAGAAGCATTTGAGAAGCACACAGCATACTGCAGAGGAAAAAGACCTCGCCGCCATGTAAAATTTTGGCCTCGATACCATCTACGTTCTCTCTACTAATATTATACCATAACCAGACCTCGGAGCACACCGAAATCGAGAGGAGGACGAGGGAACCGTGGGCAACAAAGTGCGTGTGCCGCACACCGCTCCGTTCCCTCATCTCATAGCTCGCTTACACACCGGTATACCCCGACGTCACGATGCGGCGCACTGGGCGCGGGGAACATTGTCAGCTTTGGTTTGAGGGAGAAAAAGGTGTGTACTTGCCTTCAGACTCTTTTTTTACTTTTTATTCCATCCTTCTCCCTATCCTCAGCTCCCTCCCCCTCCCCGCTCTCGCACAAGGTGCAGAATCGACCCCGGAGATGGCGTTGCTGTCCCGTGCGCGCGCCGTTTACACCTGCGCACCCAGCTGCTGTGGGGCATCTACCTCGGCTTCGCGCGAATCCGGTGCTGCCGTACATGCCCAAAGTGCGCGCGCTCTCCTCCTCCACTCCTCCGCTCTCTCCTCTCTTCTCCTCTCCTCCCCTCCCTCTCCGCACCCCGTACGCCGTCTCATCGGAGGACTCGCCATCTCTCTCGCTATCGCCGCCCGACGCCCTCGTACCCCGCCCCATTACTTCTGCATTTCCCATCGATTTTGCTATGGTGTAACCGATCGTTGCACCTCCCAGGCGCGCTGTGCGCCGTACTCAGACTCCGGCGGTCGATGGCTCATCGGTACCCGCACATGGTACGGTGTGCAGGCAAATGCACCCGTTGAGTCCATTCACCTGCACCACAATCCCTCAGATTCAGCATCTACTCACAATCCACCTTATCTGCACTGCGCCCTCGTGCTTCGGTCCAATCTACTTGTTGTACCCTTATATATGATTCTGGAATATATTTGATCCCCAAACCCACAACGCGGTCTGAGTCGAAGGAGATTGAAGTTTCATGAACACGGACGTACATCTCGGACAGACCAGGAGGGGACTGGAGCTCTCCCAATGGTACAATCTCCATTTCACTTACCATGGATTTGGCGGCGTTGAAACTCGCGGGCTTCAAGAGGATACTTGACCAGGTCATTATATAATATATTTATTCGGCAGAAAAGTAATTTGAGCATCTTTGTACACCGATTGCTTCACAGCAAAGAGCATTGAAGAGCAGAGTCTGAACGAGACTCTTTTACAGCTTGAAATGCCTTGGGCTCTAGCTTCAGCCAGTTACAGTGAACTCGGCTTGAACTTTGCTTGAACTCGACGCCGTATTATTCAAACCAGTTCCTTGACGATTTTATTGATGGTATGACATCTAATGGGCCACAGGAGTATAATTTGCGTACTCTGGTACTCAATGGGCTGGTAGAGCGCGTCGAAGAGGCAATTTCGCGTGGAGTGATGGGGCACGTGAAAATTCGAAGTCCGCAATTACATAATAAGCGGCTACTGCGATCGGACCCCCGCGGTAATCAACAGACTTCAACAAGCGAGTTCCGAGCTTTTCGTTGAAGCGTCTGTCTACGAGAGACTACTGTAGTATTACGACCACTAGTTCAGGTGACGGGTGACGGGGAGCTGTGAACTGAACTAATTGAACTCGGTGACGGTGACAATGAGTTTTCCTGGCCCAAATAAGGGTTGAAAAACACAAATTTTCGCTCCGGCATTCGCCGGGTTACCTTTTATAGCAATTGTTGGTTGATTGCCGAGGTGTGAACTTCGATCCCAGTGAACTTTTGTGGTGACAGGTGACACCCCGTGAACTAGTGGTCGTAATACTACAGTACCTCTCTCCAGGAGGTTTCCCATCACTTGATACACACACTCCCAAATCTCAACCTGATCGACGTCACCATAGTGTTCGACATTGACGAAGTGATGGGCGTTCAGACGTACCTAGGGGGGCAGCTGGATGAAGCCGAACTTAAATATCGCCTTGCGAATTCTGTCGCATGTCTAGCTGTCGTTATTACTACAGTTGGCAGATGGTGCACTGTCCACCTATCGTCCAACGTGGATTGTTTCATGGCCGCTATAATGCAGACAATCCGCTACGTGCCTGCCCCAAACATCACGTCCCTCGTGCTTAGCTGCCCCACGCATGGAACACAATCCTCCTGCTCCTCCATATTCGACCCTCCATCCGACGTGTTCGGCAGAATCCTCCCGAACCTAACTTCCCTCCGACTGCGTAACACTGCGCTTCCTTGGGGGGTATCCTCTTATTTCGGCAGGCTAGACGCTATTGAAATAGGGGATATTCCGCACGCAGCATAGCCTACACCGAACAAATTGGTTTCTACTCTCGTTGCCAGCAACAGCCTCAAGCGCATAGCTATAGGCGGAAGTGGCGTATACTTGCATCCAGGCGCTACACCTGATCCGTTCACGTTACCTGCGTTGGAGGTACTCTGTGTATTGCATTGGGAGGATTGTGCCTCCTTCATATATGTCCTTTCATTTGGTACATATCCAAACCTCCGCGAATTGTCCGTCACCCACATGGACCACACTGCCTGGCAGGCACTATTGTCAGCGGGTATCCTTGGCCAGCTAGACACGGTCCGCATAGCCGGCTGGGTGTCAGATAACAGGCACATTGACACCCTACTGCGCTCTCTTACTAGAGTGGTGTCCCTAGACGTCCGCTTATCCCGCCCTCAAGAATATTTTGCCAGGATGGTGCAGTTTCCTGGACTTTGCCCTACTTTGAGGTGTCTGTACGTCGGACCGGTTCGATTGTCCGATTTGTGCTGGTACATCAATCACCGAAAAGGGTTGCTTGACACCGCACTAGCTAGAGTGGAATACCACCATAGGCTCCTTATGCCAATCAGTCCACACGATATCCGCATGATGTGTACGTCGCGTACTTTCCTGACCGAATTTGCAACGGTGCCTGCCGTGCTCGATTGAAGTAACTGTGCGTGGACCCTTAATTTTTATTCCGTGTATTTGCGCTGAATCAGTGAATTTCGTGAAGGCCGAGTCGCCGGGGGCCGTCGTATATACATGTTAGCATTCCTCAAAAAGTTGATAGTTCTGCGCCAAATAGCATCCATTAAAATGACCAAGGCTACCTAGGGCGCTATTACCTCTAGCTCCTTCACAGTGAAGCGCTTGGGTTGGTACATAACCTTCGCTTTCACTTCGGGCTTTCCCGCTTCCCAACCTGATTGTGCTGCTTCGTTTTCACCACCTCAGATGGTTCCTGTTGTGAGTGCTCGGCCATTTGAACTCATGATTGAACACATTACCCGGTGTACTTTGTACCAACCATCCGCCTGCCTTGTCCTGCGCGTCCGATAACCCGTCTCCACCTGTACCGGGTCTGACGAGCGGGACCGTCCTTTAGCTTCAGGACTTTAAGTTGTGATCATCGACGCCCGGGTGGCTCCGTGTCGTTCTTTCCCGTGGCCAATTTATTCTAATTCGATGGCAGTTGTCGTAGTTCAATTTGATCCGAGTGCGGCTGCATATGGCGATCATTCATGATTTGGGGCCGAGTAGCCGAACAGGCCGAGCATGTGCCGTATACTTGGCTTGGCGTGGATATTCAGATATCGGATTGAGTCGGATGTTTCGTCAAAATGAAGTTCCTGTTAACAGCGAATAACTTATCTCTGGGTACACGCCATTGCTGGAGATTAAGCGCTGTGGCACCGTGTGTTAAACTGTTTACGTATATTAGGAATCGAGGCAGTTGTTTGGCTTTTTTTTTCCAACTGCGGAATTTCTACGCTCCCACCACTGACTCCATAGGTCTCTACGATCGCTCGTCTGCTGGCTGAGTTACAGGAGTCTAACGAAATGCACGAGCCGACTGTTCCTTCAAAGCGACCGAGAGCTGATACCGAGGAAGTTGAACCCACGGATTTGAAAGGTATCATATCCATCTTCCCAAAGTTCTAGATACGTAAATCGATTTCAGTTGACACAGATAATAAGATGGACAAACTGAGACTGAGGGTTATTGAGAAAAGGACGGAACTAAAAATCGCTCGCAAGCATCAGCCTTTCCACAGATTTCTTGGCACTGGAATGCCCTTGAATGTGCTTTTCTGCCTGAACCCAATATTTCTGGCAAAAAAAGTTGCTCCAATTTGCGTCAAAACAACGGTGCACTCCACAGAAAAAACTTTTTTTTTACTTGTGGGGGATTCGAACCTAGCTTGATTGCTTGTAGCTTGTGCACTTGTTGACCCAATTCAAGCAAGATCAAGCACATTCAAGCAAGCCAGGCGGTAGTGGTACTTTATTATAAAAAGAGTGGGTAATTAGAGAAGGATGCTTTTGTAAATAGGACTCTAATTTAGAGACGCACCTTTTATAAAACACTACAAGTCCCTTCCCCCTACCTATTTGGGTAGGGCTCCGTGCGGCGGCGTCGTTGGCGCATTCCTCGGGGCGCCTGATGGGCGCGTGGCAGTGCTCCCCGCCAGCGGCGCGCCGCGCCAAAAATGCTTGCTCGTTGGGGGCTTTCCACCCGTTAATTCTAGCATATTGAGGGGGTGTAACATGTATTATGTTAGTGAAGTGTACCTGTACTTGTTCCCTTTTGAATACAGCCCCACGGCTTCCGGAACAGCGGGCATAAATGGTAGGATTTTGGGCGGGCGGGTGCCCTTGATGGCTCGGTGTTGTTGTGCCTTGTTGATTCCACACGCTCTCTCACCCATTTGGCACCGTTGGCGCCCTTGCTCATTGCTCGTCCCCCTCTGCTCCTACAGCCCTGTAACTCTTGTGGTCTCCTCCCTAGTCTAACCCCTCCTGATTCCCGCCCTTTGCGCCTCAATTAGCTGCCTTGGCATTCCGCTGGATCGTCGCCGTTCCCGCCTCCTTCCGCCGCTTCCCGCCGCCCTCCAGCACCCCGGGCACGCACAATCCGTATACTGTTACCCTGTTCAAGGTCAATAGCACCACCACCGGCCCTTAATCTCGGCTCTGGACTACCTGGTGCTCAGCTGCATCCCACCGCTCCCGCCCCCAGCTCGTACCGCTTCCCGCCGCCCTCCAGCACCCTGCGCACCGTGAATCAGCCTACCCAGGGCTTGAGTGGGTCCTTAGGCAGCGCTATCCGCCGCCCATACGGCCGCTGTACCGCCTGGTGCTTAGCTGCATCCCGCCGCTCCCGCCCCCGGCTCGTACCGCTTCCTGCCGCCCTCCAGCACCCTGCGCACCGTAAATCAGCCTACCCAGGGCTTGAGCGGGTCCATAGGCAGCGCTACCCATCGCCCATACGGCCGCCGTACCGCCCGGTGCTCTGCCGCATCCTGCAGCACCCGCCCTGCTCCCACTACTTCCCGCCACCCCTCCAGCACCCTGCGCACCCTGAATTAGCGTACCCAAGGCTTGCGTGGGGCCCTACGTAGCGCTGCCCCATCGCTCCTGCGTCCGCCGTACCCCTGGTGCTTGGCTGCAGGCCGCCCTTCCCGCCCCCAGCTCCCGCTGCTCCCTGCCGCCCTCCAGCCCCCCGCGAACCCTTGACCGATGTACATACGGCTTGTGCGGACGCATCCCCACCGCTGCCTGCCATTTTCTGCGCTCGGAGCGGCCCTCGTCGTCGTCTGGATGCGGCCGCCCCCACCTCCCGCTCCCGCTGTTCCCTGCCGCCCTCCAGCCCCCCGTGGGCTCCGTAAAACCCTACCTAGATGTCATATGTGGTCCTACCCACCGCTCCCTGGCATCGCCTGCGCTTGCGGCGGCGCTCGTGTGGTCTGAATCCCGCCGCCCCACCCCGCTCACCCCGCTCCCTGCCGCCCTCCAGCAGCCCGCGCGCTGCGAAATACCTTACCTACATGTCGTATGAGGTCCTACCTACCCCTGAGCATTGTTCCTGCGGCTGCAAGTCACAGTCCCGTACTTTCCATTTCCGTTGCCACTTAAATAGATACGCTATCCCTTAAATACATGCAAGATGAATACAAGGCGTTGTTTATGAGTTCTTTGGAGGAGGGAAAGTTTTACACAAATGGCGCTAAGTACGGCTTGAAGTAAAGTGGAATAAAAACCTACCCGAGACACTCCAAAAAGGAGGCAACAACGGGGATCGAACCTTCGATTTCAGAACACTTCGAGTGCATACTTCAACGCGCTACCAACTCGCCCACCAGACCGATAATACGGGGTGCCTAACAGGGGTCAGGGCCACCCACCCCTCATGTGAGACTTCTTTTTTTTTTTGGGTCGCAAGTCGAAGTCAAATCGTGGCAATATTGAAAAAATAAATTCATAGAAGGCATACAGGAGTTCTCTACGGTAGATCATTGCAATACAAAGGATTCCTGGACGGTTGAACGCCCCAAAGTACCCGGTTGAGCGGGGCCAGAGATCACGCAAGCCCTGTTGAGAGGGCCGACAACTCGACGATTCCGGTTGAGCGGATGGCAGACTTGCCAATTTATTTTCCGATTCTACGCCTGCAAAAATAATAAATCTTCTCGAACTCAAAAGGAAGATAGAGAAGAAAAAAACTCACTTTTTTGCTGCGGGTACCGTGTTCTCGTCATTGCCTGGCACCGCCCGCTTCTTGCCGCTGGCCAACTTCTCCACCCACATCGCGTCGTGCTTCGCCTGCGCCGCATCTGCAGCCCCGGGCATAACCTGCGACTTGTAGGACAAGGGCATCGGGATATCCCGGTTTGGTGCCCTCTTGGCGCGCTTGGACCCTTCTGGAAGCTCCGCAGGGAGGTCAAGCAGCCCGGGCTTTGGGGCATTGGGGCTAGGGAACACGACGAGGTCGTGGTGGCCATCTGGGTTGTGAAGCGGATTCTTGCGTGGCGCCACTTTTCCCTTCTTCCCCCGGGCCGCAGTTTTCTGCATCGCCTGAATCCGTCTCGAGTCAGTCGTAGGCGCGGGCTGTACAACGGTGTCGAGGGGAAGGGGTACAACATTCCCGTTACCGTCGTAGGTTTGCATGAAGCTGTAGCCGAGTTCCGCCGCCGTCTTGCCGGCAATGTTGCCCCCACCACCCCCTATGTTTCCACCAGCTCCACGGCCCCGCCCGCGACTGGCTCCTCCGCCTCTCGTAGTACCACGCCCGCGTCCTCGCCCACGTCCCGGCGGAGCTGTGCCCTCGTGACTTGTCTCGACTTGCGCCGCCAACGGTGGTTTGCACAACGGTCTTGAATCCGGGAAGTGCTCCGGGGTGAGCACATCGTCATCAACGACCGGCGTCGACGCAGATGTCACGTTGCGAGCTACCGGCGTCGACGTTGGCGCTGAGATCTTGCTTGTCGCCAATGTGGAAGGGTCCCTAATCGGGGAATGTGCGACTGCTCCCGACGTTGACGACATTGATGTCGGTGTGGCGAGGGCAGTTCCAAGCCCCTCTCCTGACGCAGGAGTCGCACTCGACACTCCGTCAAGTTTTCGATGGCGCGGTGGCGTTGTCGGACCTAATCGGCTTGAGGTACCCGTTGCTGTGGTCAATCCGCGAAGCGGCGATGAGCCGTGCAGGAGAGGCGTAGTTGTCGCCGCATTCATCCATGCAGGCCGCGGAGAAGGGCGCGGTGTAGTTTTGACCGGACCTGAGAAAAAAAATGATCACAATGAGCGCAAGTCGCAGGTCGCAGTGCCATTTCACGTACTCAGAACCACGGAAGCCGTTGAGGGAACCCTGAGAGCGGTCGACAAGTATTTAAAGGAGGACATATTGGCGTCTAAAAATTGGTAGTCCGCGGGATCGACTCCAGCCGCGCCATTCAAAGCCCCAAACTCCTTGACAATGGGGCTAACATAGGGGGCGTTGGTGTCGAGATCGTGCGCCGCCTTAGCAACACTCGCATATGCGGGATCGGGCACGGTCGCGGGATCAGGCGCGGTCTCCGTCGTCGCAGTCGCAGACGGAGCTGCTCCCTCGAGCAGCGCGGGGTCGATGACATTGTTCTCGAGGTCCGTATCCTGCTGGCCATGGTCGCGATCAGGAGACACAGGGCCGAGCACTGGATCCAGCGTGTCGTCCGCCCCAGTAGGCAAAGGGATCTCCGTTCCGTAGATGTCCGCCCAGTCAGCCAAAGAGGCGGCCTTCGCCGCCGCCAACGCCTTCTTCCCCAGTTTCTTCGGTTTTGGGGGCGCTTTGGCTTTACTGGCTGTGCTCTTGGTCTGCGGCGCTGGTTTTTCGACAGGGGGAGGCGGTGGATTGGTAGGGGTACTGGCTGATTCCGGTGCGTCTGGTTTGGCAGCCAAGGCGCGTGCTTTGCGTACAGCTCGACCTTCGAAGATTCAGCAAAACCTCGGCGACAGGCAGAGATAATCTTACTATTACACTCGAGACGCTTCAGCCATTGTCCAGTGCCCTGTAGTACTCGGTCCCAGTCAGGAAGTGAGGCGGGAAGGGTGAGACCAGCGGGCGATTCTCCAGAAGCAAAGCTGATGGTGTGAAGAGAAAACGGTCAGCGCTTTATCACCTGATATGGATCAAGCGCGACTTACGTTTTCTGTGTTATGCTACCTCCCTCCTCCGGCGTCGGACCTCCCAAGACAGAAACTCCAACCCAGCCGGTCATCTTGAAAATCGCGTTGTGGAACTCGGCCACAATGCCTTCAAGTTCGTCGATTGCGCTGCACGGAAAATCAGCCTTGAATGTCAGGCAACAAACGTCTTCACTGACCTCTGAATCTGTTCGGGGGTCCTCTCGTCTGCTGCTTTACTGAACTCCTCGTCCTCGACATGGCCCTTCTGCTCCAAATAGGCCTTCCTCACGATCCCCTTCTCTTCCTCGTTCTCCTTCTCGAACAATGCCTGCGCCACCCGCCTCCGCAGCGACATTGCTTCAGCGCGCCCTCGACGATCCAGTTTAATGCTTTTCAAAGCCGCTCTCTTCTTGAACCGCCCGCCGACGCCAGCTTTCGATGAGGAAGCACCCCCAGCATCACCGGTCTCGCTGGTGCTGTTGTCGCTATCGCTGTTGCTGCTCTCGTCGCTGTCGCTGCTGCTGCTGCTGCCGCTGCCGTCACTGTCGCTGCTGCTACTGCTGTCGCTGTCGCTGCTCATATCGACTTGAGACTTAGCGTACGCAACGGCAGCGTGGATTTTGTCCTTGTTCCGTTTCTGGTAAATTTCGACTTCCTGCAAGCGTCGCCTCCTCTTGACCAGATTTTTGAAGAGCCGCACGGCGAGACTGCCTTGCTTTCGCGTGGACACGGTGTCGCCCGCTCGCTTGAGCTTCTGCGAGTTGTTGTTGAACCAACTTTTCAATTGCTGTGAAATAACGCAGAAAAAACGCGTCAGCATATAGAAAACGCGTCGTACCCGGTCAGAGAAAAAGAAAATTCATCCTCACTTTTTTCCTCTCTAGTGTCGCCTTCCCCAACCGGGCGGCATCCTCATCTGCCATCGGGGGGGCGGCATTCGCGCTCCCATCGTCCGGGACGGGGAGTTCCAATCCCAATTCGGTCTCCTCAGGCCACTCCTTGAAGAACTTGCGTTCCATCTTCGGCCAAAAGGAGGAGACCTTGCCGCGTCGTTGTGCACTCTCAAAATCGGGCAGCAGCTCTAGCAACCAGTGGACCTGGTCTTCGCGAAACTTTGTTTTGCGTCCGCGCGGCATGCTAGTGGTGGTGAATCGGTGGTCAGGGCGCATTGTTAGTGTCCCTTTTCGTTTGTTTTGCCTCATTATTAACATGAAAATCATTCACTAATTTTATTATATCTTGTTTCAGTCCGAATGCGGCCTTAACTCGCGCAATCACGATAAGCGGAGGTTCGGATCCCGGGCGCCATGCTGATGAGGATGATGAAGGCAACCGCGTGACAATTCTAGGCACCATATAGGCAGCGCAAACTGAAATTGTGGACGTCTTGCTTTCCCCCACATCAATGACTCACAATCTCCCGTCTGCCGCGCCTGCCCCCGCCGCCTCAAGCTCCGGAGAGCTGGAGGCGCTGGTAGCACTTGTTGCGCGGCTTGCGGTGACCTCCAGTGAGGCCACTCGCCTCGCCACTGAGGTGAACGGTAAGCAAGCCTTAGTTATCGACGATTCTCATTTCCTGATGTCACCGATCTCCCTAGCAAAACTTCCTCTCGCCCTCGCCGCCGCCCAGACTGCGAACAAGACAACCTGGGTCCGCGGGACGCCTCGCACTCCCGCCGAGATCGCCAATCTCTTTCCTGAGGGCAGCGGCGAAGTTTGGTACGTCGTGATTCGCGGTCGCGACCCTGGTTTTTATCGCACGGCGTGAGTTTCCTTCCTTCTTTTTACTTCCCTTTCAATTCAACTAATCAACCTTTTTGCCAGACTTGAGTCCAACGCCCAGACCGATGGGGTCCCCAACCAATTCGGCGAGAAGAAGAAGACCCGGCGGGAGGCCCTCGACTTCTACCGCGACCACTACGGCGCTACGGCCCACTATGATTCCCTCGTCGCGCAGGCCGTTCAATCTGGGCATCCCGTCCACATCACCGCGCCCCCAGGGGTGCAGAAGTGGGTTGCTGTTGCTTCCCCGACCGCCGCGACCTCCGTGTAGTGTTGTAGTGTAGTCACTCTGTCTGTTGCAATAAAGTTCTCATTGTGTCGTTCGTTTCTCTGGGTGCTCCTCGTCGAGTGAACAATATTAGACGAAGATGTAAACATGTAAACGACTGCAGCCGATTATGACCATTAGACATTTCCTCAAGCGGTAAGCCACCGGATAAATAGACTCAGCGTGTTAAAATATCAAAGGATCTGCGTACATGATGAACAAAAGATGTAGATGTAAATTAGCGCTCCACCGCTTTCCAGAGCATGTTGTAAAAGCTCGGCAGTCGTCCTTCTGGCTCGGGACTGGGACTGTAGCTTGGAGTAGGTAGTCGGATTGAACGGCGGCCGCTGCAATTTGAATGAGGTTTCCGCTGCAATAAAATAAGTAGGAGAAAACACGCACCGGGCAACGTCGACAGGAACACTTCTCGGTAAGGGTTTCAATAGAAGCTCAACACATTGGGATACGACTCACAAGGTGTTTGACGCGTGGTCAAAACCGGGCTCCACATGCCTGTCCATCTCTTGTGCAACGCCAGATGAGAGACCGGGAGTCCCTTGTTGTGAGCCAGCACCGCACAGATCCTCAGACCCAGACCATTCGCCGCTCGCTCGGCATTCTGCTTTGTATTGGCTGTGTTATCTTTTAAGTGTACATTCCAACGATAATAGGCCAAACTTGCGCCGTGATCGTTCTCCAGTGCGCGAGATCTTCTGGTCCCGGTGGTTCCCAATCTGACAGCCTTGAGGAAAGAGGGTAAATAATGCCGTGGTACAAATATATAAAATTACTCCTCTTCGTCGGGTTGCGAGGGTTGCGAGGTTTCGTTTGAGGCCTGTTTGAGCTCAAGCATTTGGGTGAGCACCTCAGATGCGGCAACTTCCGCTGCAGCAAGTTTTGAAGCTGCAAGCTTAGCGCGGCGCGGGCCGTCAGATACACGCCGTTTGGCCTTTGTTTCCGCCCTGGTTTCCAATTAAAACTCAATACCGGTAGATGCAGATATGGACTTGCCGTCTGTTAGCCATTTGAATGCGCTTCTTTTCGCGGCGTTCGGCGACACTGGTATGATTTTAATTGAGTCATATATTTTTGCAAAGTGAAGGGCAAGAGAACTTCTTAGCGTAATAAATTTTCGACCTCTCGCGATCCCGCTGCTTCCTGGCTTCCGCGGCCGCAGTCGAGCTTCAGGGATATTCTGTAAGCATCTGGCACTGAGATGAGACCTTACCTCTCTGTTGCCCTGTCCGTTTTCGTGCTGGACACGCGCAGCCCCTTCGCCATGGTCGTCGTAAGGAGCCAAGCGAAATTGATGGCTTATTGATGCGCCATCAATTCAACCAAACCACAACCAACATCTGTTCCATCAGCCCTCGAGGGGTCGAGGGCATTCTGAGGGACAGCGGAAAGTCCCAAACTCCAGTATTGCGTCAATGAAAATCATTGGAAATGCAATTCAACTGCTTTGTGAGTGAATTTTGATGTTCCCCCGTATCTGTCAGTTACCCCCGGCCCAGCTCAACGCTACATCTGGACTATTCAGCCACACTGCCCAGTGTTTGGAATATCACTTTTAGCCCTCTGAGCACCCAAAGTCCGAGAGAGAGGCTGGTGAGACCGAGTTAGGTCTTACCATCAAGTTCCCCCAGGGTCTTCCCCCGGCGAAATCGGCCATCGTTTCGCCCCCAAAGCTTGAATATCATTTACAAAAACCACTATCATGCAGTTTTAACATACCACATACATTCAAACTCAAACTATCAGAAAGTCTTTCAACAAACCACATGTAGGATCTCGAGGACCTGGCTTCTACCAAGTACATTCACCGCCCTGGAGGTTTCTGCGTAATGTTTTTTTTTTGTATGTATCTCCGTTAAAAGATTAGATCTGGAGGGGTGTGGAGAAATACTACTGAGATTTCTGTCTCCTCAGAAATCCTCTGCGTGGACTATATGTTGCCTGGAACTCAAATTTTGATGTTCCCCCACTTTTTGGGCTAGTCACCGACATTTTCCCTCAATTACACTTTGTTGTGGTTGAAAGCCTGTAGAAAATCGAGTGATATAGAATGTGGAGTACACTAGGCAAGAAATCTGCCTCCTAGCATTTTCGTAAAACTCACCGTATCGGTGTGAACAATGTATTTTTGGTGTTCCCCCATCAGATCAAACACGGTACATCAACCGTGACACAACGTAACGGCACGCGTGTCTCTTCCTCGGACCACTACCACCACCTGCTTAGAAGGACCAAACGGAGTGAAAGTAAGTCCACACACATTTTGAACTCTTCTCCAAGCCCTCCAACGCTCTCGCAACGCCCTCTGAGCCGTACGCTGTGCCTGACCATAGGCGCTATGTGTGGCAGACGAGGACGACGTGTATGACGCGTAGGGTGTGTGCCACTCGCCTTCAGATCATCACCAAGGCTCAATATGAGCACGGCGATGGTCTGGGTGCAACAGGACATCCTTTTGACCTGTTTAATCTACTTAAAGTTTTCGGTGGCACAAACTCATATTTTTCTAGAATGTACCGCCACACTCGCACGGGGAAGCAGTTCTCCCCCTTCGAGGGCTTTCTCACCGTCGACATCTCGAAGATTGATCAGTCTAAATTTCAAATACACCAGGTCGACATCTCTCTCGAGGAACTTTTCGCCGCCGCTGACGAGGCCGCTGAAAAACACGCTCAAGAGTGCGCAGAGGCCGTTCTCGACCCCGAGGACAGCGGTAGCGAGTGGGAGGAGCTTGAATCGCGTCCTTCGACGCCCGACCTCGAAACCCACGCCCCCGTTTTGCCTACAGACGTGGACGTACCCTCCACCGAAGACCCACCTCCCTACTTCACCGAATCCACTCCCACATCCTCCTCCGACACGCCCACCTCCTCTGAGGAGCGCCACCGCCTCCGCAAGGCTGAATACGACAAAAGGCGTCGCCAGGAGAAGCGGAAGATGGCTGCGTCGTCCCCCTTTACGCGCAAAGTCCATCCTAAATCCTTACCAACTCACCGAATGTTGCCGTCCAAGCGGTCCACATTCGATGCGGCTGACTTTCAAACCTCGGGCGGCGGTGCTTGGCTGGGGGCTCGAGAGAGCGACTCTACGACCAAGAAAGGCGCCAAACGGAAGAAAGGCGCTAAGAAAGCTGCGCCGAAACCGCGACGTTTTCACACCGCCAATGAGTTGGTTAATGAAAAGGCTTATGAGTACATTGTGTGGGAGGGCAAGTAAGTACACGCTACTCCCGCTTTGCCTCACATCGCTTATACTTCCCAGACACCCCCTCCTCATCCTCGACCGCCACGGTCGAATCATTGCCGTGTTTGCCGGGGCGCCTGAGGACCCCGAATGGCCCTCGGTAATCCGAAACGCGTCGACCGCAATGAAGGAGGTCCAGGAGGAAGGCTTTCGCCTTGGGGTTTTCGCCTCGGAAGACGAAACCCATCGCCGCGGCAGCACTTACGTGCCATTTCCGGGCGGTATTTCGCATGGCGGGGGACAACTGGTGCGTTACAGCAATTTTTACTCCTCAACGAGTCGCTGACCATTAATCTAGCGCCCGGGGAATCTAGCGATGTCGAAGAATCATCGCTACCTTTTTAACAAGTTGATCCAGAACAAGTTTATCCGCCGCGCCTGCGGCTTTCAATCCAGTGAGTCACAGCCACCCCCTATAAATAATTTCTTACCTTTTCCAGGCATCTTCGGAACGTTCGCTCCGAAATTATTCTGTGACTATATCACATACCTCCAACCTCTCTTCGACCACGACCCAAATCTCCGCCACAACTTCACAAACTCGATTTTCCCCGCGGTAACATTCAATCTGGGGCCCCAGTCCGTCACCTTCGGGCATGTCGACCATCTCAACCGGCCTGACGGCTGGTGTGTCGTCACTAACGACGGCGATTTTGACTACAAGCGCAGTGCCCACCTATATCTCAAACAACTCAAGCTTGTTGTGGAGTTCCCGCCCGCGGCTACCGCCGCTATACCCTCAGCTGTCATCGAACACGGGAATACTCCACTGGCGCCGGATGAAACGCGTTACTCCATCACTCAATACGCGGCCGGGGGGCTTTTCCGTTATGTCAAATACGGGTTTCGCACTGTGAAGCAACTCCTCAAGCAGAAAGGCGGGCAGGGATTGAAGGCGGCGTATGATGGCGCGCCGGGCGAGCGTCATGCTGCGGGCCTTGATTTATTCTCGAAAGTGGATGAATTGGCGGCCGACCATGCGGCTTGTTTCGGGCGGTGATTTATCTTACATGTTTTTCCATCAACTGAACAATCTACATTTATTTGAAACGAAAAAATCGCGTGATATACTCTTTGACCTCAAACGAAGACATGAACCACAAGAAACGGCCGCAAACCCCTACGAATCAGACCGCGGAAGCTCGAGGGTTGAAGCAGCAACGCTTGACGGCGGTTGGTGAGGCTTTCCAAAGTTATTCCGTGGAAGGCGAGGCACTCATTTATATTTCTTATCAGAGGAGGTGGAGCAAATTCGTGACGCAGGGCTGCGTCGTGAAGCTGACCGGGCCATACTTCGCCGTCGTCGTCCTCTGTCGGTCGCCGAAGAGGTCCAGGCCATACAGGATGCTGCCATCGGTACGTCTCACAATTTCTTTTTCGAGTAGCTTCTGAATGTCTCTCACCAGAGGAACTTAAAAAGCGTCACGATGCAGAGCTTGCGAAGGCAGCGAAAGAGGCCCTAACAAAGGTTGCTCTGCCGGCGTCGCAAGAAGACCTTCTTGAGAAGGGTGAGCGGTATGTATCTACCCTTTACCTCCCGCTATTCAAAGCTCATGCAGCCTCAGCTTCGTGAACATGGACTTCGCCTTCTGGGACAATATTCGTGCTTCCCTTTCCCCCGACCGTTTCCCCTTTTCTCTGGATGAAGATGTTTTACCCAAACTCTTGAAAGATCAGTGCGTTCGTTTATTCTCCCATTGAAGCTGGTGCTAAAAATCTGCAATCTATGCTAGCGTGTCCCTCGAGACGCAAAGCGAAGCACTCGCAGAGCACCTGCTTGAATCCTTCAAGGCGGGGAAAGGTGACCCCTTCGACTTGCTGGATACCGCCCCCCGGAGCACTTCACCAGGAGGATCTGACTCCTCTGACGAGTGGGACCCGAACTCGAAACTCCCTTACATGCCGCGCCTCAAGGTGGACAAGCGCATTGCCAACGCGCTTGTTATGGTCGCCGCGCCCATTGGTCGATTGCAGAAGGACCTGCGTGCCCACGACCAGGAGGTCATTCAAGAGCGGTACCGCCCATGGCCTTCAGCGAGGGAGGCGATGGCGCAAGTTACCGCGGAGATTGTGGCGGTCGGCGCTGAGAGGAAACTCACGGAGAGGGAAGAGATCGGTCCAGCACCCCTTGGGTTCTCCTACGTTCAATTCAAGTTCGTCTCTGTGTCTATGTATCGGGAGGAATTCACTGACTGACCAATTCTCCTCAGTGACCAAATCTATCTTGCCCGCGATGACGGCGATGAATCTATGGTTTACGTTGCAGAGGCGGACTCAGTTATTATTTGTCAAATACCTACGGTTATCTTTACTTGATGTATTTCGTTGCCTGCCTTTCTTCAACCGAACGTTCATGTCCTCCACAAACAAAGACAGTGGATCAAAGTTAGCTGGACTCAGCTGAATATTCCTTGCATTCTAATCTAATATTCCTACAGCCGTACACTAATTTCCATGGATGCCAACTTTAAGCTAAAGCCCAAGGCACCGGTGGCCGCCGACAGTAACCCCTCGCCCGCGATCTCGCGAATGGGGCCGGGGAGTCGCAAGAACACACTTGAGGACAATTGGCGCAGTTGGGATCTGCAGAAATACGCGATGGCCGCCGAGTTGGGATACGCAAGCGAGGGGAAGCTGATAGATGGCGCATGCGATGAGCGCAAGGAGATGGATTCAATTGATTAGCGTACCTGGGAACCATCACAACCCTAAAAGATTGGCCGTTCCTCCCTTTCTCCCTTCCTCAAGTCTTCTCAAACGACCTCCCTTTTCAATGGATCGTGAAGCTCGCCTTGCCCTAGAACACCAAACTCGCGTTGCGCTGGCATGGGACTGGTTTGTTCACGGCAATGGGGTTGAAACATTAACTGAATTTCAAATGGCAGGATCGAGAATCAAGAGTCCACAATCACGCACGCGGAGGTGGATAATATCCGACGTCGTATAGGTTTTCTACTGCACAACCTCACCTCTCGTCGAGCTTCGCCGGAGCAGCGCCGTCACATCCGCCGCCGGATTGAGTTGTTGTTGATTGAGGTCCTGGGGTGTGTGCTTTGGTCAGTGATTTTGTGGACTTTCTGACGACTTTCCAGACCTCGAGTTATTTGCTATGACAACGCCTGTCAATACCGGCACAATAGCTCCGTAGAATAGTCTTGCATGATAAATAGATTGAAGGCGCAAATCTCGCAACAAGTTACTTAGCTATGTCTGAACCCAAACCCGAGCCAGAGGACTTGGAAATTTCGCCAGAAAAGCAACAACGCCTGGTGGATCTTGAAGAACGTGAGCTGAAACGAGGTTTGTGCGCGCAACGTTACATTCATGCAATGTTGCTGATAAGCTCTCAGAGGTCATCAAGATTGGCCCACTTGGGCCAATCAGCGCTGCCGCGCGTGCTTATCTCGGCCGCTACATGAATAAAACACCCCCAGGAGAGAAGACCGCTGGGGACCGGCTTTGTGATTTGATACGGAGCGGCGGGGACGTGTACGCAATCGCCGTCCAACAAGCAGAAGTCGCGAAAGCAGCGGCGAAGGCATTGGAGCAGAAGGGCGGGGTTGCATATTTGATGGCCTTGCGGGAGTCGGGGTTTGCGAGAGCAACGGCGGAAAAGGCGAAGATCTGGGAGAGGAAGCGGCTTGAAAAGGAAGCGGGCAAATGTTGATAACCGTGGGATCCACTATCTAGCACTATCTTATCTTGACAGTTTCTGTCAGATTCCGCGCGGTGGCTCCGCGCCGATGTGGTAAATTTGAGGAGAGGGACTGAAGAACATAAAACCCAATGGAGGATGGTGCCGGAAGATGAGAGGATACATCAAAACTGGCCTTCTTCACGACCATACTTGATTGTGTTTTGCTCGCTACTCAGAAAGGATCTACTCAATGCAATTTTCAACAACTTGAGATGCATCAAGCATTGCGCTAACAAATGGCTACACATGGGCTAACAAATAACTATGCTAAGAGTTCCACAAAGGCTACGTTACAAGCCAAGTTCTACAACAAAGGGAAAGGGGGACAGGGGTTATCAACGACGAGGAAGGACGTTGACGCCGCCCTTGCGGCACGCGGAGGGCTTGTGGGGGATGCCAAGGAGGAGGTCTGCAAACAAATTGAGCGAATGAAACGAAAATTGAAAAGAGACAATACTCACTGAGTGAAAAAGGCCGTAGGGGTGTCGCGGTCGACACAAACGGCGAAGAAGTAGGTTGACGCGGCGCTTGCGGCACACGGGGAGGATGCGAGGGATGCCACACAACAGTTCTACGATAACTTCGGGTCAATCGAACGAGAACGGCAGGAGATAAAACTTACTGAGGGAAAAACACTGTAGGGGTGTCGCGGTCGGCACCAACGACGAGGAAGGACGTTGACGCCGCCCTTGTGGCACGCGGAGGGCTTGTGGGGAATGCCAAGGAGGAGGGCTACAAAGAAATTAAGTGAATTGAACAAAAATTGAAAGAGAAAACACTTACTGAATGAAAAAGGCCGTAGGGGTGTCGCGGTCGGCACCGACGACGAGGAAGTAGGTTTACACCGCGCTTGCGGCACACGGGAAGGATGCGGGGGATGCCACACAACAGTTCTACGACAACTTTGGGTCAATCGAACGAGAACGGCAGGAGATAAAGCTTACTGAGTGAAGAAGGCCGTCGGGGTGTCGCGGTCGGCACCAACGACGAGGAAGGAGGTTGACGCCGCCCTTGTGGCACGCGGAGGGCTTGTGGAGGATGCCAAGGAGGAGAGCTACAAAGAAATTAAGTGAATTGAACAAAAATTGAAAGAGAAAATGCTTACTAAGTGAAGAAGGCCATAGGGGTGTCGCAGTCGGCACCAACGAAGAGGAAGTAGGTTGAGGCCGCGCTTGCAGCACACGGGGGACTTGTGGGGGATGCCAACGAAGAGGGCTACAAAGGAATTGAGTGAATTGAATAAAAATTGAAAAATAAAACACTTACTGAGCGAAAACGTGGAGGAAAAACAGAGGCCGTGGCATGATTGGCACGATAACGGGAACCACGTCAACGTGCCACTCACGGCCCACGGAGGGCTTGCGGGAGATACCAAGGAAAAGATCTAGGAAGGGATTGAGTGAATTGGACAAAAAAGCGCGAGAGGAGGGACCTACTGAGAACAAAGGTCATTCATTAGTCTCACAAATTGCCGTTGGCGATAGGTGATTTGAGGTCGGCAGTCGGGAACGTCTACTCCACCCCATACAGGGCGGAGTGACTGCGTCGCCGGGTTGTGGGTCGGGAACGTTGTCTAATCCACCCTGTCCAGGGTGGATTGACTGCGTTCCCGATTCTTGCGACTTGATGTCCGAGCCCGCCGTCAGCGCACGAGGGGTCCGTGCCCCGAGAGCGTCGCCAAAAATCGTCAGCCCACGAGGCTGTGGGCCGACAGCGCTGGGTCGTAGTGGTGTGAAAGAGAGCGACGTGGACGTCTGAAGGCAATGCCAAGCAACACCAAATAGCCCCTATCTCGTCTGGGCTAGAATCAAGCGCTCAAAAAAATCATTCAAGTGCTCAAAAAAAAATCATTCAAGAGCGCCAATGATTTTATAGGTAAGAGGAAAGACTACATCAGGTAACTACATGGAAGGGAAATGACCGGGACATCGAGCAAGCGGTTTAATGTAGGGGGTGGACTCGTGGGTGCAGTGCATCCGCCAGTAATAGCAAGATGACGCGGAGTGAAACCAGAACCGGCGAAAAACCGGTGCACGACAGTGGTTGCGGAGAGCGTGGTAAAAGGCCGTAGCCTGCGGCGCACCAAACTGGGTGACTACCGCAATTCGTCGGAGGGCGGGCAAGGCGGTGAGCTTATCTGCAAGGTCGACGACCCGAGGCTCAAAATGTTCCTGAATCCGAGAAACTCGTGAGTAATTAATGACAGGAGACTAAAGAACTGACCGATACATGCTCCCGCGAACCCCAAGTAAAGTCCTCCACCAGAATCAGCATCCGTAGAGCAGGTAGGAAACGAGTCAATTCGTCTCGTGTCGTATCCAGAAATTGGGCAGCGGAGACCTCGAGGTGCGTGAGCTTCGAGGACGACAACGCAATGAACTTCATCGGCAGATACGGGGCCTGCGGGAGCTCCGGCTCGCTGTAGCGAATCTTGAGGCGCTCAACGTGGGCCCCGACGATGAGGTGACAAATATCGTCCATGTGCGCCTCAACCTGGACTAGGTGGCCAAGAAACCACGTGGCTCGTGTGCGTTTCCACAACCCGGGGCGGACAACGGGATGGTAGATCGAGAGGTGGTGTATGTAGTGTTGTTGAAGGAGGAAGTGGTAAAGGTCGTCGGTGATTGGTGAGCCGTAGGTAAATGTCGTGAGAATCGAGCTGAATTTTGTGAGGAGGGTGTCGAGGTCGACTGGACACATAATGTGTAAGGCTTTCACATCAGTCAAGCACTCAATGGCAGCATTGAAATCTTCGCCTTCATGGTGTCTGGTCCCGAGCAAACGAAGGGAACGAACCTGTTGTTTCACAAGATGTTAGCAATTATACGCGACAGATAATATGTAGGGCTTACCCGACCTCCAAGCTCAGGGTTGAGCCGAAGGGTACGAAAGAATAACCGAGCGGCAGTAAAAGTCAGAACGACGTCGCGATACAGAAGGGGCGCGACAAGGGCTTGAAATTGCCTGGCGGTTAATGCAATGGCGGCGGCGGTTGAGGGGGTGGCGTGGGAGATAAACTCGACGTAAAGCTCGGCGGGGAACCGCTGTCTGGTAGACATCGGTCCGAAGTGGTGAGAAGAAGAAGAAAGGCGCGTGTCCCAATTAGGAAATCCAAATCTCCCACCCACCACATCAACAAACCAACTGCGTCGCCAATACCGGTGCTCGTCGCCCCTCGTTCTGCATTTCTCGTCCATCCCCGGCACGCCGCTGGTTCTTAGGCGGTGATGGCTCCACCGAAGTTCGCCGTCGAGTCCACCAAGTTCTCCGACTCATCGGACAGTGAGGCAGAAGGTGCGCCCCCCAGAACAGAGCCAATGCGCCACGACGAGTCCATCATCACGGGGGGCAAGATGAGAACTCGCACGCGTTTCCTCCCAGTTGAAGCCTCTCCCAAAAAGGGGCGGCGAGAGCACTCACCGGCACCGGATTTCTTGTACCCCGATGTGGCACCAGCACCAGAGCGGTTCGCGGACAACTGGGATCCACATGGAGATTCGGTCGGCGAGGATGGTTTCACCTTCGACGACGGCCATCCGGTGGAAAAAGGACCGCGCGAGGCCCGCAAATCCGTGAGTCGTGTAACTTCAGCAATTGTCAGCTCGATGCCCATTATCGTTATCTTTAAAGGACCGACCCCTTGAGGAGTGGTTCAAGTACGATCTGGAAGTCTTCGCCGACAAAGTCCTACGTGTTGAAGGGCGCGGAGACTACAGCGATCAAGTGCGCTGTGCAGAATGCAAAGTCCCCGGCGTTCAGGCACACAGGTGTCAAGATTGTTTAACGGACGCCCTTCTGTGTAGTCCGTGCATGGTGCGCCTGCATCGTGACCACCCCTTCCATGTTATTGAAGTAAGCCGCAGTCTTTTAAATATAACGCAGGCACTAACTAAATCGACAGACTTGGAATGGAACATTTTTCACGGCCAACAGCCTGTGGGCGTTGGGGCTGCGAATCCAACTGGGCCACAAACGCGGCAAGCCGTGTCCGGGAATGCTGGCCAGAACGAAGGAGGACTGGGACCATATCCACGAGATCGAGCGCAAGGGTGGGACTTTCTGCGTGGTCGACGACAAGGTCATCCATGAAGTCGGCCTTGACTTCTGCAGCTGTGGAACAGCAGCAGACCGCGCTGTCCAATTGTTGCGCGCCCGCTTGTTTCCCTCCACGACAACCAGACCGTCTTCTGCAGCAACATTCCGAGTCCTCCGTCGATTCCACAAGTTATCATTTGAATCAAAGTGCTCGGCCTACGAATTCTACAATGCACTAGCCCGGGAGACCAATAACACAGGGAACTTTCAGCCTCGGGTGAGTCAATTCAGTGCGGTATCAATGTTTCAATCTTGTTGAACGACTTGCCAGAACCGCTACAGCGAATTCTTGCGGATGACCAGGGAATGGCGCTATGTGCAGGAGATGAAGCGCTTTGGCCGTGTGCACGTCGTTGAGGGCCTACGCAACATTCCAGCCGGCGCGTGTGCGCTGCTATGTCCTGCGTGCCCCCAGCCAGGGAAGAATTTACCGGCGGACGGCGAGTGGAGGAAAGCTCCGCCAGGGAAGCGCTTCCTCTATGCGCTGTTCGTCGCGATCGACGCCAATTTTCGCATGAAACGCAAGCAGGTGTCCTCAGAGGAGGCGGACCCGGATTTAAATAAGGGCGCGGCGTTTTTCAGCGAGGTTCATGAGTACATGGTGCACGTAAAGGACCACTGGGAGATGGAGCAGGAGGTAAGTGTCGGCCCCTTACCACGAGAGGCGCTGGCTTAACTCGAATGCAGAAAAGTCGATGTGTTTCGCACGACGCCGTAAACCAGCCGGACAGGGAGGCGCGAGGAACGGCGTCATCAGGGATTGGTACGGTTGACTGTGCACGCCACAACATGAAGCGTCCCAACGGTGTAGGTGATTTGCAGAAAGGGGAGCGGTAAGTTGGTTTCAATTCGCGGGGAAGCGGCCGCTGATTAATTACAGGTATATTAACATGGACTATATGTTCTGGAAAAGCTTGGAGGGTTACGATGACCTGGTCCAGCTCGTCGTCTCCTACGATATTGTTTGCCAGTGGCGAATAAACATCTGGCGTCGTCTCGTCAAATACAAGCCAGTTCTACGTCGACACGCGCGCACGGGACACCGCTACTACATGTGGCTGATCCCAAAGTTCCATCTCCCTGCCCATATCGAGGCCTGCAACATACTATATTCCTTCAATCTCACGCCGTACGTCGGCCAAACGGACGGCGAAGCACCAGAACGAGGCTGGGCAAACGCAAACCCGCTCGCTGCCAGTACAAAGGAGATGGGTCCAGGGGCTCGCCGGGACACCTTGGACGACCACTTCAATGACTGGAATCACAAGAAGGTCATCGCGTTGGGGACTGTGATGCTGGAGCGGGTGCAGAAGGCGGTGGGGGAGATGGTGGATAAGCAGGAGGAGTTGGTCGAGGTGGAGGCCTCCCTGCCGTCCGACCTAGTGGCGTCGTGGAAAAAATCAATGGAGTTGTGGGAGCTGGATTCCAGCAAACCAAACCCCTTCAGTGTTGCGGACAAGCACGCGAGCCTCCAGGTGACTCGCGGGCGTATTGCACAGGAAGTGGCGGCGGCGGTGGAGGGTGATCAGTCGGGTGACGTGCGCGGGGATCTGCACGCGTATGAGATGTTGGCGATGGGGATGCAGCTGGAGCAGCAGCAGCGGGAGCTGGCGTCCGACGTCGCGGCCCTCAAGAACCACGCCTCAGATGGCCAGAAGACGACTGTCTTGGAGCGCGGCAATAAGCTTCGGCGGAAGATCGCGAGCTGGGTAAAGCTGCAGACTGACTTCCAGCCGGACGTCGAGGCTCTTCGTACCGCCGACGACAATGCGCGCGCGGCAGCTGCAAGGATGCAACCCGCGGTCGGGATTCCGGTGCATGCGCTGGAGCTGTGGCTGCCGTCGAAGCAGGCGAGAACCCCTGGTGCCAGCGTGAAGCTAACTCACGCGCGTTACGAGTTCGACATGCGCGAGGCTCAGGCGCACGAAGCCCTCGATGAGGTTCGCAACCTCCTGCTCCTCCGGACTCACCAGTACAAGCTGAAGGACATGGGGAAGGAGTCGGGGGTCGCTGGCCACACACATCAGGGCGGCTGACGAGTATCGTGCTGCGTATCGAGCACTCTCCAGCCTCGCGCCGAAGCTCCAGGAGACCAAATGGTACCTGGTGCTGAAGCCGCTGGGGCAGGAGGATGTGCGTGGTATGCCGCGGGCGCTGTTCAGCGACCCTGAGAAGAAGAAGCGGGGCAAGCGGAAGCGTGGCGTACCAGAGGTGGTGGCCCCGCCGCCCAAGGAGATGTCATGGATCTGGCGGACGGGGGTTTCGTCGTTGGCCGCAGCAGCATCAACGAGTGAGGAGGCGGCGATCAAGGCGACAAACGAGAGACTTCGGGTGGAATGGGCGAAGACGCGCGCGAGGGCAGCGCGATGGACCGAGGAGGTGGACCTATTGGAAGAGGAGATGCGTCGCATCTTAGTCTTTTTGGAGTGGAAGACGACATGGTGGAGGGGTCTCAAGGGTCGCAGGCCAGAAGCGGTGGAGGATAGGGAACTGTCGGACGGCTTGAACGCGTACGCAGAGCGCCAGGCGGCCATCCAGGAGACGATGAAAAGCCGTTTCGAGGAAAATTGGAAGGACGTCGGGAGATGGATCGAGTTTGGGCGGCAGGGGGTGCTGGATAATCAAACGAGGGCCAGCGGGGTGGAGGAGGAAGAGAACGAGGGTGACCCAAGCGGGGATGAGGGTGAGGACCCCGTTCCAATGGTGGCTAGGAATGCCGTTGCGCTGTCGGCGTCGCTCGTCGAGGCTTCCTTGTTACCGACGACATGATTTTTACACCGATTTTACGCCGTTTTATTTCTCTGTACCGCTGATTTTACTAGGGTTTACCTATCTGTAGTTTATAATGCATAATTATACATCTATTACAGCAGTACAGTACGGGGAGCTTCAAAAGCTGAAGGCAACTTTAGGGTGTGTTTTTGCCTAATTTGGATGTCGCGAGGTCGTTGCCAAACAAGCCCATCAAAGGAAAGGCGAGAATAAACAAAGGTATATACGCTGCTCATCGTTGCCGACGTCCATGTTAATTTGATCGTTATGGGCACATGGATCACTGAGACTGATCGCTGTGTGCTCCCTAGTGATCACTATGTGCGTGGTGAGCTCGCTGTATTAATCCCTGGGCGACGCTTGTAACGTTTTATAAAAGGTGCGCCTCTAAGTTACCGTCATTTTTTAAAAACCGATCGACTCTGAGTACAGGCGTTTTTATAGAAAAGCCCCAGGCTGTGGTGAGCAAGCTCAAGCAATCTGTAGGAAGTCTGATGAGCAAAACCAGACACTGGTTTCGGATCTGAAAGAACGCGATGCGCAAATTAAACAGGTAAGTTCCAATACGTTCTCCGCGCACACGAGATCATAAACATAACTAGGATTACCGCCAAATCCGAGAATCCCTTGAATGTCGTATCTGTTTGACAACACTGTACGAACCGGACGTGTGCGTGTTGAGCTGGAAAATCACTGTCGAATCGTACTAATTATCTTGTTCCATAGCCTGCTCTGCTGCGGTCAAAGCTTCTGCAGGTACTGCGTCCTGAATTAGTTTGGTAAGTGCACTCTTAATCGCAAGCCGGTTGCATTTGCCTATTAGGGGAAGTCAAAGCGGTCTGTGCGACCGATTTTTGCGCCGATTCTACACCGATTCTCCTCCGATTCTGTTTGAAGAATCGGAAGAAAATCGGACTTAACTTTGACCCCCCCGCTTTTAAGTGGTGATTCTGGGTCGATTCTTTCTGCACATTTGTGTATGCGGTGACATCATAGCCACATAAATAGTAATGATATTCTTGTCTTGGCCGCCGCCATCATGCCCCGCCTTTCGTCGCGCCGAGAGTGCCGGGCTCGCGACGTCCTTAAAACCTTCCTCGAGTACCACACCTCACGTCTGAAAGCTGTGCTCCGCCGCAAGAACAAATTTAAACGGAATTTTGCCCGCGCTGGCTTGGCCCCGGAGGACATTGAAGAATTGAATACTTTCTTGTCCCCTGCCCAGATTTTCGAGACGGTGTCCATCAACATGACCTCTGGCGCCAGTTCCGGCACAGGCTCTTCCATCGACTCCTCCATCAGCTCTGGACTGTCGAGCAACGGGTCCGAGTCGAGTTTAGACTGGTCCGACCTCCTGGGGTCAGACTGGCGAGGCTCCTCGGCTTCCACATCCACGGACACCTCAACAGACTCGCTGTTTGACGCCTCAGATAGCATGCCGGACTTGCATCCACTCGGATACCCGGATTCGGACGAAGAAGACGATGCTGTCACTTCTGACAGTTCCGAGACGACTACTTCCACAGCGAGCTCAGGGGGGGAGGGCGACGACGAAGGTGGTTGGGGGGGAGAGCTGGGACCAGAGGATAACCCTGGGTATGGTGGTAGTCGCGTGAATAACTGCGCGCGATGGGTGCGACACAATTTGGAGGAGATGTACAGCGCGCGTTATGAACTTCCGCGCGATACTTTCCCCCACCCACCGGGCCCGTCCCTATTGCGCCATACCCTCGGGGCCCTCAAAGACACACGCCCGGACCTTTTCCGCCAGGAAGTTCGCATGTCCCCATTCACCTTCGACAAAATTGTCAAAGAACTCGCCGGTGATCCTGTCTTTGCCAACAACTCATCCAACGGCCAAATGCCAGTCGAGGATCAACTCGCAATCACCCTCTATCGATTCGGCCACTCGGGGAATGCCGCTGCCCTCCAAAAGGTCGCAAATTGGGCCGGTGTCGGGAAAGGCACCATCACGCTAGTAACGAGACGGGTCATGACAGCGATCCTGAATCCGGACTTCATGGCGGCGGCAGTGTGTATGCCGACGGCGGTGGAGAAGGAGGAAGCCAAATCATGGGTCGAAGCTCATTCCTGCAGGGCCTGGCGGGACGGGTGGTGCATGGTGGATGGTACCTTAGTGGCGCTCTTTGACAGGCCTTTCTGGTTTGGGGAGAGCTATTTTGACCGCAAATGTAATTATTCTCTCAACGTCCAGGTGCGTATTCATTATTGATGTCCTTCAATTAATCACGTATTAATCTCCGCACAGGTCGTAAATCTGCCGAACCTACATATCATCGACTTTGGCTACGGCTTTACGGGCAGTACTCACGACTCGACCGCGTGGGCGGAGACTCGTCTCGCCCAGGAACGAGAGACGCTACTCGAAGATGGTGAATTTATCTGGGCTGATTCAGCATATACCGTATGAATCAGTTGTTATGCCATTACCAAATGCTTATATACATGTTAGCTTGAAAAATGGATGGTGGCGTTCCCGTTGAAGCCATCAAACTCGTAGTTGGGCTCCGAGTAGCTTGAACCCGACCCGCGGGAATGGGTGTCAAAAGAAGCGGTACCGTGAGAGGCGTCAAACGATGACATTCGCCCCGTCCCCGTCGCAGCCATGCGGAGCTCGTGGGCATTCTGAATCCTTGCTTGCTTCATCTGCAGCTTCATCATCCTCTCCTCTCGCCTCGCATCCTCCTTCACCTTCCGCCTCTCCTCCCGCTTCTCCTCAATTCGACCTTTAACCTCCATCGCCTTCATCTGGTGGCGAGTCCGCAACGTCGCAAACTCAAGCTCCTGCTGACGAGTCCTCTCCTCGCTCTTCGCAATCTCGCTAAACTCCGCAATCTTCGTCTTTTTGGCGGCCTTGGGAGCAACAGAGGGTGTCGCTACTGCGGGAGTCGATGCAGTGGGTTTGGCGGGAGTCTTGCGGTTCGTCTTCCCTTTAGGCTTCACCTTCTTCACCTTCTTCTTCCTCTCCCCCGTTTCGCCTTCGCCTTTGTCATCGTCGTCTCCCTGCCCCCCTCCATCTTCCTCCTCTTCTTCGTCGTCCATGGCTGCAGGCGCAGACTCGGACGCCACAGGTGACATGGGCCTGTAGTCATCGCCACTTCCCGCATCATCGGTCTCGTCGAAAGCGCGCTTGTGGCCGCGGGGGCGCGGGGAAGGAGGCGGCGTAGGCTCCCAGTCGTCAATGAGGACACCTGGGGTGCCGTCGTCACCAGCGAGCTCGTCGATCTCCGTCCCAGCGTCACCCGCTGCAGCGTCACCAGTCAGGGTCGGTATGATGATGCCGGGAGCCACAGCAGTGCTACTGTTCCCGAGGCCGGTCGGGACGAGGTTGGGGCGCTGCCCAATGAGGTCGCGCATGTCGAAGTACCAGGGGCATACTGCTGAAATAGCCGCTGGGTTTTTTCAGTTTCCTCAACGCGTGGTATACGACAGAAGGCGAGACGTACCCCACTTGGTTGTGAAGGCATTTTGACTACTCATGTCAATGTCGGCAGCACGGGCTATGCCCGCACCTGTCTCGCCCATCTCCCGATTGTATCTGCGTGTACTGTGCCTATATGTAGGGGAGCAACGGCCCAAGGACCGTTACATTCCCGTTGCCTCTTTTTCAGGCAACGGCGCTCCCCATTACCGTTACCGTTGCTCCCTGAGGCAACCGCCTTTTGTGTGTACCTCTCTGGCGCAGTTGGATTCACCAATTCTTGGTTATTCCTCCGTTTCCACTGTGCCCTAGTTCGAGCCTCCTTGCGCTGCTTTTTAACCTATTTTTTGCACGAGAGCAATGAGAAATGAACAATGCAAATTTTGCATTCCCTTATAGTAATTCGCGGCTCTGATCAAAACCATTTAAGTTGTTTTTAATGATTTTACCAATTTTTTTGAATGTCACAAATTTTTAAGGCAACGGGCTCTACCGTTACCGTTACATACCTGAAAAGACACAACGCAACGGGGGGTCCGTTATCCGTGACCGTTGCTCTCCTACATATAGGCACAGTAATCTTTCCCATTCTAGCAAGGCATTTCAGTCGAGAGGTGGTACTTGAAGAGAGCTTCTTACGTGCTAATTCTGTTGTTCATCTTGTTCGCGTAGGCCTGCTTGTCGGCTGGTACGTTCGCAGCCGCGGCCAGGGATTCTTCGTACCCCGGTAGCTTACCGAGAAGGAGGAGGCAGAGCTCCCAATGCGCCGTGGCCTTGGGCTTTCCACCTCCCTTGGTAGTCGATGCGTTGGGGCCGCAGGGCGGAAAGAGTGATTGCTTGATTGCTTTAACTTCTAGGACGATGGCAATAAGCTTTTCGCTGAGCTCGGGATGTTTTTTCCAGCTGTGTGTGCGGTAAGTCAGTCTGGTGAATGAATGCCACCGTTATTCTGGATTGCGAGCTTACTTGACACCCAGAATGGTCTAGGTAGTGCCGTCGTCCTCGTCCTCGTCGGCGCTGTCCTCACTACTGGCAACGTCGTCATCCACCATCTTTTTCTTGTTCTTGCGTTTCTTCTCTGCTTCTGCTTTGGATTTCTCGGTCGGCTTCCTTTCGCGGGCTGGGGAGCTTCGAGAAGCAGCTGGGGGCTTCTTTGCTTTGGTACGGGCCATGTTGTGCACGTCGGACTCAGGCGCGAGTGGTACAGACTCAAAAGTGCTTTTAATTTATGTAATAATAAATAACAAATTAAATTTACTCTTGTTTGCTTCCATCGAGGCCGATTCTCAAAGGCGATTTTTTAACCGATTCTCAAGAGTTCCTCCTCCGGAGGAGGAACAGCGATTCTTGGCCGATTCACTTTTTTGATCGATTCTGGACCGATTCTGACACGAAAATCGTTGACAGAATCGGTGACAGAATCGGTGACAAAATCGGTCGCACAGACCGCTTTGACTTCCCCTATTGAACCTTAGAAGTGGCCAAGGAGAAAAAGGGCATGATCAAGTGTACAGGATGCAAGCATACAATATGCATGGAACCAGTCAAAAACCTTGCCTTAAGAGGCTTGCTGGACACACTCTATGATATCGAAGCAGTGAAACCGGACGTAAAAAACTAGTGTTTGGGGGCCATTGCTCCGCCTGGCAGTACGAGTCCTTGGAAGCCGCTCCGCGGCTTATCCTACCATCCTATGGCCTGTTAAGTTATGATCAAAAAATATTCGCACATGCAATAGTATCGGCTGAAATCGATTCACGACCCATCCTACTGCATTTCGAAATGCGATCATTTATGATCGCATATATAGTTTTCTGATCGGCTACAATATTCTTTCTTTAGGTACCGAAATGCGCATCAACACTCCGATTAGAGGGCATGCTGTGGTCATGGCACGTATATACACCTCTAGCATCCATTGCGAGCGGGGTGAATAAATTATTTATCAGCAGCGCACGGAAATCATTTTACTTTGGCATATACAAGATCAATGGCCGGCTTACCTCTCGCGCTGCGCAGAAAATCATGGGGCAGATTGTCCAAATTGCCCTCTAGTTCGCACGCCCGCCCGGTTGTCATCCCGTCGTGAAACCAAACCACTCCAGACTCGGATATGTATCTAGCCGTAAAATGGAAGCCGCCACCGTATATTACACCCCTGAGCCGATGCATGGACATGCTGTTCGAAATCTCGAAGCATAGACTTCTGGAATAATGCAGGGAAGCATGATCTATGGCAATTACAATCAGAGGTGGCAAGGAGTCAACGACATACTCCATGGTGAGCCTAGAACGTGTGTTGTTCGCCGCGCAAACGGGACACCTAACAAATGTGCGGCGTAGGTCATCCTGGAGCCAAACCGAAATCGGAACGCCGTCTGGGTAGGCTTCAAGCTGAGACGAATTAGGAATGGCGCACATGTACGGTGCAAACAACCTGTGCTCTCCGGCCTCTATGTAACCGCAAGTGTTGCACTTCCGCTGGCCACGTGCATGTGTTCTATTTACATGAAACAGTGCACCCACTAGCTTGTCGATGGAGGTGCCTAAGACTCCGTATGGAAACTGCTGTGGATTGACCGCATGCATCATCCTCCGCACATTGTCCCTAGCATTCTCAAAGGTCAGCAACTCTTGTGAAACTTCAGCAAGGAGTGCACTCAATTGTGTCATCAAGTTGCTGGTGGATCTGAGGTGAGCAGACCATTCGCCTGGAGCTCTAATCCATATGTTATAAAGGACAGTAAAAAATGCATCGTATCCGCAGCTATAATTGGTACTATCCCAGATCAAGCCTATAGGATATTCACTAGCGTCTGGTATGTCCGCAAAACGGTGGGGTCCGACAACCGCTAATGCTGCCTTCTTATTACGTTTGCTAGGAGGCTCAACGTCTTTGTCACCCTCATTTGGTCGTATTCTCCTACCATTGCCAACACCTGACGGACACCATTCACCGTAGTCGTCGAAGGACCTGTCCAGGCGCGCAAAGTCCTGGAAGGTTGCCTCTCTCATGGCGGGATATAAATCCTCAACATCCGGTTTACTACCTTTCCACCTGCTGTAGGACCTTATCAGCTGACGTCTGTACACTCCAGTAACAACTCTGGGTAAAAGCCCTCGATGCTTGAGTTTCGTTATCTCATCCACATCAGCAAACCCTGTTTTTTTCGGCACTACAGGACACTACAGAGTGCTACAGAGTGCTACATAGTGACCTGTAGTGACCTGTAGTGCTGTAGTGAAGGTCCCGTACTCTGGAGTGCTACAGAGTACTACATAGCACCCATAGTGGAATCAGGGTTTGCTGATGCAACAACTCCAACTCGCGAAACTCTTGCCTCAAGTGTCCCGACACTCCACAAGTAATCTTGCTCTCGTCGAAATCCTGGAGTATTATGGTTCCAGCAGCTGTTGTCGCCCTGGAGAGCGCTACATAGTAGCCCTTGTGGTCTTTACAATTTGTGAGGTCCACCGGATTTTCCGAACGAGACTTTCCCTGAGCGGTATAATCGGTGATGGCAAAATTCAGCAGTCCTGTTACCTGCTCTCGTGCTATCGCGAGCACGGTGTCGTCTTCTAGAAGGGCTGTTATATGCGAAGTGGTACGGACTAACGGTACCACATTGGGTGGCAAATCAGGTATCTGTACAATCCTTTCCGCCGGTAGGTTCAGCAGGCGTACAAACAGTGTGTCAAGGACTCGTTGCCCGTCGGGTCCAACACTTTCATCCCAGCCGATCACCACAGACTCTTGCCCCTTTGTCATACACAGCTCGGTCGCATCATTGGTTCGCAACAAAAATGGCATACCTAAGCATAAAGTCAATTTGCCAGGCAAATGTTCTGAGTTAGACGAAGGGGCGGCATTCCACAACCTGTTCTGCAGTCTGGTGCTAATTCGAGAAAGCTTAGATTGTTCGCAACGCTTCCATCTTGACTTGTCAACACTTCTTGAGCTGATGCGGTCTATAGAATAAAATGTCGATAATTCTTGGTTGGCATCCTCTGCAAAGCGTTTGGCCCCCAACCTATTTATTACATCTTTCTGAGAGTTCCACGCCGTGATAATAGCAGCATTCCGAAACAGTCTTGAGTCCAGCCTGGGATCCGTAGGCCCCAACCCTGCAATCCTGGTCCGTAGAAATGATATATCCTCTGTTGTGCAAGCTGCGTATCTCATGTTGGCCAATGCGGTTCGAAGTTTGTCGTCCTCCGGCGTATCGTCCACTTGTCTCATATTTTTGCGAAGAATGACCACAGTTGTGAACTGGTGCCACAGAATTTTACCCAACACTGAGTTCTGGGCTCGAACGGAGGTTGCGCCTTGCATGTTGATACCCACCAAGTTGCTGTACAGAGATGCACCTGTAGTTGGTGGTAACTGAGCAAAATCACCTGCTACTATAACGCTCAATCCTCCAAATGGAACATCGTGAATGTTTCGTGCTTTAGCTGCCTGCGTGGCAAGCAGTTGCAGATCACCGCAAGATACCATTGATATTTCATCCAAAATTATGTACTCCACTCCATGAAGGCGCTCGTTAACGTTGGCGAGGGAAGTGGCCTCGCTGTTGAGTCCATCCACGTCATCACTATTCTTACTCTTGGTATCTCGAGGTATTTTGAACACCGAATGATAGGTGGATCCACTGAGCATAGCAGCAACAGAGCCAGTAGGACCTAACACCACAAAGCGGTAGGCTTCGCCTCTCCTTGCAAAGTATTCAACTATAGCCTTCACAACGCGAGACTTGCCCGTTCCTCCCATACCACCCATGTACATCCGCAGTGGGACCGGCTGGGGGGAAGAGGCATGCTCAGCCAGCAGCCGGAAAGCCCTTTCCTGCTCCTCGTTAAGCTCAAAATCAGAGACGATAGAGTTCTGCATGTCCTCAGCCATCGACTTAGTACCATGTGGAGCAGCATACAAATACTCATGGCCTAACACTTTTACTTCGTCCCATTGCATCGTTGAGGCCGGTGTTTGCCCCTTTCCAAGAGGTATGTTGGCCAGTTTGTTGGACGTGAATTTTTGCCTCTCTGACCTGACAATGGTCGACCACGTAGACCTGCTATGTGAAGGCAGCAAAACATGTTCAACAGAGTGCACTGATTCACCCTGTCCAACAACAGACCTCCTCAACCAACCGCACGACCTGAGAAGGGAAACCATGTCGTCTTCCTGAGCTTTTAGGTGCCTTGATATTGGACCTACATAATCATCCTCGTCATCACTGGCATCTTCGACCTCACCGGTCAGGCCATACAATGTGTGGTCCATATCGGCTGATAAGTCGTCCTGTACCCCTAGCTTGGGATGGGTAGTGCCAGGAGTTGGCAAGTTGTTCTCACGAGATAGTTTTTGCATTTCGGCATAGTGATCATCTCTGGCATCGTTACATTCATATCTCACATTGAAATTGGACATTAGCTCAAGCTGTCTTGGGGAGAATCTGTGCTCGGAGAATGCTTGGGCCCAGGTGTTGTCCGGGGACTTCAGCTGCGCTGGAGACCTCCAAGGTTTGAACAATGTTAACATGGTCAAACAATAGAAGTCACGATCTCCTTTGTCAGCCCTGGGTAGCGCGCCGCCGATGAAGTTTGGGAGTACACATTTCATTCGAGCATAATCACAAGACACACAGTGGGTTAGATACCTAGGATGACCTCTGAGATAAGGATAACTTTTCGAGCGTCGATTCTTATCTATATTCGCCTGCTTTCGGTTGATAGTCTCGTCATCGTCATCAGTCTCCCAATCACTGTCCGAGAACACATCATCGGACTCATCATTAGCGTCGCCGTCCAGCGCTACCGAGTAATCATCATCCGAACTATTCTCTAACTCATCATATTTATCCTGATTGGCCGAGGAGATAGGATCAAGTTGGGATGATTTATATGATTCAAGTGATGCTGCGTACGCCTCAAACTCCAACCTCTCCTTATTTGACCTACAAATTTTAGCTGAACATTGAATCCATTCATACAAGTTCACGTGCTCAAAAACATGCGGTCTAAATCGATAGTCGTCTACAGCTGATCCTGCAATAACTTTGCCGTTAGCGGTTGTCAGCTCCACCTTCTCGTCTAAGACCCCCGCGTCGTCGTCAGCAACATCTTCTACCTGCCAAAACTTCCTGACAAAGAAAGCGTAGGACCTCCAAGCAAAAGGCACGAAAGTATGACTTGTATAGTGGTCAGGATCACCCAGTAGGTACATGGAAGCCATGGGGCTTCCTATTTCCATTTTTGTTGACAACGAATTAACCATCTGCCGCATCAGGTGTCTCGAATTATCATGAGCCTTTATGTCCCCTTCCCCATTTTCAGCATTAGTCTCAAAGACCTGGAAAACAGATGCAAAAAGTTGATAAGACTTCAAAGAAACCTTTGATATATAATCGGAGACATAGGCAATTACGGCCTTGACAGCTGTGCCGGACATTAAGCTAGTAACATCGGTATTACATCTTGACAGGTAGGTCAGCAAAGGGTTGTAAGAGTTAACCATGGGCTCCACATGTTTAACATCGATATGGCCGTCGTCTGCTACTGCAGTGTCCAGAAAGACCTTTCTAGGAAACCTGGCCTTGCACACACCCTTGCTCGTTGTGCACCCCTTGCGCTCAGTTATCTTTTTAGAAGGCTTTCCGGTCCGCATTTTCCCATTAGCCCGCCAATCCTTCTTTCTCCTATCCAGCTCCGCATCCTCTACAGAGTAAAAGTGAGAGTGCACATTGGTTCTCAACACGAGGTCGTCAGATTCTTCCGTAAATACTTTCCACCAATCTGCAAACCTGTCGCACTTGTCGCACGCATAGTCACACCTCACATCATGGCACAGCGCCGGCGGGGGAATGGGCAGTGTGTGTGTTGGCGGCATATAGTCGCGATATCCCTCCCAGTGGGCCTCTGCCTTCAAGTCTAAGTTCAAGCGTGATTGAACATCATCGAGAGACCCGGAGGAAAATTCGGCTCGGTGACACGATTCGAGGTAGCTAATGAGCTTGGTCTGAAAGGCAGAATCAGGCTGCATGATGCGGTTTCTTATCTCCTGGGGAGAGAGGGAATTTCGTATCCAGAGAAGTAGGTGAAGATGTAATGTCAGACGACCTTGCTGTTCAACGGTGGCATAGTAGGCATCTGGAAACCCAAACAACCCGGTGCTGTCACCATTCCAGCCTAAAACCTCCTTTATTAAAACATCAACCATGAACCTGAAGAATCTAGCAGCTGAAACCGGGTTTTTTGACATCAAACGATATCTGTCTGTTCCAGACCGCAGACCAGGCCTGTATACAGTGTCCGCCTGGGCATAATACAGTGCTATGGGATGCAGCATGTCTGCCCAGGTGCAGAGTAATAAACCATGTGGGTGCATTAAAGAAAGAAGTCATAGACCATATCTCATTCCTCATATATTTCTTGGATGTCATAGATCCTTTGACATGTCCAGCGACCATGTCTAGGTCACGTACAACATCAAAACATAGCTGCTCAGCATCAGTTTCAGGCTGAACGTGTTCGCCAGCTGCCATTCTATCGGCAATGCTACCTGCTACAGCTGGATTAAGAGCATTAAGCCTTGCCTTGACGGCCTTGAATTTAGAACGCTCAGCAAGAAGCCTGCTTCCCTTGGATGCAGACTTGAGCTGTTCATGATTGAAGGCAATCATGGGGAAGTACGTGTCCACCTGAAAGCGCTTGTCATGATACAAAAGCAAACATCTTTTTCTGTAGGCATCGCTTTGCTTGCGCTTGTGACTAGGGTGTCCTATCCCACCTTTTCCATAAGGGAACGACCAGGGGAACATGCGAGGATACGCCTCGACCGTATCATACATACTCACGGGCTTCTCGGAGCGACCAATTCCTAGAACACTCCCTTTCCGCATAATATGCTCCAGAGCAACATGTTTGAGCGTCGAGAGTGTCGCTCTACCGTATTCTTCACCGGTTAAACCATGTACAGGCGAATGGGCATTCTCCGGATTCGACACCATACTCCTCACCGTCATCGTATACAGAGCGCGCCGACAACGGGTGTGAATCCTCGGGGCGCTGCTTGCTCCTCCTAAAATCCACAGCTACAGGAATGTCACGCTCTGAATAAGTGTTTAGATTGTCCATGGATATTTCGAGGTCTTGGTAGCCCTCGTGATTGAGCTTCAACCACTCCAATGCGGCCAGAACTTTGCTCCTTCTAACAAGCATTGGTGTGCGGTCAAATTCTTCAGGCGTTGGAGGTGTTGACCCGGTGTATATGAAAGCAAGTATCTCGTTCATCTCATCTCTCGATGGAGGCAGCTTGTTGTAGACCTTGAGCACCGGCTGAGAAAACATTACAGCATTTGCACTCATCCTAACACGACCAGAATGAACCCTAACAACACAACGATTATGCCTTACCCTAGCAATCATCATCTTTTCTGCATATTTGAGGTTCTGAAGCTGGGGAGGAACCGGACCGAGCCAATTATGCAAGGCAAGGGCATTCTTCGGAATCTTCCTGTTGACAAGCGCAACTTCAGAGGTCACGCACACGCTGTTACACCCGTCCGCCAATATCGGACCGGCGACCGTTTCAACAGGGTCTTCTGGACAATGCCTCTCCTTGCGGGTCACGTTTGGTCGCTCTAGCACCCCCAAATAGGGAGCAAACATATCCAGCGGCGAAAGTTCTCGCACTGGAACCAAGCATCCACAGACTGCACACCCAGCCTCCCTGAACACAGCCGGAAAGACTGCTCTGCAGTAACGTCTCGCAATCCGAGCAGTATCTCTAGCAGATAAAGGGGTCGGAGGGAACGACGAATGTTTGGCACCATACGTCTGGTGTCTCCGGAGCATTCGCAGCTGTCTTACTCTCTCTTTCAACTCCCTTGCCTCGTGTTGCGTTCGGGCTTCCGACACAAAGGCACTACCTTTGTTTAAAGAGGGCTGACTGACAGAGTGTACAAGCTTGAAAATTGTGAACACATCTTTGCATTGCAGACAGCTATGCAAGGAAAAGACAGAGCGGCAAGCAGCTGCAGGCGTACTATGTGGGAGCTTGACGCAGTGACGTGCAGCCAAACGAAGCAATTCGTGTTTCGCAAGATTTGCGCAGATCAGGGATACGGGAATGGATGCAACAACACATGCTGGGTGCCGCTGAAGCACACCCTCCACCTCATCCTCACCGCACTGGAACTCATAAGAATATAAGTCGCCAGCCGATAAACTATGCGTGGTGCTATATGTCACGTGATCGCGAATGATTTCAGCATCAAACAGGTATTTCCCTCCACCTATGACAGGTTGAACATGCAAGCGTGAAACCGAGCAGAATTCATAAACATTCAAATCTAGATCCGATCCATAACCATATCCAATTCGCAATACAAACTTGCGCGTGAAGATTGCGATCAGATGGCCCATTCGCAGGAAGATCCAGCGCGTGGTGGCGGACAAGGCCACTGCTGACAGCATCATTGCATGCAGCAAATGCTGGCACACTTGCACACCAAAGTATGCAATCCGCAGTCCATTGACCGCGAAGGTCCCCGCATAGCGGGAGTGAGCGTACCCCATAAGGGCACTTGTCACGAGAAGTGACATACAGATAAGGACTAAAAAATTAACAAGCCAACTGTGAGCATGAAGGTTAAGGAAAGGAGAACGGGCGCACTGTTGGGTTCGAGCATCAGAAGAAGTTTCATGGAAGACTCAAGATATATATGTATACTTAGACGGATCAAAACATACGCGTACAGCACTTCATCAAGGCCTCGGCCCTGACAAAAAATGTGACTATGTGTGACTACGTAACAACACTTCGACGACGACCACCATACTCAGCGCACAGCAGAAACAAGTGAATCGGGCCGGAGGCGGCATATGGGACATTTGTCCGCGAACGTCCATGGCCATCTGGGCACTGAAGAATCTGCGCCCTCCCAGAGCACGAATAAAGCCAATGCATTTTGGATTAAAGTGGCACACCTCATGCTGCGGACGCACGTAGACGGTCATCTCGTTGGCTCCAGAGAACTGGTGGAATGGAATCAGCAAAATCTTCAGGTGCGTCGAAGCTATAGCCCAGTTGGACGGCTTGCTGAGAACGACAACACGACAGCCATGCAAGCGATGCAAAGCCAGCACAGGGCACAAAAGGTGTATAATTGACGACAGCCACCCAGCATGCAAGACCTGCAGAAACGCCAGGGCCAGTTGCGACCGCAAGTCTGCGTTCTTATTCGACTGCACCAGAACCGAATTCTACGACACAAAGGAGGAATTCTCTGCTATTTACGAGAGCGGTCCGCCGGCATGGCTGCAACTGGTCAAAGCTGCTCAGGGTAGAAAGAAACGGAAAAACTACAACAAACCGCACGAAAGTGAGTCCGCTCCATATCCACGCACACGAGGGATGGACTCTGAACGACGGATCCAGACATTTCGTTCGCGTTCTTCGACGGCCACCCGCTCCCGGTCTGCGAGAGCTGCATGAAACTGCATCGGTACCCGCGCGCCACGCCCGCGTCCGAGCAGGAACGCCCGATGAGTGTGTACACACCGGAAGGCATAGAAAGGGCGCGCGAGTTTCGAAGGTAACTGGAGCGCCTCCAACTGATCGTCCGAAGCTAACCTAATTATATAGACATCAACCTTCAAATCAGCAGCCATAGAAGAAGCGGTCGTTATCGGTTAGGAAGCCGGTTAGACCAAATGTACAACGACTAGCAGTAAGTGACCGAGAAATCACCCCTTCCAGGCTAACACATCGCGTCCAAGAAGATGGCCAAGAGTTCAGAGTTCCCGCCATACGCGAGCTGCTGCAGAAGCTACGATACCTTAGACAAGCGATAGACGACCCCAGCTTATCGATTCCTTTACCCACGACTTCCACCGACGCCACCGAATGATCCTTGTATCTACGCAGCGGACAGTATGCCGATTATGATCCATGTCTCTCCTCTGACCCTTGTACCTACACCGCGGACAATATGCTAATTATGTTCCATTTCTCTCCGCCATGTACAATGTATTACTACGCTCTCCGGCCAACAGGGATGCATCGTTCTCTGCATAGTTATACGTAGCCCACCGACTGTTTTGAAATTTGTTCGCTTGTACTTTTTAGGAATGCGAGGGACCGTTAATACAATCAAAAAGTACCAAATGGACCCATTTGCGCTACGATGCTTTCTTACAAGATTCAGCGGAATAAAGTCGGTTTTATCATGAGTTGGGATATTTTATTGCTACAGCTAGAGTACAATCGTATAGTTGGCTTTATTATGAGCGGGGGTTTAGTTGAATACAACTGAGGCACCGGCAAAGGCAGCTCTCCTACTTGCGTAGCGTGGGTGTTCCACAAACAACCACCCACACAACGTTGCATCCCAAGTGAGTAACCCGCTCTGTTGTACCTCCTAGAGACCCGTTATAGGTGGAAACCGTATATCCCTACCACGACAAAAGAGCTAAACGGGATTTCGCCCGTAAAGGAAGGCAAAAGAGTCGAAATTCGGGGTAAGTCGAACTCGAAGTCAAAAGGTGTCTTCCTAGCGTCGTACACGGGCACTGAACTGCAGTTGAGATCACACGAACAGAGGCTGCCCAGCTGTACTCACAGTGCTCGTTGTAGGCAAGAAGAGTCTTCGATGGCGTTCCGGGTCCAGACGGACGAGCCTTGGCTTTAGAAGGTGTGGACTTTTTCGGGATTATTGGACTGAACATATCCGATGGCGCATTCTTGTTGAACCGAGTGTCAGATGCTAGAATAAAAACGTTGAGAACGTAGCAGGCGGATAAACGGCGGATGTACACTCAGCTGCCGACGCGCCTTCTGGACTGATCATGGTTTGAAAAGATATCGCCTTCTTGTTGCTGATCTGAGCGTACAGGATGTCTTGTCCAAACACAAGACACATGAGGGATTCGAAGCGCTCCCAGTCCTGGTTATGGAAGATGCCAGACACCCATTTGCGCATCCGCTCGGATTTACCGCCGATCTTACCAGCGGTAACAACGACTGAGTCGGTGCAGAAGACTGCAGACAGAACATACTGCGATTTGACCGTCGTACATCAGACGCTGAGTACCAGAAGTTCCTGCAGACGCTTGGCGAGATAGGCAGAGAGGAGACACGCGAGAGGGATTGATAAAGTTGGGTTTACATTCCACAAAAAGGCATTGCCCCGATGCAGTTCCTGAAAGCGGTGAGATGGACCAAACTATCCGACAGATGCTTTGGCGCGAAAAAGGAAGAAAACGGTACCTGGCTAACATCGACTTAATATGGTTCTTCCACGAGCTGAACTTAGCTCTGCCTCCCTTGGTGTCGGCATCATGAGACCCGCCCGTCGCTCGAGAAGGATCATAGGCAGGAAGGATTCTACGTCCAGCACTAAAACCGCGGTCAACAAATCCGACGACGCGACAGCATTGAAGACCCAGAGTGATGGGCTTACGGTAAAGGCGGCAGCTTGCGGTAGGTCATGGCCAGTGCGGGGTCTTGAATATCAGGATCGTACACCCCGCATGGAGCATCCGGATCACTGCAGGAATTTATTACACACGACAAGCAGTGTATCAACGAGCCGCTTACAAGAAGTTTTTATATGTTTCCAGATCCTCCAAAAATGCGGTCGACGGAGGGTCACCGCTGTCAGACACGGAGTTCGCGCGTGAGCCACTGGTTTCGTCGACAAGAACAGATGTGTGCTCCTTGAAAAACTTCCCCATGGTCATGTTCGTGTTACCCAATGCGGAATTAACGGCTGCTTGCGTGGCCCCTTTGCGTCCTCGAGTGACAAAGCTGGTCAACTGGGACCTAGATGCAGCGCGAGCCTTGTCCACCACGTCAACAAGTTCAACGTCAGTGGGTGCCGACCCTAAAACAACCTCTACGTCGCTGGCGGCGACAGATGCAGGTAAGACCGTAATCTGTTCCAGAAGTGCAGAAGGCCAACGCTCACTTGAGGACCACAGCCTTTGATGCCACACTCTTCCCTTTGCCCTTGGACGCGACGGGGACCGGAACATCCGAGTCATCCTCTATATCCCACACCGGGGAGGACCTGGCGGCTTCCTTCGATTTCACAGTAGGGGATTGTTTGCTGAATGACAAAATTCAACCGTTGGCAGCAGCATCAACACAGACGAGATGCAGCCAACACTTACTCAAGCTCCGCTCTAGAAGCAGCAAGAACCCCTATCGAGCTCCACCTGTCGAAATCGATCCTAGTTGGCTTGGGGGGTGTGATAGGCTGCGAGATCAGTCCTTGTTTAGCTAGAAAGTCTTCCATCCAACTGGCCATGAACCTGCGGCGACAGAAGCATTAGGACCAACGCAAGCAGCACCACGAGTACACGGACTTTGCCATTGCGTTCTTATCGAAGGACGCTGGCGACCGTACGAGCTCCTCCGCCACCCTTGAACATATGCGTAAATTTACAGGAGCGAAGCGTGAGGGAAAGCCTACCTAGAAGAGCTGCCGGACGCAGGAAGTGTATTGTCTCCGCGCTTAGCCTTTTTGACAGGAAACGGCGCTGTCGCATCCTCCATAGATCTCTTACTGCATCCAAAACAATGGATCAACAAGGGGGCCAGCCCGGGTAGTTGATCACAAGCCTTCTCGTGAGCAAAGAGGGAGGAAGAGCGCTGACAGCTGCTAAACGACCGATCTCAAACATAAATGATAACACGGCTACTCACGTAGCCTTCACAGCAGATGGCCGGCGGAACATGCTGTAGTACAAAGCTGTCAACATTAAAAGCCAACCGAAAAGGTAAAACCACCCTGTCGTCCGCTGCAATAGCCGCCATATCCCTGAAAACTGGTGAACAATTGAGGCAAGCAGACGAACAAGCCTCGAACTCTTCGCTAGATTCCACCTCGATAACGCTTCCGGAAGCAGCGTGCGACCTGGTAGGAATAGACGCAATTGAGAAGAGCCAACCCTGGCCTGACAGAACATACTTGGCATCCAGTCTGGTACCGATCTGCCCCGGTGGTGGGGGGGGTGCTGACGAAAAATATATAATAGATCAGAACGCAAAGTATGGAACTCACAGATCGGGCGTTCCGAACACTTTGTCCTCCCCGAGGTCTCTGAAACAGAGTGAGCGCTGAGAATTTCACGAACTCCTGACACTACCTGTCGTCAATAAAGTCTGCCTCGTAACTACTCGCCACTCAGTTCGAGCAAGCTTATAAACACGACAGCGTCTCACTTACCCCTCGGATTCATCTTCGGCAGCCAAGTCGCTACGACATAGCGAATTAAACCGACCGCTGACCAGGTCAGACGCGGAAACGACGCTCACTTCTTGTCTACCATCACACCATCTTCGCTGCAGGACGGGTCCAAAACCGAGGCATATAATCCAAAGACAACGGAAGAGGCTCACGAATCTCTAGCTTCATCGTCAAACACATCCTTCGAAGACTTCTTAACGGGGCTCGAAGACCGTCTGTATACCCCATAAATTCAAAGCACGTAGTTTCAAAAGATCACTGACTTCCTTGACGCTCTCGTTGCATATCTAAAAGGCCACGAGTGAGTCAGGTAACTTGCAACCAGCCCCAAGAGGCATTACCTTGTCTCTTGGGCATATCGCGAAACTTGTGATTCTGGAGCCCAGTTAAACGCAACTCAGGTACAAGATGAAGATAAACGCAGCAAGTACTTATACGAATAGTGTCAATTTGAAACTGCCGCCAACGCGCGTACGGAATTAATATGCGATGCCGCACTTCCGACTAATTCGCGTATCGGGGTCGCTAGGCCGACACACGTAGACCGACGGGACGGCAGAAAACAAACTGCTATCGCGCTAACCTGACCCACCTGACATGGAGCACACCGGGATTGGACAGCTCCCCCCACCTGTAGGATATCCGCGGGCTGTCGCCGAGAACGCGCGCACCCAAAATCAAAACGATCGTTAGCAATGGCGACGTGCCGATCTTGTAAAATAAAAAGCCATCCGCGAATTTCGGAGCCTACACGCGGCGTAGCGGCTGGCGAATAGCTATTAAAAAGGGGGGAAAGACGAGGTCGACGGAACACGCTTACCGACCTGTATGGACCACTTCTATGACAGACAAGAGGCAGGTGAGTACAAAACACGCACACTGTCCTACCAGTCGTCATCCACGCTTCAGTAATCGCCCTCGACAAAGAGGCTAGAGAAAGAAGAGCACTTACTGGAGCCATGAACAACCCTGCGTATCAGCACTTGGCCGACCTCGAGGCAAGCCAGAGAAGAAAGCGCGGGACGCCAGACTAACAAGCGTACACAGCTGGAATCGGCCCTGGTGACCGAGTGGCGGTTCCTGCAGGAAGTCGTGGAAGCTGTGCATGCCTTGCGATGCAGATGGAGTACTCGACGAGGTCGTATTCGTCGTACAAGGGTATCCTGTCGAACGTCAATCTCGTTCCAATTTCTGCAGGAAAGTAAGTATATTATTTCGTCCATACACCTTATCTCACCGGATACCGAAGAATGGAACCAAAGAAAGCGATTAGACTGGGACAGAGAGCCGAAATCTGCGGTCTAAACTCTCAAACCTTCGAAGAAGCGCTCGCCAGGATAGCGCAATCGCAGGACAAGTTCCAGCAATACTTTGGCGGCCAATTCGCACAGAAATGTCAACGCAGAACGGGCATTTCGGACGAGCAATAGCCACTAGCAATAGAATCTTCACCATGAGGGCCGACTATCCAACGAGCAAAGTACGAGCTTCGAACCCGGGGTAGATCCACTTGGAGCACTGGAAAGGATGACGACAAGGGAGATCTTCCACGGCCCAGATAACGTGGTCAAGTACTACCGGAGAGCCCAAAATTCAAGCAAAGAGTGAGAGAAACAAGTTTCTCGTTGTACCAGACTAATGCTGCGTGCCAGCGAGGCCTCTTTTTCGGGCTGGTATCCAGGTGGTTTCAAAATCGGAGACATCGTAGATCTGGAGGCATCACTGGTAGCGGTGCAGACAATGGAGGGCGGTATAAAAGTGACGTGCAGGCTGCACGCTCTCACTCTCCTCGACAACACATACTCCAAGGTACGACGCACGAGGGCGGACATGATGTCGGCCCTACTAAAAGCCCACGCAGGAAGCAACACTGCGAAGAGCGTCAAGCCAAAGGCCTCCCTCGGCGACAGTATCGATCAGACGAAGAGTAGGCCATCCAGGAGACGTTGAAAGAGAGAGGAAAACGAAGGAGACACCAGAATAAGGCCGAAGGGAAAACTGACTCGCGTGAGAACGGCTCCGCTCGGACCGCGGTCCGATACATAATATTCACGTAATGTGCCCCCAATGATACACTCTACAACGCTGCTCACTCCGCAACTGCACCGAAGTACCGAACGAAGTCAATACCGAAGAGGTCAAAAACGTGCCATGTCCGCCTATGCCCCTCAACTTCATCGCGAACTGTTATTTATGCCGGCCAACCGCAAGATATTTGGTATCACCTTCTGTTCGCAGATAAGCTATTCAAACCATGGTTATCCCAGTGATTGAGTACAAAATGTTTGAATATAAAATGGGCAGTATAACTCACCCCCTATAAAACACGGTACTACAACTTAGAGGGAACGGTTACGTGTGTGATAGCATCTGATCGCGCATGATCGCATCAAATTAGGCACGAGAATTTGTGATTTTGAGGTCAACAACTTGGCTGTGGTTCCAATATATTGTGTTTGATAGAAAGTGGCAATACCTGCTCGGATCAACAACGTCAGTGCCCACAAAAAAACAAAAACAAGAAAACGACCGAATGCGGTAGTGGGCCAGAGTTGGGAACGAGCCGCCGAGTATCGGCGGCTCAGCAATGCCGGTCCTGTCTATCACTCAAACGTTATGGGAGAGCATCTGAAAGCTGGCATCAGAGCACAAACGGCGTTTGAAGATAAGCTATAATCAGCATTACAATAACCGCACGAGACGCTGGATGCTAGGTAAGATAACATTACAATGCACTCGTTCAAGAGGTAGGGACCAGCGAAGGACCTATATCTGGCAAAATCTGAGAATATACACGCTGTAAGCGTTCGACAAGTTCCGGATCTCCGAGGGAATCCGCCTCCGAAGACATCTGATGGGTGTTTCCACCTACATACCATAAAACACTTGAAAAAGGTCACTACAACAGCGAGTAGTGTTATCACAGATCGAGTCGAGTCGAGCCGGGGTTGCCAACTCGCATCAACTCGATCAACCGATTCGAGCCGAGTTTCGATCGAGCTGAGACGAGTTGGCGTTCCCGTCAGTCTCGCGGGGAGCGCAGCGTCAAGGAAGGTGGAGAAAGAGGGCAAGGGAGGTGTAATTTGAAGGACTTGAACACAACGCTCTCAGCTACTTGAATTTGGGCAGTTTGACCATTATTTATAATTTTTTGGCAATTGAAGCTACGCATTTATCCCGAACCATCTAATTATAATGGAGGTGCCAGAATGCTCTGGATATTTTAGGGAGACTCCTTCATCTTCCAAGACTCACATAACGTGTTTTTGGGGCGGGCATTTAAGGTTCTAGGACATGCCTATGCCAAACAATCACTCTGCTGGCTGCTTCTGACGAAATTTCCGAGCTCAAGACCAGATCCAACTCACACCGACCGCAACACGAACTGCGAGGGGTAAGTCCAACCTAGCTGCTACACTTGTGATAGCATCTGAACACATGTGATAGCATCTGATCGCGCATGATCGCATATAGGCGGACATCAAAAAGATGATTTTCAGTTCACATTAGCTGTGGCTTTACTGTATTATTTTGGGTTAACCGTGGAGAAAAAACTGGCAACACCTGCTCGTATCAACGCCGTCGGCCCTCATTAACAAACCAAAAAGACTGAAGGCTGTCGTATGCCGAAGTTGGGAACGAACAGCCCAGTCTCGGCGGCTCCGCAATACCGTTCCTTTCTATCACTCAAACGGGAGGGCATCCGAAATCTATTATCAGAGGCCGAAGGCAAATGGCGTATGAAGGTGAGCTATATTCAACAATATAATATCCGCACGAGACGCTGGAAGCCCGGTAATATAACACATAGCACACTTGTTCAAGAGGAAGGGAGCAGCGAAGTATCTATATCTGCCAAGAATTGAGAATATACATGCTGCAATCGTTCAACAAGCTCCGCAACTCCGAAGGAATCCGCCTCCAATGACATCTGTCGATTGAGGGACGTAGCCTGAAACTCGTAGAGTATCTCCATCGCAAGATACTGAGTCCGGTGCGCCGCATTCACCACGATGCCTGAGTATATCATCAGTCGCTACAAAACAGCGACGAGAGGGCAGTATGCACCGGACTCCGATCTGAACTGTCCAGAAGTATGGGTTGGCTCGCCTGGTGCAAACAATGACGGGTGTCAGTTCGAGTGGGCTCTACGGATGGGACACACTCAGTACGTACGTTGCAAACGAGCGATTTCTTCCTTCTGAATGCGCAACATGGTTATAGCGGGGTGATCTGGAGGTAATCCCCAACCACCGAGCCATCCATCTTCAGTTGATAGAAGTCTGAAGTCGCGAGATAAAAATCGAGGTGGGCTTACTGTCAGGATCGCTGCCAGTTCCCAGTCTACCCGCATCATACTCGACATCGCCCTCTACAAGGAACAAATTAGCATCGTTTTGAATAGTCAAAGACACACGTGCGATCTGACGCTGCAACCGGGCCTTCGACCATCCGAGAAGAACCGGGCAAAACTGCTTCGGTGTGTTGGGCAAAAGCAGGAGCTGTTGGGGGGGTAGACAGGCGGCGGGGTTGTAGGAGGGTAGACAGGAGGCGGGGCTGTAGAGGGGTACACTGGCGACGGGGCTGTAGGGGGATAGGCGGGCGGCGGGACGACGGAAAGTTGAGCACCGGGCTGGGCAAATGCAGCAGTTTCTGGTTGAGGAGTCGGAATTGCGCCAAAACGCGGCTCGAGTAGAGGTTGAGGTCCGGATCCATCTAAATACAAGATATAGTCCTCCTTGAAGGAGCAACTAGTTTTCTTCCTCCTGCAATGGGCACATCGACATGAGTCATCGATAGGACCACAGTCGGACCCTTGAACAGAATGCGTGCAGCCTGCACACTTTCTGGCAGTCTTGAGATGCAGCGTTGATATTCATAACGTAAATCAAATGAACCGTGCTGATGCTCACGGAAGGCAGAGAGGCGAACCAGGCATGAAGCCTGTCTTTATCCCTCATTAAAGCGGCGACTCTGGAGCTACGGCTGTCAATGTTGGCGCACTCCTCTTGGACTATGAAGTTACCTCATTGTAAAATAGACAGCAAAGATATGAAGAACAGAACGGTACTTCGATCCGAGCTCGGATGCGGGATGTGAATGAGAGGAGAACGAGAGGTGCACACAACACATCACAACAAATACAAATACGTTGATAGGGGCAGATATCGGCCAAAAATTCGAACTGCGATAAAAGATAAAAAAATAAAGAGATATCGTTGTAAGTCAAGAAAACTCCAAGTCCCTATTATACGGATCCAAAGTTCCCGTGCAATACAAATAATAAACTTGGAACGGAGGGAAGAGCCGCCTGCGCTCTCAAAGCTTTCGTTCACAATTCACTGATCGTGACTGACGAGTTATAAGACTTACCAGATCCAAGTAGTGGTAATAGGGTACTATCAGGCACACGAAATTCGAGGTTTCCTCTATCAAAAGGCCCGAAGAGGTATTACCGTCTTCTGGCGATATAAAATCTGAACTTTGACCGAACTGAGTCCAGACTCTCCGCCAATGTTTCCCAAACCCTTGAGCAAGGCCCTAGTAAAGGGCAACGCCTAGACATCGGCTTGGGTCCCAAAGGATCGGGACCCTATGACCTTGGACCCTTAGGCGGAAACTAGTATCGAATATAGACGACATCGGCGAATCACCTAACAGTTGTAAAATGTACTCCAGTTCTGGCTCTCATGGTTCAGAGCGCGATGCCCGTACCGACTGCTTATGATTGCTCGTATACACTCATCGGCTTTGCGCCATCTGACATTCTTTATTCAACGTGGTACCAACATGTTAAGCGGTAGAACAACAACATCGACATATCTTAGCAATTTGATGAGGCGCGAGGAGACTGCAGGAGTCCAATCGCTGAACGAGAGCATGACGCGAACCGTAGATGCTGCGGTGACCAGGACAACTCGAATGTCACGGGTTAGAGCCTTTAATAGCTCAGAAGGTAGGTTCGTGATTTGTGAACCTAGATTAACGACGAAAAGTAATGGATGGATACAACTCAATCGGAGCACTTACAGCGAGGGAGCATAACTGGTGAATCGGTGCTGAGAGCTGCAAATGGAAAATCCGCATCAAGAGAGGGGAATATAGGGAGACTCTGTAGCGCAGTCTGGCATCTGGCGGAGAGAGAGTCTAAAACATCGCGAAAATGCGGGTGGACGACCAGGCATTTCGCGACAATTAGGCGACTAACAACGGCCGATAATTGACATCGCATGCACTGGAAAAGGAAAGGAATTGAACGCATAACGGAGTCCTCCGAAATTGTGCGCTCCTAAACGAAAGACATCGGTCAGCTGAGAAAGCAGCAAGCGTTTCAATCGGCGCACTTGAGCCATAGGCTGGACGGGCGAGCCTGCAGCTGAGTCGAGTTTGAACTTTGAACATGGAGGGAAACGAATATCTTACCGGATCCTCGATTGTCACCGTCTGAAACGAGAGAATAATCGGAGCCAATCGGAGAAGATAACCTGATTGGCGTAACTGCAAGCGATGTGGGAGCCTTTATGAGCGGACACGACACGATCGTACTCACCACAACCGCCGTTATCTTGAATGATTTCCGACTCTGAAGGGGGGATCGAAATGGCTGGTCCCGTAAAGACCTGCTCCAGGTCCACAGAGGAGAGGCGATTCACGGCTCCCGTGAGGGTTGAAGAAACAGAAGCGTCCGAAATCGGGTTAATGAGGATTGTCGAACCATGAAGAGGAGGAAACTCTGCGAAAGCAGACGGTCGTTCCTCTTCCAGGTCGGTCTGCACAAGGGGGGCTTCCAAATCGGCAGTAAGACGCCCGGATTCTGTTGCTGGTGGTGGACTATTCTGAACTGCCCTCATATCATCGAAAGAAGGGGATCCGAGCACCCGGTCCGTGAGAACAGTTGTCGATGTAACAGCAGTAGGCGGCGGCGAGACAAGGCCGTCGTCGAGGGGCTCGGAGTCTAGCGCGGTTACCGCTCTATATTCGAGAGTTGTAGAGACCGGGGAGCTTGGTACAGAAGAGAGCGGCGAACTCGGTACAGAAGAGAGCGGTGAACCTGCGAAATATAAGTCAGACATTTCGGTAACGATGGTGACGGTTTACTCATGTCAAAGTCTACAGATGAGTCTCTGCCTGGCGACCGTGGACTGGAAACACTGGTCCGTGGAACGCGTCGAGAGAGCATGCTCTCATCGCCGATGCAATACCGCCCGCTCCCGCGTCCTTTGATCCTCTTCCCACGGAGTGGAATCACCTCGGAGGAGACCACTGGATTCGAGCCCAACTGCCATTCGGGAGGGACTGCGCCGATGAATACTCGGGGTTGCGCAGCAGGATGAGCGACAAGGAATCGGTTATCGCCATCGGCACCGACAAAGGTCTTCGCGATGCGCGTCCCGTTGGGATTGTACATGGTGGCATAGTATGCCAGAGGTTCGATGACCATGTCGTCGAGGACGTGGAACGGGCTCCGCTTCGTAGTCTTCCGACGAAGCGGCTGACGCCGCCGGACGGCAGACTTGTGGCAATACAATTTGTAGGATCAGAGCACGGACACAGCAGAGTGAAACGGACTGACAAGAGGAATATATTGGCGAGATGCCCGAGACGACGTTGGTCGCGTTTCGACACTTGAGTCAGACAGGTCGGTGGAGTCCGCCGAAGCCGTCGGAGGCGCGGTCACTCTCATTAGAGCGAAAGGCCATGGTTTAAGAGGAACTTCAGGGTCCTGCCTCGGGGTCTTCGATACGTGCTTTGTACGCGCCATAATGCGAGAGATGAGAGTTCTGGACAAGAAGTCGTGATGACAGTACACAAAATTTGATTGATCGCAGGCAAATGTCCGATCAATTGTAGAGCGATCAAAATACACACAGTCAAACATTATACGCCACGGTCTTCCCTCTTTGCCGAGCGCAAGAGGCTCTTACTTTGCAAGATAGCGGCTTCAAAACTACGAATTTACTAGACATGAAAACAGTGTGTATGTACAATATTGACAGTTGACATTAAAGTCGCAGATTTACTAGTACAGCGCACGTTCACGAACACTAGCTGAG
>JARKIB010000575.1:0-60593 GCA_029378385.1 Mycena metata
CACCAACCCGAACCCGACACCCGTCTATAACATCAGCGACTTTGCCTCGCCTCTCCCTTCTCCGCGCACTCGCAAGCGTCAAGCTTCTGAGGCCGGTCTCATCGCCGGCAACGGAAGGCTTCGTCGCGATGAGGCGGAACGTCATACCCTCCTTGGGCTTTGTCGATACTGCGGGTCGGCCAAACACTCTCTCGAAACTTGCGATGCGATCGCTCGCATCGTCGAGAATTCGGCTGCAGGGACGAGTCAACCTTCGGCTGAACCTTCGATCCCGCGCTCGACTCGCCCTTCAGTCGGGCCATCGGTCGTGATCTCAGGCGGCGTTCGCTTGGGCTAGGCAAGATTCCCTCGACAACTCCTCTCTCGGACGACTGCGTTGTTCTCCAAGGGAGTCGAGTTCATCAAATACCGCGCCTCCAATCTCTTCTTTTACGACACGCCCGCTCAGCCGAGTCGGGTATCATGATTTAACAGCTATTCAATCTCCCGAGATTGCTGCGGAATTCAACTTCCGCGGGACGGACTCGTTTCCTTTGCTCGTATCACACCACCTGTACTTGTACTTATATGCGAATCATCGGTTTTAGACTTCGTCTTGCGGTTTCCCGAAAAGTTCTTATTTCGGATTCAAAATTCCCTCGACAACTCAAACTTCATTAATCGGCAGCTCGACTGTCTTCATTCCCTTTGGTGATGATCGTATCCCGATCTCGCGTCATCGTTCTTGGTCTCTCTCATCGATCTGGACCTGGAACCGGCTAAACCCCACACCCGCATCCGTTGATTGCAACGTAGGAGGTTGCCAACTTTTCCGATCCACACTCCCGTTGATTGCAACGTAGGAGGTTGCCAACTTTTCCGATCCACACTCTTTGGAGTCTCTAGTGTGCACACGACCGGTATCCCAACAAAACCGGATATTGTTTTGGTAGTTCCAATAGGAACTGACGTCTATCGTCGACACTGACAATTCTGACGCCCTCGCCAAGAGCTTCCGAAACCTATCGGTATCAGACTCAAATCGGCAAAATAGCCGCTTCGCTCAGCTCGAGCATTTTCCGAGACTTCGGGTCTCCTCGGATTTGCTTCCGACAAATCGGAAGGAAAACGACGTTCCTCGCGACCATAACCGTCGCTCACCCTCAGTGGTTCGAGTTGGCTTCAATGCCATTCGTTCATTGATGATACCTAGAGGCACCCTCGCCTCGCGATCTTTAAGCAACGCTCGACGACTTGTCTCGCTATGCCTTGGATCGTTTTCGTTGGCGTACGGCTAAAAAGCCTTATCGCCCAAAAAATACTCCTTTTAATCACCTCGCCAAGTCGGCGATCGTTTCACCCGGGTTCAACATCAATCGCTCGACGTTACGGGAAAATGCTCAACGAAGACACCTAACCGCACAATCTTCATCGTAGCCCCGCTCTGCCGCGCTTAAACCTTGTTCTCGGGAACTCGGTATTGCAACTTCGCTCCCATACAGCAATCCGATTAGATGTATCGGGTAAGAGCTCAAGAGGATCGCCTAGCGGCATAAATCCTAACGAGCCTCCGTTCTCAACCCTGGTTGTTCTGGGTTTGGATTTTGTGATCTCGGAACCATAAACCTTCACCTCAACTTCTCCACAACGACCGAGCAAGAAAACAGTAACGCTGCCCAAGAAACGCGTCCAAACTCTGTTCTAGCTCTTGTCTTTCCGATTTCCTCTCCAAGACCAATGGGGGGTTATCTTGGTCGTGTTCCGTCCTTGGGACGCTCGGATCCCGCAGAACTCCACTACTTCAGGACCAAAAGACGACTTTGGACTATGCAAGTATGACCAACCCGACGGCCTCGCGCATTGGAAAGTCTTTCCGATCGCGCTCGCCTGCCTTGCGAGCACCTCGCTTCGCTTCGGCGAAATACCTCCGTCCAAATTGGACAAGTTCCGACTGTATACCGATTCGCGGTAGACTATGGGAAGTCTACCCTAAGAGGGGGATACACCATATGTTTTTCCGCTAAGAATCAAAATTTTCCTCGCAATTTCGGTCACTAAACCAGTCATTTCCGAGATTTTGCCAGGAACCTACAAGTCATCCCAGTTGTATGGATGCTATCGCTGGGTCTTCAACAGCAATAACCAGCAGGCTCCGCATCAACATTTTCGCGCTGGACCCTCACGACCGAATCACTTGCTTTCATTGATCAATGGGTTAGTTCGCGACTCGCCAGAGACATCCTCGATCACTTTCCGACTGGATTCTGGCCCTTCCGATGTCCCGACTCCTCTCGGTTGACATGACAAAGAGCCCGAGACCAATCGATCTTGGATTTCCGGTGACTCAACAAATCCCCACATAGCAGCGAATCCTTAGTCGAGGGCAACAACTATGCGCATCAAGACCTTGGCTATCCACACATGGCCTGATCATCGTCCACTCCGCCAAACCCTTTTCCTATATAATTCAATGGCACGAGTAAATCCGTCAGCTCACCCAAGTGTGGCTGGGGGACTACGATTATTTCCCGAGCATTTCCGATCCGATAACCAATAACCCGAGCCGTTCAGTTCTAGGTTTCGTGTTCATCCGATCATAGACGATATCTCCAATGTATCGATGAAGCGATGAAGTCGTTTCCGATCAGCGCGAGCATCCCGAGATACTTCACTCTCACCCAACCGATATCGGCTTGCTCCATTCAACCTCTTGCTCGCTCAAGTTCACGCATTGGATCAAGAAATCGCTATTTACATTTTATAGCCCTGAGGGCTCCAAGAAAATCGACAAAATACAAGTATAATACAATTATTTATTTAGGGCCAGAGCCCGAACCACTCGGCTCACCCGAGCCCGATCCACTCGGCTTCCCGCTTCCCGATCCCTTCGGCTCCTCGTTGTCGCTATCATCCAAGATGAAGATCTTCCCGTAGTATTTCTTCACCCCATCTTCGACGACGTAGTGATCGCTGACGGTCGTACCCACCGGAACTCGCGCATGAATCGCTGCGACCTCCGAGATGGGCCACAGGGAGACCGATGACTCCACCTGTTCCTCCTTCACCTTCACAATCTCTCCGCGGGTCTCTTCGACGCTTTTCGGTTTGCCACTTCCACTGGCAACCGGCTGCTCGACCTCCGCTGACCCATTTCCGATCCCGACTCCACCCGATCCCGACTCGCCTTCACCCGATCCCTCGTTCGGCGCGTTGAAATCGGGCATTGGAACATCTTGGTCGATGTTCAAGTCGACCTCGCCCTCGGGATCCTCTCCCTCCGGGAAGAGTTGATGGGCGACAGCGACCACTGCCGCCGCATCTCGGGTATCCACCCGACCCGACTCCGACCCGTCGCCACCCTCGCTTGGGCGCGACGTCCCACTTCCCGATGCCTCAGGCCCACTTCCACTCACTTCTTCCACCCTCGGTATCTCCGACTCCTTCGGTTCGTCCTTCGCCCGTCGGAACTCCTCGTTCACCAGTGCTGCGACCTCCTCTCCAACCGGTCTCAACTCGCGTCCCCTGCGGATCGCGAATCTACCCTTGGGGGCATTAGAGACTACGACAGGGCGAGCAGGGATCTGAATCTCTGCTGCTGGCCTTGTCGCTTCCTCCTCTGCTTCCGATCCCTCCTCGCGCGATGCACGCGGTGCAAGAGGACCGCCAGGGAGTCTCGGCAACGAACCTCGCCGACCCCCCGACGGAACCCACGGAGTGATACTCCGACCCGATCCCGATCCATCCCGGCTCGCGCCACCTCGGGCAGGACTTGCACGTCCCGAGGGGCCGGCGACCGACTCGTCGCGAGCCTCACCACCATCACCCTCCTGATCGCTCTCCTCCAAATCGACGATCTTGCGTCGCTCGCTTGGGCGACCAACGACATCGTTGTCGCCATCCGAGTCGTTGTCGTCGTCATCGTCGTCATTCCCTCCCTCCTCCTCCTCCACATCCTCCATCGCTCCCGCTCCCGCATCCGCGCTCTCGGAAATTTCGTCGCCCTGGAGCGGCTCGAGACCCATCGACATCTGGATCTGGTGAATCGCCACCCGGACCTCGTCCAGCCGCTCGGCGATGTAGCCAATTTGATCGGCCTGAGTGGTGCCTCGCGTCAGCCGACCGGTCGCCATGTCGGAAAACCCGGGTTGGCCGCGAAGGAGGTGGTTGTGGCGGTGGCGGATGGGCTCGGCGTCGTCAAACTCCGCCGAGCTCAGACGAGCGAAACTCCCGTGCTTCGCACGCGCGTCTCGGGACTTTCCCGATTTTCCCGATGTGCGACGCGATCCGCTTCGCGACTGTTATATCCGTGCGCCAAGGCTCCGATTCACGTCTATCACACTCCGACACAACCTGCTCAACTCCGGTCCACTCCGGAGTTCGGAGACTACCGGAACACTGGAGACCGCCAGAACACCGGAGACTACCGGAATATCGGAGACTAGATCGGCACGACTCCCGTGGTCATAGGACCTCAGTATCAATGGTAACGTTCACTCCACATGCATCTCCTTCTTCCCCAAGCTTCGAAGTTTATACATATCACCTCATGTTGATTATCCGAAGCATTCCTGATTTCATCCAACTTCTCATTCCGCTTTTGGATGTCTTATTGTTTCCTATTGTCTTCTCCACATGTACCTCCACATGCTTCCTCCTTATCTCCTTTACATTATATTAAGACTCTACACTATTTAATCCCGCTAGTTTACTTCTTGTTCTTCAGTAGTTTAATAAACGTCGCTTCCCTCCCTCCGAAGTGGTGCCTGTCACTCCCCTCATCTCCCTGACTCCTCTAGACTCTGTCCTTCTTGTCTCGACGATTCCTGGCAGTATACGCTCACCCTGCGCCTCAGTGGTGTTGTGTCAATCAGCTCCGCCGGTCCTCCTTTCAGACTCCGGTATCTCGGAGACCGCTCCGAACCGCCGGTAATCTCGGAGTACTTCCCGCTCGTCCGGCCGACTGTCCCTCTACCCCGCTCTTGCGACACGGCTCATAACAGTATTAAACTACTCACCTGTCCAGGTTTCGTAGTTCTGCACCAACATGTCTACCGACTTCATTCTGCGCTCTTGGCCTTCACCTCGCACCGCTAATCTGGGTTCTGTTGCCTCGTACGTTGTCATGCTGAGCGACTCGTCGGCATCGCCTTCTCCACCGCATGACCCTTCGAAAAAATCTGATGGTTCCGGAGAAACACCGGTGACTTACCGCACTCTCTTTCCTTTTTCGGCCACGACGATTCCTATGGGTCAGTTCACCGTTGGTCCGCCTCAGGACGACATTGCGGTTTATCCGGGTACGCCTACTCCGCCTCTGTCCGCCTCCGATCCCGTTTCGGAGCCGGAATCCTCGGTCGATCCCATTTTCGAGGATGCTGTGGAATACGACAAACAAGGTCTTCCACCGCTCCCCGAACTCGACCGGGAACTCGAACTTCTTTATCCTCCGTCTCCGGTAGTAGCGCCGGCGCAGCCCGTGCTCCCGGAGGACTACGCTCCCAACTTGGAAGAAGAACTCATACCATCGGAACGTCGCTCACCCCGCTCCAACTCTCCCATGTCTGTCCATCATTCTCCGGTCGTCACTCCATCACCTGCCCCCGTTCCGGTCGTATCTCCGACCTCCGAAAGTTCGCAGAATCTCCTCCCGGACATCTTCGATGGTAAGGAAGCGGACGTCATGCCCTTCCTCTCCCAATGCTACGCCTTTTTCGCAGCTCACCCCCGTGAGCTCCGATCGGACGACGACAAGGTCACTTTTATCTTGTCGCGGTTCCGGGGAGTCCCTCGGACCATCTATGAACGTCCCAACACAGCCAAGCTCGATTGGCATGGGAACTTTTCCGCGTTCATTTCGGAGTTCTTGCAGATTTTCTATACACCGGACCACCAGGCTGACGCGGAGGATCAGCTTCGTCTTCTCCGGATGAAGCCCTCCGAGGAGATTGCTCCGTTCCTACGCGAATTCGAGGATTTGCTCACCCGCCTGGGTTGGAGCGAATCCGCGAAGTGCCACGCTCTCCATCATGCGCTTCCGCTGCGCTTGAGCTTGGAGCTGGACGACTGCACTTGCTATCCGAGCACCTACGCCGGACTCCGGGCAATGGTGACTCGTCTCGATAGCAAGTACTGGGCAACACAGCCGGAGTCCGCACTCGCTGAAGCCCGGAGGAACGCTCGCCTGTTCTGGGGCGACTATGGTCCCAATCCCAACTCTCCGGGCGCTGAGGATTACCACGGTACGCCCTCCGGAAACGATCTTCTGGACCGCGGTACCCCCGGTCCTCGCGCAGCTTCTCCCGCTCTCTCGGACATCTCCCCCGGCATGCCCTCGCTCACTTCCCTTCCTGTTTTCCACATCGCCTCGGATTCCGGATCGCCAATCCCCGCCAACACTCGGGCGGTTAGGATTGGGGAGGTTGGGCCGTCCTCCGGCTACGTTCGGACAGCGGTAGACCCCTCGCGCAAACGAACCGCCGAGGTGGCCGGCTTGCTCAACAACAAAGGCAAGCTCCGGAAGGAAGAAGCAGATCGCCGGAAGAGACTGGGACTTTGTATGTATTGCGGCAGCAGTGATCATCATGTCGAGACGTGCGATCGCATTTCCCGCATCGTCTCCGACAAGCGCCAGCGCACCGGAGAAGACCTCTCCGTTGTCGTCGACTAAATAGCATCAGCAGAACACGAATTCTCTTCCCGGAACGTCTGCGTCGTTCCCGGAGAGTTATACCACCAAAGCCCACGCCTCCGCTCTCTTGTTCTCCATGCCCGCTCGCTCTCCGGAGTTGAGTTCTTACGACCGCTCGCTCTCCGGAGTCAAGTTTTAACGATTTCAACAATCATATCTCTCCGAGATTGCCTCGGGATTCAACTCCCGCTACGAACATTTTCCCTCGTCTCTCATACTGGCTGTAAACTGTACTTATATGTGAAATTCAGAAGGTTTTTGGCTTCGTACGCGAGATCTCCGGCAAAATCCCTCCGGAATTTTCCCTTGGCAACACTCATCCATTAATCGGCAGTATATCTGTCATCCATCCCCTTTTGGTGATGTTCGCATCCCAACATCGCGTCATCGTTCTTGATTTCCTCCATCGTTCTGGACCCTGGAACCGGCAAACCTCTCACCCGCATCCGTTGATTGCAAGATGATGGTTTCCAACATATCCGATCCTTAATCCCTGGGGTTATTAGTGTGCATACGACCGGCAATTATGCCGGATATTGTTTTCGGTTGTTCCCACAAGGGACCGGCGTTTACCGCCGACACCGACAGTACTGACGCCCTCACCAAAATGAAACCTCTGGAATCCCAATTCCCTCCGGTTTCACCGGCTACTCGCCATCTTTGTTCCTCCGAACGTTCTGGACCTAAAGCTCGACCCTCCGGAGTTACTCCGTTGCCTCGACGCTCGGTCGGTGTCCAATTGGCCACACTCTGCTCCGCTATAGGAAGTCCGGCACCAAGCCCTTCCTGCGAGCACCTCTCCGGAATGGTTTTGCGGTTGCTACGATGCTCCGCACCTCCGCCGGAATCCTTCATGAAGTATATTCGCTTCTCGATCCCTTGGAGAACTCGATACCTTGCTCTCGTTCACCTAGGATCGACCTTCTATGAGACGCCTGCCTTTGGCCGCGTTCTCTCCCCTATTTGTCCTTTCTCTCTGTGCATCTGCCATGTCGATTGTTGGCCAAATCAATAACTCGGGAAAAAAGATATTGGGCAAACGTGGAAACATGTTCACCGGGGACATCTAATAAACATACTCCACCGAACCCACTGCGCCTTCTTCTAAAACCCTTGATTCACCATTCCGGTTTTCGACTTTGTGCTCCGGAGTCCTCGCACGATCAATGTATTGGGTAAGAGCTTACTGGAGAACGTTTAGCAACATTTTCTCCATCGGGCCTCCGTTCTTGACCTTCGTCGCGGTCTCCGGTCCCCTGCGGTCGAATAATCGGTACCGGAAAGCCGCTCTAACGACAATCTGGCACTTCTTTGGGTCTTCGAGACTTCGCTCGCAACACCCTAGTTGCGGCTTTGTCCGGTCGCCCATATCTTCGATTCCGGTCCATCGGAGTCGAACATCCTGGTCGTGTTTCGTTTCCGGCACCTCGGGCCGGCGAAACTCTTCTACTATAGCTTTGCTCGCTCACCAAGATTGCTTGAGTATCTCTGGCAACAATTATCCTTGGCGACCTCGCATGCTTGTGTACGACCACCAGAAACGGCCATTTTCTCCGAATTGAGTGTTCACTCGCCCGGAAAAAATCGCTTTTCTCCGAGAATTCCCTGTCCCTATGGCATATTCCGGCTTTAAGCCAAACCGACTCTACCTCTCAAATGATTCGCGGTAGCCTTGGGAAGTCTACCCTAAGAGGGGGATACGCCCATACAATTTCCGCGCAAGAATCAAATTTTCCTCGCAAAAAAGGATAGCTGACCGGAAGGTCTAGCATCATTGCAGGAATCTCCGGAGTCGTTCCCCGTCCTTCCGGAATCTGTGGTTAGACAACCGGTCCTCCGCATCGACATTTGTGCTGGAGTATCCACCGGACCTCATGAATACGCCTCACTGGAACTGGAAATGCTCAAACACTGGTCAGAGTGACTTTAACTCTGACTCCGAGCACGTGTATTTGTCAACCTAAAGCACCGTCTTACCCTGGCAACCTCCGGTCGTACTCCGGCTCACTCCGGAGACTTCTCGTCGAGGTTGTTGGTCGGATAGTCGGAGTTGACGCAAGCATTGCTCAGTTTTTCCAAGACCAACTGGCTTTTCGGTGTACAGATATCCATTGCACTTCCCTTTGGATCTTGGCAACATACATTAACTTCGCCAGATAAACCGAAGTCCCTTGCCCACACACTCCTTCCTATACCTTCGGGCATCTCTTGCACTCAGTGTTACGCTCCGGCATTGGCTTCGATCTCCGGTGTCCGGAACCGGAACCGGAGGACCGACAGTGGTTCCTGGACCCTCGCTGTCTTGCTATAACCTTCAACATTCCCTCCTATAGACGGCGGCGTCACTTCCGTACAACACCCAACGCACCTCCAAGTACTTACGCCTCTCCGAAACCTTCCGGTGAATTTCGGAGTATCGGAATTATGCTTCGGTCGGGTAACCTCTGGTAGTTCATGTCCGGAGTCCTCATCGACACTCAAAATTCCTATCCCTGATCACTCCGGTTTGTTTCGTTGCAGCAAACAGTCTATTTACATTTTATAGCCACTGGGCTTCAAGAAAACATCAAGAAATACAAAATACAAGTACATCAATCGTCGTCAATTATATAAACAGTCGTCGTCTTCACCAACTTTCCATCCTTTGTTCTCACATCCAATACTGCTTCCCTCAACTGCACCACCTCCGGAGTCGGGATCTGCGCATCCTGTGGTTCGGTCTTCACTGCGCTACCGGAACTCCCTTCACCCGAATTCCCCGCACTTCCTGTTGCCTCTGGCACATCGACGTCCATCGCCGAATCGAGTTGCTCTGCCAACTCCTCCGGAATGTCGTCGTCGGTGTGTGCGACACTCAACCTCGCCGCGGAGCGAACGAGCTCCAAGTCTTCCTGGCCGGCTTGCTCCAGCAACTCACGCTCCGGCGTCGGCCAAACACCACGAGGAGACTCCGGTTGCGCCGCTGCACCGGAGTCCTCACCGCTCGTCTCCGGTGGCACCGCTGCACCGGAATCTCCACCGCTCGCCTCCTCTCCATCTCCTGACGCCTCTGGAATGCTCAGTTCAACCGGCTCGGCCTTGGGGGTCAATGGGGGCGCGCGGCGGCGGCGAAGAGGCTCGCCAGAGTCGCCGTCTCGCAAGACGAATGTAAAAGTTGAGGTCGGCGGTCGCGCCGTTTCCTCGACAGATGGCGCCCGGGCAGAAAATGCACTTCCCGGGGCCGCAGCAACAAGCTCCCGACCCAAACGCGGTGTCCCGCGTTGAGTCGGAGACGACTCCCTATTTCCCCCATCCCACTCCGCATCGCCCAGGTTTGGCGGCATCGACAACTCCGTCTCCGAACGCACCGGTGAACTCGCACCAGCTCCGGAGACGACCGCCGGTCCGGAGAGTGCACCGGAGTCGACATCCATATCGCTGCCGGAGCCTCCGCTCTCGTCGGTGGGGTCTCATGCGTCGTTGGGCGTCAACGCAAAATTAAGGTCGTCATCCGCGAACGGAATCAACCCCAACGGAACCTCGGGCTGCGGGATGGTGATCCTCTCCCTCATGATCCTCGCCAGTTCCTCCTTCAACTCCTCGTTCTCCATCTTCAGCTCGTCCCTCCGTTCCACGCCGCCCTGGATCTGTCTCCGGGCACCCTTGAGCATCCCCCTTAAATCCGCTATTTCCTTCCCCATCTTCATCCTATCCTCCTCCAACCGGCGCACGTAATCGTACAACTCCTCCACCGCACCAAGAATCGGTCGCTCCGGATCGAGCTCCCGATGGTGCGGCGAAGGAGCCGCTTGACTCGCCGCCGGTCGCGACGCGGTGCCCTTGTACCACCGCGACTCCAGCACAAAGACCTCCTGGCCGCGGTACGTCTTCCGGACGTAGCGGCCGCCATCCTCGTCCGATGAGAACGCACCGGAGTGTTGCCGCTTGACTCCGGAGCGGCCGGAACGCCCGGAGCCACCGGAGACTCTACGGGACGTCCCCGCTTGGCGCGAAAGTGCGCGCCTGTTTACGCGCGAGGTCTGCGGGTTGAACGAACACCGCACCTTTTTCCGCGCACAGCGGGCGCACGTTTTCTTGTTCGAATCGCGGCGTCGAATGCAGTCGCTGTTGATCTCTGCGCATTTTTCACACCCTGCAAGTTTCAAATCAGTTCTAATTCATAAAAAACATTCAGAAAATCAATAAGGACTCACGATCCTCTCCATCAAAATGGTCGTATCCAACTTTCCCCCCAACTTGCGGGTCGGACGGTTCATTCCGGTCGTCACCGGAACGACCAGTCCGCCCCCGCTCGACCTCCGTTTCATCCGCCTCCTCCTCCTTGCTATCCTCGTCGTCTCCCTCGTGCTCCGGACCTCCCTCAGCACCACCGGTATCGACGCCCGTGTCGACCGGCAGGTCCTCGGGCCCCGGAGTCCCGCGCAATGGATTGGTGAGCTCCATGATGAGGAATTCGATATCCTCATCAGGCCCCAACGACGCTAAGTCGTTCTTGAGCATCTCCAGCTCCGCCAATCGCTGCTGCGACTCGCCGTGACTGGCCGTTACTGGGGCCCGCACCAAAGCCCGCATTTGGGCGCGCAAGAACTCCCGGCGGTCGTTGCGGAGTTTTGCCGCCGCCGCCTCCTCGTTGGCGGTTTTGTCCTGCAGTTGCGCTGAGCTGGCGCGTCGTTTGCCCTTGCCCACTCCGGTGTTTTCTTCCCCGTTTCCGCTCGCTCCTGGGTTCTGGTTTCCTCCCCCACTCCCTCCTGCTCTGCCCTGGGTGTTGGTTGCAGTCGACATGTGGTTGGCGTTGCGGTTGGGTTCCGGTTGTGGGTGGCAGGAGTCAAGAAAGAGTCGACGTGTCAACTTATGGCATCGAGCACGTGACCACAGAGCACGGTCCGGTCACGTGATCACTCAGCGATTTCGAGCAGTCAAATCAAGAAAAATTCAAAACTATTCTTCAAAATTCATTGGCCATTTTCTCCATCTTTCCATCGACCACTTTACTCGTCCTTTAAGTATCAGTAAACTCTAGGTTCACATCTGCTGTGCATTTTCAACTCCGGTTGAAAGGTTTGGCATGGGAGCCAAACCCAAGAGGGGGATACTGTTATATCCGTGCGCCAAGGCTCCGATTCACGTCTATCACACTCCGACACAACCTGCTCAACTCCGGTCCACTCCGGAGTTCGGAGACTACCGGAACACTGGAGACCGCCAGAACACCGGAGACTACCGGAATATCGGAGACTAGATCGGCACGACTCCCGTGGTCATAGGACCTCAGTATCAATGGTAACGTTCACTCCACATGCATCTCCTTCTTCCCCAAGCTTCGAAGTTTATACATATCACCTCATGTTGATTATCTGAAGCATTCCTGATTTCATCCAACTTCTCATTCCGCTTTTGGATGTCTTATTGTTTCCTATTGTCTTCTCCACATGTACCTCCACATGCTTCCTCCTTATCTCCTTTACATCATATTAAGACTCTACACTATTTAATCCCGCTAGTTTACTTCTTGTTCTTCAGTAGTTTAATAAACGTCGCTTCCCTCCCTCCGAAGTGGTGCCTGTCACTCCCCTCATCTCCCTGACTCTTCTAGACTCTGTCCTTCTTGTCTCGACGATTCCTGGCAGTATACGTTCACCCTGCGCCTCAGTGGTGTTGTGTCAATCAGCTCCGCCGGTCCTCCTTTCAGACTCTGGTATCTCGGAGACCGTTCCGAACTGCCGGTAATCTCGGAGTACTTCCCGCTCGTCCAGCCGATTGTCCCTCTACCCCGCTCTTGCGACACGGCTCATAACAGCGACCCGAACTTGTGCTTGTTCCGCGAGTGCGAGCGTTCGGGCGCAAGGGAGCATCGAATCTTCTGCTGCGTGCATCGGAAGCACGTGCGACGGGAACCTTGTGCAGGACTGAAGCACTGCCAGCCTCGCTGGTGACAGTTTTCGCATTCTGCAAGAGATAGCGGAAATTAGAAAAAAAGAAAAAGAAGGGGAAGAAAGAATTACAGCCAACGACAGTACCGAAGGCGCGGATTAAAATTTTCCAATTTTAGAGACTTTTGATGTTTCTGAAAGGATTCCCCATTGCTCGCTCAGTACTACACCATTCAACTTGTAAGTAGGCTAAAAATGACAGGCTAATTCATGCGCAATGAGTCATAGAGCTGAACGAATAAAATTATTTCATCTTAGGTAAGCTCACAATTTGGGCTTGGTCCACGGTAAATTCGCGCTGGTAATGCCATATCACATCCAATCGGACCCGATTTTTGGCAGGACTATTCAGAAGGTGTTATGATGAGCTCCATAGATGCAGAACGGCACATATGCTACCCAATAACTTTAAATCTGGACCGAATGGATCCCACTCTGAGGGCCACTCACTGAACATTTCAAAAACAAACCGGCAGATTACACTGAGCTCTACAGCGTGTATTACTCGTTGATGTGCTGGAATTCGAATTGATTTTGCAGCAGGAGCAGGGAGAGAAACAACTTCAGCACAGTTCATAGGACTCAGAAGCGGGAAGGCCCGCTTGTTTTGTTGGAAGATCTTTGGTTGCCGCTGGAGAGGGACAAGACAAGCAGGGAGGGCCATTTATCCTTTTACTGGCATCTAGGGTAGAGTGTGGAATGTTAGGAAACATAATCTACAGTGAGTGCGCGTGAGTGAAAGAGATTCAACGGTTCAATTTCAGCCAAGATTCAACCTCTTGATGCAAGCAAGTTGTACAACACACTTTGGGTTCTTTCTGCTCAAGGGCAAAGGGCGCAAACTGGGTGCTTGAGGCGGGAAGGAACAACGATGCGTGGCCAATGATGTGGAGGGAGTGTGCTCAGAGATCGGTGACTTTGGTGACTGCGTGATGAAATGCGACGTGACACATCTAATTAGTGATGTGGGACGTGTATTAGATTGTTCTGAGCATATATTCGAGTTAGATACATACCCAAGGCTTTCTAGTGGGTGTGCTTCACGGCTGAGATCGAGTTCTCTAGTCAATACACAATTTTTAAACATTCTCACTGTTAAATCCCCGTGGCCCGGTTTTGAATGTATTGGGTAGAATATCTGCTGTTTTGCGTCTATGGAGCTCATCATAACACCTTCTGAATAAACCTGCCAAAGGTTGGGCCTGATTGGATGTGATATGGCACTACCAGCGCGAATTTACCGTGGACCAAGCCCAAATTGTGAGCTTACCTAAGATAAATATATTTTTATTTTTTCAGCTCTATGACTAATTGCGCATGAATTAGCCTGTCATTTATAGCCTACTTACAAGTTGAATGGTGTAGTACTGAGCGAGCAATGGGGAATTCTTTCAGAAACATCAAAAATCTCAAAAATTGGAAATTTTTGATCCGCGCCTTCGGTACTGTCGTTGGCTGTAAAAGCAGGACGCACTATTGGAGCCGGAACGACTCTTCCAAAAGGTCGGATCCTCGTCCTCGAATCCGAGCGGGGTTTTGTTCCGATTTCGACGGGCCTTTTCTGACTTCGCCTTTCCCGACGACTCGGCAATCGGGGTGTCGCTCGCCCGATCTACATCCATCGCGTCGTCACCGTCGGCCTCGCCACCCATATCAACATCCTCGTCCTCGTCTTCCTTATCGCTTCCGCTCCCGCTCTCGCTTCCATCCTCGATCGTGCTCACCTTGGGCACGTCGTCAGCACCCGTCTTCTCTCCCGGTCCCGCCAATCCCTCCGAATCCACGATCGCTTGCAGCCGTTGGAGTTCCTCAACGTCACCAGCCTCGACTGCAGCAGCCATAGCAACGAGGAGGCGCTCCGCGCCTGACCTACGTTCCTCGGCCAACTGCACCCGACCCCGACTTTGCGCGAGCATCGTCCTCCGCAACTCCTCGGACAAGTCGCCCGCGCGTTCTCGCTGCTCATCCTCCGCCAGCTGGAGGGCCGCGGCGAACTCTGCGTCACGCTGGGATTGCGCATCGCGGTCCAACTCCTCCTCAGTCGCCTTCGCCTTGCCCTTGCCTCCTCGCCCACCTCCTGCGCCACTCGCCCCACCATCGTCTGCACCACCAGCTCCTCCCGATGCACCTCCGGTGTTGTTGTTGCTGTTGGACATGGGCTCTTGGTGTGCGAGTGGGCGGCCGAGGTGGTGGTCGGAAGAAAAGAAATTAAACAATGGAAGATCAACTTACAGCATTGACTCGGGAACTTGCGCACGGACCAAGTCACGTGATCCAAGATCGGAATCAACTCGGGCGAGAAAAAATTATTCCACTCATTCAAGAAACTACTATCGGAACATTCGTTTATCATCTATTTGCATCCACGACCAAGCACCAAAATTTTGTATTCCTTCGGACTCCGCCATAGCAAGATATTTATATCTCGCTCCGACCTCGCTCGCTCTATCGCATGTTCGGCATGGGAGCCGAACCCAAGAGGGGGATACTGTTATGTTCGTGCACACAGCCAACTCGATATTCCGGATCCCGACCCTCGGGAACTTCCCGATCGGGTTGGTTCCCGACGGCCGACGGCCTCGGGAACTTCCCGAGTTACTTCTCGGAACGGGTTTTTACGCAATGAAGGATTACTGAGCGTTTCCCGTTTATCCGACTTCGACTCGCTTCACTCGCTTCGCTTGCGCAAGTGCTCGCCTCGTGTTCAATATGGTTTGCCTCGTGTTTGCCTCATGTCTACCTCATGTTTTCACTATGCCACATGCTCAACAACCTTCTGACTGTTCTTCTCTGAACATTCATATGCCTTCTGTTCCTAGGTACTTCCTATTTTGGAGTTCACCTTGTTCATAGTTCAGCCTCGTGTTGATTGATATCGACGATATCGCTTAACGCGGGAACCTCGCTATATTACCTGTATACTATTTAATATGCTATTCTACTTCCTGTACTGCAGTTTGTTAATAAACGTTGCTTCGCCTCTCGAAGTAGGACGGTCTCCAAATCCGACTCCCCGACTCAACGACCTTTCTCGCTTCCTTTCTCCCTTCGGGTTCCTAGCAGTATACGCTCATCCTGCGCCTCAGTGGTGTTGTGTTCTCCCTCGCCGTTGGCCCGATACTTTCCGACACGTCTCGCAGTTCCCGACCCGACTCGGAAACTTCCCGACCCGACCCTCGCTTCACTCGGACCAGTCGCCTGGGCCCCATCCAGCTCCCCTGGACCCGACCATAACAATACCTCGCTGTGTGGAAGGCAGATACTATGCTGTTTTATAAAGACCATAAGCGCAGAAATCTTAGCTCTGTTTAGTGTTTGTACCGTTCTTGAGTTTAAGTCTTCCTGTTCATTGCGAGTTGGATTGTGCATGCAGTTTGAAGGCCATTCCACCAGCAAACCTATTTTGGGGTAAATTTTGGAGGAATTCACAGGAAGTGGCATCTCGTATGTTACAGGGAACTACTCATAAAATGGATATGGGAGAAATGGGATAATGCCAAACAAAGGCAAAGTTGTTCCAATTCATTCCGATTTTCTCCGGGGCGATCTTGATGGCATTTATGGGTAACCCAGGGTGATCGCCAATCGGTCGCATGTCCGATCAAACCTGAGGTTACTGGACAGCAAGCCCTGGTCAACCTGCGGCCATTTTCTCACATATTGTGCCCTGGAAATGACCGATTTTTCGAGTTTGTGCTCACATCTTCCATCGAGATCTTCAGTAGCGCCAACCTGTTCGTAGAGTACATTCTTGTTCAAGCCCACTGGCAGTATCACAGAAGAGCAAAAAAGTGTCTTCACACACACACTCTTCAATACACCATACAGGTCAGCCCAAGTTCCCACATCGGTGCATCATGAAAGTTGAAACTTCCTATGGAGCCTGCCTTATTGACGCCAAAGGAGTTCAGGGAAGGGTATTCCACAATTTTGATAAAAGTCATCTAACACCTACACATCTTGAATACATGGTTACTTTCTTGCCATTAAAGTTATTTTTAGTAACGGCAGCACGTAAACATTGGAGGAATGGCGCCGCAAACTCCCCCGAGTCAATTTGAGTTTGGGGGCCTTAGCACGAGAGTGCTTCAGTCGGGGAGTGGCCCAAGCACGCAAACCTCACCGATACACCACCCCCGACTGTGGCACGAGTGGCCATGGGTTAAGCCTTCCAGCGGATCACATAGTCTTAAGTATCGTCCCATTCGACATTATGCCAAAAACACGGTGATTTCCTGTCAGAGAGACTGCCTGGTAAGCTGATTTTTTACTTTTTGCACCTGTGTCACACCCTTGTCACGGCTTAAAGCCTGGATAATTTCTTCTCACTGTCCTAGCATAGGTATCTATGTATCTATCTGATTATACGACTAGATCTTTTGAAATAGTGCTCAGTGGAACTCCTATTTTATTATTATGTAGACCATGAACAGCACTACAGACATAGCAGTGCAAGGAATTAACGAAACAGGAGTGTGTTGAGCATTGCACCCTTTGTCAAAAGCAGCTATTGAACACATCGGGGTCTTGTGTTCGCTTCCGCTTGGGGAGAATCAGGCTAATACACTTTGCGTCCGGGGTAGCTTCCATAACATTTTGTTGGACGGGAAACTGGGGGATTCAATTTCGACACGGCCGGCGTAAGAATGAACCAAAAGCTCTCAGGCTAGAGTGGCAGGTATCCTAGAATCAAAGTCAGAGTTATCCTCGTGAGTATCATATAGCTTGCGGCCAGGGTCGTGCACTCGAACTATTGCCGGGGGTAGAATGCCAGTCATGGTAGCTGAATGGCAAGGGACACAATTGAAGCCAGTGCCCAACTTTACTGTGCATGATTCGACTTGTGTTATCATTTTGATATTTCCACAGCGCAGGATAATGCAAGGCGGGATTGAAGAGAATTAGAAGGATGGGGAAAGTAAATCATGCTCAACAAAGTAGCAGATTATAGGGGCTCAAGACATGCCTCAATCCTGTGCACAATTGTGGATATGAAAGGCACAACGATAATCGCGGGCTGAAGGAATAAGTTAAACAGAGTTGCGGCATGAAGGGAGCTATTCAAAGCACCATTCGCCGCCGTTTTCTCATCACAGCGCTCAGGATCTGAAGCATACCATCCAGCACTCAGCATCCAGTCTCCATCGACCCAATTGGCCCGAAAGTGGCAAAGGGAAAGAAACACACTAGCCAGGACATCCAAGTGTGTATTTGCACGGGGCCAACGGTGAATCGTTCAGCAGGAGCCAAGATTTCAAGTCAAGAAAGCTCGAAGGGCGAAACACATAATTTTAACCGTCAAAAGTAATGAGGGGTGGTCCAAGAGTTTTCACGGTCAGCATAGGAGACCAAACGCGCCAAAAAGCAAAATGCTGACAAAGATTCATGGAGAGACGCAAGCAAGACGCAACTCACGAGAATACACGAGCCTGCAGCAGTGGAATCCAGCAGAGGCATCGTCGATGGTGGGCCAGAGAAGCAATATCCAGAGACTGAAGCCCTAGCTAAGCATTGACCTGTTGTCTTTGTGGATAGTGGTGCGAGTCAACACAATGATGGTGTTATATCCAGGTTCGGAGGGAGCAGGGATAAGGGCCAGTCGCCAGCGGACACAGCGGAGTGGGACCGAGGTCTTCCGGTAGAGGACCAAAGACTCCGGTATTCCGGAGTAGTAGGGAGACGACCGGAGTAACACTACGCCACAGTACAGAGAATGAGTGCACTACCCGTGCTACCAGAGAGACGAGCGAACACAAGGGGAGTATTCCGGTATTCAGAGACTGGAGAGAACCCAGAAGCAACTACAGGGCGCAGAAGCAACTCAATAATTAAACTGAAGAACAGGAGTGTAGTCTAGGGGATTAAATAGTAAAGTACTCTATTGTAAAGGTATAAGGGGATAGATAAGGGACCATGCGGAAATACAATAGAACCTGATCACCTCATGTTGTTGGAGAAGTTGAAGAAGAGATGTGAATCATGTGGTGTTCTAAAGCATGTGGAAAGAAGTAGCAACTATATGCTTGACTCCAGACACATGGTAAGTCATTCAGTTCGACGCACGTTGCAAAGATAACGAGTCACCGAGGACTCCGGTTGTCTCCGGGATTCCGGTAACTCCGGAGTGTTCGGCGGCGACCCCGGAATGCTTCCATGTTATGTGCGCACAGATATAACAGATGGGAGGGAAGGAAAACGGGCTGTCTGATCCGAACACTGCCACAATTTCTCTTTCTTCCCACTGCGACGTGTCGCAAAATCGGCGCATGTTGGCGTCCTTAATTCCGGCAGACTGGAAGTACCCTATCTTCGCACAGTCTGTACACCTAGTCAAACACACACCTCGCCCTTCGATTAAATCAAGTAAATTGCGAGCCAATCTTTCAAGTTCTTGCGAGCACTGAGGCCCTTGGATGGGCTGCGTATCTTGAATCCGTCACATTTCAGTGGATGGAAAGGAGCATAGGTGTGTCTTGTTTCCCTCTCTTTGCCACTCTGGTGATAACACGCGCCTACTTTCCGTTCTTGTGCTGACATCTTCCAGTCTCACTCCCTGGAACACAACGATCAACAACTCACAGAGGTGTTCGGTGATTCGCTGCATAGTTCTCGGTGCCTGAGTCTTCTCTCTCTACCTCTCCATGTTCCGTTCCTGGGGATGCTGCCGCGTGTACTGTTCCATGTCATAACAATCCACCACGGTGGCGCCCTAACCCCGTCTGCAAACTGGCATGGTAAGTACCCTAACTTTGCAGTCTGTACGCCTAGCCGTGAACCCGCATGTCCAGCCCTTTGATTAAACCGAGTAAATCGACCACCCATCTTCTTGCGAGCACTGAGCCACTCTGGCGCGCTGCGTAACTTGAGTCCACATCACATGTGGTGGATATACAGAGGAAAATATGTGTGTCTGTTTCTTCGACCTTTTCTTCTGGCTCTGGTGATAACGCCCTGCCTTTTGCGCGGGCTCAACCCTTTCGTGTGCTAACATTTCTTCGTTCTTTCAACCTCACTCCCTGGAACATACTTGTGCCTACATCGCAGTGGCGCTTTTGCTCCCCAATGGGCCCCTGTGTTTCACTTGATCGTTGACCTAGGACAGCCATGCTACACAATTCATGCCTCTCCTTCCCTTATTCGCCTCCAGTGCTCTCAGTTTGGTGGTCCCAATTCTTCTCCATTCGAGGCCGCCAGTTTTCTACTCATCCGACGTGCTTTCACCCGCATGTATGTCGGTGTGTTTCCTTACTAACTGAGAAATTGTATTCCAGATCATATTTACAGATCGTCGTTTCCGTTAGTGGAGGATAGGGGACCCTCAAGCAGAATCGAAGAGATGATAGGGGGAGAGGAGTGGGCGTCAATGGGTCATGGCCAGAGGTATGCATAGCCAACCATCTCTCTTTTGAATTTAACCTCCTCACTTCGTTCCTATTTGTTCCCATCCCCAACCGCATTCTTTGTCGCCATAAAATATACATCTTACTTTACGTTGAGTCCTCTGCCCTTGTTATTGCCCGGGATTTCTTAACTTGCATGGCAGAATACTGCACGCACCTCTATTCTTTCCTGTCCGGAAACCAGCACACTGCACAAGCAAAATGTTGGGCTGCTGCCGAACGTTGTGCTGAATAGTGGGAGCCAGTAACAGACAATTCGGAAGCCGTGGCGAAGTAGGGTGTGTCCTTACCTTTTTCCTTTGCATCCTTCTTCCTTTGCATCCTTCTTCTTCCTTGTGTCCCCGCCACGTCATATGGCAGCGCTCAATACGCAACCTCTCCTTGACCTCCTTTATCTTCGCCCATGCTTCCATTCTTTCCCCTTGTCACGTTGATACTTTGTTGGCTGAGAATGTCTCTAACTACCTGCTGGACAAGAACTCTGTTGAGTCAAGTTTTGATGCTAAGGAATCTCTGCCTTCAATCCGCACAGGACGTTAATCTGCATGGAATTGACGTGAATCTTGGGCAACCTTCACCCCACGTGGAGTGCCATCCCAGTAAGGAACACATCTCTCAGATTCCTTTCCTGTTATCTCCTCCGTCGGTCTCTCATGTTGCGGGCCTGGCGCTCAACTACAGGTAAGTTTGTTTTCAGTCCTCTTGTCTGCTTGCAGCTGATTCCTTTGAGGCCAGGCCTTTATAACACTGTGGATAGTAAAGGTACTACATATGAGTACCCAAGCACTAATAATGCCAAAAAGATACTAAAAACTGGGGCATTAATTTCTAGTGCCTTTGGCGGTACTTCAACTCGAAGGAATAAAGGGGGAGAAGCTGTCCTTGCTTCCTGGTTGAAGGTCAGATGGAAAGAAAGAATTTTCCACTTGCATCAGATAGAGTTGGATGAACACTTGGTGGTCAACGAAAACCAGAGTCCACTCAGGACACACAAATACAGCTTGAAGGGAGATCAAACAGCCGCATGCAGGGCCATCAACATACTTGTCCAGCATAATATAGGCAAAGCTTTTTTTTACCGCGATGAATGGCTGGCTTCAAAAAAATCTTCTGATACCATTCGGTTGGCATCCAAAACACATGGGCTTCAGTACCAAAATTTATGGGCATAACAAACTATTAAGCATATTGGAGGTCGATTGTATGCGAAAAACAAGCAAGAACTCACATTCCGGTACGTGATGGGGTTGCAGATGACAATTGCAAGCTCTTCGCCACAATTCTTTGCATAAATATGACCCGAAATGCTGAGAGTGTTAGCAAGCTAGGTTAATGGCATAAGGGCCGAAAATTGCTGTAAATATGATTTCATACCACACTATCCTCCAAGGTGAAATTATTGTCATCCTCAACTGAAGGTTTGGGGTCCTCCTAACTGCATTAGTCATTGTTAGAAAAAAGCCAGGATGAAAAGTGAGAGCATACACCTTGTCCTCATCACTTGCACTGTAGCAAGAGTTGCAATAATACCCAGAGCTGCTGTGTCCCGCCATGATGGGCAATTGGGTAAAAGATGGGTCTGAAGGGCTGGAAATGTGGGGTGTGAATGTTTAGTGGCATCAAATAAGGTGTGCACAACACTGGGGATGTGTAACAAATTTACCTCACGTGAGCTGTCAAATGAATTATTGATCAGGAGACACACCGTAAGAGGCCCCTGGACTGGCCAGGTCAACTTTGGAGGAGATTTGCCGCTTAAGCTTCGTCCAGTTAACCTTATGTCTAAAGAGTGCAACAACTCCCTTTTCAGGCATCAGGTAAGGTCCAAGAACAAAAAGTTTGATGAGAGTGGCATGCATGGTGAGAGTTGGAAGCAAGAAGCAACTTATGGCATGTTAATAGTTTTCACGGTCATATAACATGTGGCCACATTGTTCAACAAATCACGTCAGGTGTTATTTTGGGGGAAAAAAAAATAGATTGTACTGTAGGAAGCACATTCTCTAGGGTACATATCTTAAGTGCATGTCTAGGTGTCAAATACTAGTGGGTGACCTGCAAACAGAGTATAATATGGCATAATACCACAATAACAGAGGTCCAGAGGTCAGGAAAATAGGTTCTATATTATTCTCGGTCTTTTGGATACCCATTAATCATTCATGTAACACCCTGGATCCCTACATGCAGCCCCAGGCGTACCACTGGAAAGGGTGACCAGGCTACAATCCCCCAGACTGGTCACCCAACCATCACCAAAAGCGGGAGAAGTGTGTAAAGGTATATATACCCCACAAACCACTATAATCACTACAAACCCCCAACAGCTTGGTGAACTTTCACCTACCATTATAAACCATCTCGCTGTTCGACAAACAGCATAACCTTGGTGAGGGTTTGCAAAGGTTTACAGTGGTTTATAGTGATTATAGTCTTAGGCAGTCGTAGGGCTTCCCCGTCCCCCCGCCCCGTTCCTTGCCGGTACTCTCAGATCACAGAATAGAAGATGAATGCAATGGTATTAATGGAAACTGTAGGCTACAACAGGTGGTGACATCTGGCGCGCGTTCGAACGAACAAATCATCGACACCACGACAATGGGATGGCGCGCCAAGATGATAGCGCTCAACACTTGGGAGATAACATGGTGTCTGGCGGCTACCACGAGCGCAGAGAGACGCACCATAAAATAAGGAGTACTTGATGTGTTGGCAAAATTGGCGACATCGATAACTGGATGAGGGATTTTGCAGTTTGAAGGAGCAAAGATTTATACAGTGTTCGACGATTGACATGACCGCAAGACTTTGATGATGCAGACGACAATTACAATGGTTGGAGACCACAAGTACTTGGAGGATACGAGGAGGGCCAGATGGTTTGGAGAATAGTACTTGAGGAAGGACTTGAGACTTGAGCATAGCGCCAGCTGAGGTCTTGGAGTTTGATGAGGCCGCACCAGTTCCACCCGGGATGAAGCGCGGCGCGCTATGGCTTGACACGCGCCGAGTTGAGAGCTGAGGGTGGGTTCAGGGACTTGGGCTTGAGTTTTGCGGGCGTCGGAGTTGAGGCCTTGAGGTACCACTCGGAGGGGATGTTGCATGCGGCTTGTGTTTCACGGCGGCGTTGGTCTTCGGGGCTGTAGTCGAGGGTGCTGGGGTACGAGGGAGGGAGGTGGTGGGAGAGAGAAAGAGAGCGAAGATCAACGAACACGCACACGTGTGATTGCGCCATTGTTGATCGCGCACGGACCGTCCGATCAGTCTCGGACTTAGCTATCAAAACATTTGTTGAACTGAACTTGCACCTTCGAGTACATATGGTACTCGTCTACTCACCCATCCTTCCCTTTAGATGACATTTGGGAATCATCTGAACTTGCGACTTAGTTTACCACAGAATATCTGACGAAATTCAGACCCGATTGCCTATCTCTGCAGTACAAACAGTATCAGGCAGTGAGCTCAGACCGTGAATGTGTTGAAGAGATATCTGGAACGTCCTGAAGACCGACAGTGATAAAGCTGAAAGAACACTACCCCGACCGCACCCATTAGGACTGGCCACAAACTCCCGACTCATATGTCTGCAATGCTGCTGAGAAAATCACCGAGTTGTGTCTGCCTTGGAATCTCACACCAAGTTTATAGTGCTTGGCCAATCCACAAAAAGCCTGGTGAAGAGTTTGTAGTGAATTGTGCCTCATCAAAAACCCTGGTAAACTATCACATGCTTGGTCCGATTTCGCCGAACATTACCAGATGTTCCCACTTTTGGTGATGACTGCCAGACCAGAATTTGATTGAGTTTGACACTCTGCATTTTTGCAAAACTATTCTTGGGATTGATGATCAATTGGCAATACATCCAGAGCTAGGTGGACCTTCTCTTTGAAAATCACAAGGCCTTGAAGCATGTGTTCCCCATGCACCTGCAAATCAGTGCACCGTAATGGCCATGTGTCCTCCTGTATGTATCTGATGAAGATTAGGTATCCAAGCAGGTTTGCTATCATTAATTTTTTTTGTGAATCTTAATTCAAGGGTTTGCTGGTCTCGTCGGAAAGTGGAATGAAACCAGCATAAGTGTTGTATATTCAAGTGGAATGCTATTCTATTCACTGTCTGCACCATCATCCTCATTGTCTGTGAATTGTGCAAACTCCCTGGGATCAATATTCTGTTCATCATCATCATCAACGAAACTCTCTTCTTCTGCGGGAAATACTGCTAGGCTGCCCAAGTATTGATACACAATTCCCATCAGGAAGCTCTTGCTGGTTTGGAAGGAGCTTCATAGGCACTAATTATCTGCAGCATTCAGCTCGTCCGAAAAATTGTAGTCCACAGACACCAAGAAGGTGTTCAACAGATCAACATACACAATCCAAATTGTGTCAAGCTCTACTGCCAGATTACCCAGCGCAGCATACAGAATACAGGCCTGCTGGTCAAAGGTGTCCGGTGTCAGTTTGAATATGGGGTTGTCCTAGGGAGCCCAGGTTGCCTCTATCTCATCAAAGATTTCGAGTAAAACGAGGACCTGCATATCAAAAGGTCAGCAATGGAAAATCTCAGCAGATGAGACGACCAAATACCTTATAATCCTTGGAGCCAAACTGCTCTGGTTTTGATGCAATCAGGTTGGGAATGCCCTGAGGGAGAATCTTGTGCTTGTCAGAACAACGGGGTGTTGAGTTGCAGAGAGCAACCCAGGAATCCAGTTCTCTCTGGAGCCAAGGAATGACAAGCCATCAAAAAATTATGTACCATTACAGTTTATTACCAACCTAAGAACAACTTACTGGTGCAGCGGCTCATCAACCTGGAATAGATTATTTTTGAGGACCTTCTTCCAAATCAAACCCAGGTGTAATTCAGTTTTAATGTTCAAACTTCAGCGCCCTGAGTTTGTTCATCCAGCAATGCTGAAGTGTCCTGACAAGAGAATTGTCCAAGTGTTGATGTGTTACGGTATGGTAATTGGGTCGCTCTGGGTAACTAAGGGAATTCCTGAGATGAACTGAGTATTTGCAGTAGCAGCATACCACCACTCACCTCCAACAGATCAACCTGAGTTGTTATAGTTGCTAGGTATAAGTTTAGGGTTACGATTGGTCCACCAGACTTTGAGCCATGTGATTTGACCAGAGAACGGATCAATACCCCTATGAAGCCAGAGTCCGAAGCGCTTCCGTTTATTGTGCAGGTCAAATGCAAGGATGTCTATTACTCTGGCAGACCAAAAGTGTTTGCAATGGAACTGGCAGCATTTCCTATGAAGGACACCCTCGGGTTCATGCTCTTTGAAACCTTTGAGCAGGACAGACCTACATGAAGCCAACACCATGGTTTGGGTGCCCAGGTTCAGGAATTTGGCTCTATACTGCACATATAATAGAAACATGGTCTTCCATGTCACTGCCTGCTTAGCAGATGCCCTTGAGTCCAAGTTCCTTGTAACTGTTGATGCACTACACAAAGGACATAAGTGGAGGTGGAAAAACAGTTGGAATCCATACCTTCCATCCGTATTTCTTGATATCAAAGTTGGTCAAGACACTGGTGAGCAATATCAACCAGTAGTGCACAATGTAAGGCTTGAGGAGATCCGACAGCACTAAAGATCATTATGAGCCATAGGCCAATTGTTATTCATGCTTGACACTTACACGTTGGAAGGTGCTGGTTGCTGCCCTTTTTCTTTTTCAACTGAGGAGTGTCAGCATCCTCACCTAAGGCATCCGATATAAAGGAATGAGAATAAAAGTTGTCCATCGAATTACACTATAGTCTGGGTTATAAACAGTGTAGAAATAGGTACAGAGACAAAACACAAAGGACAGAAAGGAAATGGGACAGCTGGTAAGCCGGTAAAAAGTCTCAGCCATGAGATAAGATAACACCAAGAAAAAAAGGAAAAAACCCCCATAAATGATTTGTTGTGCCACTGTGACATGGACTGAATATATACATATACCTAGTTTAACTTAAAGCATGTCCATATGTTTATCATTGTATATGGTAGAAGTTCTTTACATACATAATACAATCAATCTTACATATATACTATGACCTGAAGTTGTATGTGTGCTAGACTCACACCAGCAACTCCAACCAGCTGTACACCTGGATGATATCTGCCCACCTCTCTAGGTTACAAGAGTCCGTTCCCAGATGACAGAAACCCTCGGCTAGGGTTACAGGCTCAGATTCTGCCGTGGCCCAGCGCATGAGCTCACCTATCCCGCCTTTTGGACCTCAAGGCGAACTCGGCTGTTTATCAGTAAGGAGTAGTCCCAGAAGGAAGCACCTGCTTCACAGCCATCCAATCATGTAAATTTTCCCTCGGGAACTCGTAGATGAGAACTACAACATCTCAGAGATGACAATGGTTTCCTCGGCTGCTTGCATGCTTGGACTGACACTTCCCAACTCTTTGGGAGTATTACTATCAGTAGCTGAAAGCAAGTTTCAGCTTTTGAAAAGGCTCTGAAGGTAGGCACTTGTTGAAACTGTTATCGGCCGTGTTGTGGGAGCAGGGATAGAGGAATAGTCAGCTGGACAAGCAAGAAGGACTCCAGAGTTACTGGAATCTCAGAGCAGTCACTGAAATACTGGAATCAGACCGGTAGAGCTGCTTGACACAACACCACTAAGGTGCAGGGTAAGTGTATACTGCTAGGAATTGTCAAGATGGACAGTAAACACTAACTATAGGGCTAGTCGTGAAATGCTAATGCAAATATGAAGTAGAGAATAAACTCTAAATTCACACTACACATACACCACACATACACACACACACTAATAGTTCTCATTGAGTTCAAGTGGTTCCAAGTAAAGTATATAGTTGTTGTAATCCAACTCGTTTGAAAGGTAACTGTTATTGTTATTTGCTATCAATTGACAAGTTCAAGAGCGTCTCAGTTGCTTTACACAGATCTGAAGTCAAGAAGATGTGAGGGACGTTGGCTAGACTTAATATACACTCCAAACAATGTTCGGAGGGCTTGGTGTTTGATGCTTTCTTTTATTGAACTGTTGTTATGGTCGGGTCCAGGTGAGCTGGATGGGCCCAGGCGACTGGTCTGAGGGAAGCGAGAGTTGGGTCGAGAAGTTTCCGAGTCGGATCAGGAACCGCAAGACACGTTGGGAAGTATCGGACCAACGGTGAGGGAAGACACAACACCACTGAGGTGCAGGGTGAGCGTATACTGCTAGGAACCCAAGGGGAGAGAGGTAGCGAGAGAGGTCGGGGAGTTGGATAGTCGGATTAGAGTCCATCCTACTTCGAGAGGCGAAGCAACATTTATTAACAAACTGAGATACAGGAAGTAAGGTAGGGTATTAAATAGTATACGGGTAATGTAGCGAAGTTCCCGCGTCAAGCAATATCTTTGACATCAATCAACACGAGGCTGAACTATGAACAAGGTAAAGTCCAAAATAGGAAGTACCTAGAAACATAAGACATATGAATGTTCAGAAAAGAACAGTCAGAAGATGGGTGAGCATATGGCATAGTGAAAACATGAGGCAAACACAAGGCAAACCATATTGAACATGAGGCGAGCACTTGCATGAGCGAAGCAAGTTGAAGCAAGTTGAAGCAAGTTCCCGAGGGTCGGGATCCAGAATATCAAGTTGGCTATGTGCAGGGACATAACAACTGTTCACAATACACTTTGCGAGATGTTGTTCAGACTAAGTCCAAACACTCAATAACTGGCCAATCTCTGACACTTGCTGTGACTTATTTGGTAACCTTGTGACTCAATTCTTTGTAATGTTTAAGTAACCCTTACAAACAATTGTGACATTTTAGATATTAAGATATATTGTGAATAGAATAACAAAAGGAACTCTAAAGCTCCAAGTGGTATGCTGAGGAAAAGCCACTCTTCTTGGACGCCAAAACAGTATGATTGTTATGACTAGCGAGACAGAGGGGGATCCACTGGCCTTACACTAGGTAACAAGGGGGAAGCAATATTAAAATTTTATATATACAGTCATAAAGTTTTTTTATTGAGGATTCTGACCCTCCCCCCCCCTTAATGAGGCAAATCATTCTCACTACCCTCGCAGCAATCAAAGTATATCATCACACATCGTGCGGCATCCCCAAGCTCTCTATCCTCCACCACTGTATTCTATTGATGTTCTAGCACAAAAGCTGTACGACTGATTCATTTACTGTTCTTCTGAATTACTTCAGTATTACATCTGGGTTCACAACATTGCCCTACGGCGCACTTCGGGCTTGCACATATCCATTGGGCTTTCCACTGGACCGCTGCCAATTTACCTACACTTCTTGGTCTTGCGGGTGGCGCTGCATGCATCACAACTCCAATTCTTGGGCAGGATTTTGTTGTTATCATCCACGCAGTGTTCAGATTCGCTTTATAAAAGACAGTGTGAGTTGGGAGAGCTATCTTGGATGTACCAACTCACCAGAGAGCAAGATTGGTACTGTGTGCCTCAGAGATCTTCATTGGTTTGCGTGCCTTGCATGATTTCCTTGGTTTGGCAGGCTGATGAATGTTGTCCCAGATAACTTTCAGTGCCGATTTCTCCTCATCTGATATTGTCATGTTCATTGGCCACGTCACTGGGTTCTCAAGTTTGTGGAAATTTTGAAAGTACGAGGGAAGGTTGTGCTTCCAGGGTGCGGCTTTTTTGGGAGCTCAGCATGTAGCCCCATTTTAAAGTGCCCTACAAGTGCACGTTAGAACGTGTACCTTACCTTCCCAGGCCTGGGTCCCTTTATAATGTGCACCTTATTTTTAATGAAATGAGGCAGGGTAAAATAAAAGATACCAGCTAGGATTGAACTCCCAACCATTAGATTACCTCATTTAGGTAGAAGAGAAGCTATAACCACTATACCAAGAGGCTGATACCAAGCAATGTTGGTTCCCGGTGTTATATCCGTGCACCAAGGCTCTGACTCACGTCTAACACACTCCAGCACAACTTGCTCAACTCCGGTTCACTCCGGAGTTCAGAGACTACCGGAACTCTGGAGACCGCCGGAACACCGGAGACTACCGGAATATCGGAGACTAGATCGGCACAACTCCCGTGGTCATAGGACCTCAGTATCAATGGTAACGTTCACTCCACATGCATCTCCTTCTTTCCCAAGCTTCGAAGTTTATACATATCACCTCATGTTGATTATCCGAAGCATTCCTGATTTCATCCAACTTCTCATTCCGCTTTTGGATGTCTTATTGTTTCCTATTGTCTTTTCCACATGTACCTCCACATGCTTCCTCCTTATCTCCTTTACATTATATTAAGACTCTACACTATTTAATCCCGCTAGTTTACTTCTTGTTCTTTAGTAGTTTAATAAATGTCGCTTCCCTCCCTCCGAAGTGGTGTCTGTCGCTCCCCCCATCTCCCTGACTCCTCTAGACTCTGTCCTTCTTGTCTCGACGATTCCTGGCAGTATACGCTCACCCTGCGCCTCAGTGGTGTTGTGTCAATCAGCTCCGCCGGTCCTCCTTTCCGACTCCGGTATCTCGGAGACCGCTCCGAACCGCCGGTAATCTCGGAGTACTTCCCGCTCGTCCGGTCGACTGTCCCTCTACCCCGCTCTCGCGACACGGCTCATAACACCCGGCTAGGGTAAGGCTTGCCTTACCCTACCTGGGAGCTACTAATTCCCAACCTACCTAAGGTAGGCAAGCTGCCCTAGGTCTCGGTTAATGTTCGTTACTGCTTATTATGTGTTTTGGGTTATTTAAAAACCCTAACCTACCCACCAAAAACCCTAACCAACCCTAACAAATCTAACCACCCAAACCTAACCATCAGAAATAGTACGTTTCTAGGGAACCCAGACCCAACCAAACCCTAACTCTAACTTCTAACCACTGACCTTAACCTCCAAACCCTAACCAGTGGCCCTATGCGGGCCATAGTAGGGCAGTGAAAGGTGTATTCCGAGTCAAAGGGGTAGGGTATTAGCCAAATCAATTGAATCGTTTTCTTTCCCTTTTTAGTCTAGTTGGTTAGTACTTATGATCTGTCTTTTAGGCCATAACTAACAGGTTTTTGGTTCAGTCCTGCTACTGGGCATTTCTTTATTCTTTATTAAAAATAAGGTGCACGTTATAACGTGCCCCAGGCCTTACATTATGACATGCACTTGTGGAATAACCAGGACACTTTATAATCTGCACCCAGGCACTGGTGTTTTTGGGGCCACAGGTGGCAGCTGTCATTTATTATTTTCCCTTTAAAATTACCCTGATTTGGGCTCTAGCCAGGCCCTGGCTAGGTCCGGGGATATAGCCAAAGAACTATCTGGCTAGGTCCAGATCTCTATCCTACAGCTATGGTTGGCAGGTGGTGCAGATGATGGGAACATTGGAACAGGGTGAGTTTTACCATCAATCTTTGATTTTGTGGTGACAGCATACTGAAAATGCACCTCCTGTGCACATCTGGATTGCTCCCAGTCAATTGAATAGGCGGCACCAGAACCCCGTCCTTTGATCAGGAAGAACACACAGGTGGCTGCAGGGCTGTTGCAGAGACCGCAGCGCCCATGTTCGTGGTTTGATTTCGGATCGTAGAGTTGGGGAGCTGCGACATGCTCAAGCACACATTGGCCTTTTGTAAGATTGAGTAGAACTGCGGGGGTGCAATCATTACAGCAGGATCTGAGGTCTTCTTCAATATGGCAACTGCTTTTGGCAGTGCCCTCTCAAAGGAAACATGTGTTGCCTACCCGCGTTCGAGAGTGTGAGTTGAGTTGAATTCCACCAAAAAATTTGACACTCACCTGCCGTCCGATATGGAAAGTATTGAGATTGTTTGACACTAGGGATTCAACGTGAGGCCTGGGCTCGTGGTAGGATCTGCTCGTGCAAGGTTGCTGCAATTATCAAAAGCTCTGAACTGTCAAAGAGGCAAGTTAGCTTGGCCCCGCGCAAACTTAATGTTGAGTTCAATGGTTGAACTAGACATCCTGGTGCACGTAAACCTGGGCCATCCATGTTGAGGGACCATTGCCAATCGTGATGTTGTGTTGGATCATCATCGATGTTTGCCTGAACAAGGTAAATAATCTGGAATGATATCTCTACGCTTGCATCTGCCAGCAAGGAGATATTCTAAGGACTAAGAGCCAAGATACAAACCATTCACGCTCTCTATGTGTTATATCCAGGTTCAGAGAGAGCAGGGATGTGGGCCAGTTGCCGGTGGACACAGGAGAACAAGACTGAGGGATTCCGGAAGGGGACCAGAGACTCCGGTATTCCGGGGTGGCACGGAGGCGACCGGTGTAACATCACGCTACAGTACAGAGGGCGAGTGTACTACCCACACTACCAGAGGGACAAGCAGACACAAGGAAAGTATTCTGGTATACGGAGACCGGAGCAAAACCCAGAAGCAACTACAAAAACTACAGAGTACAGAAGCAACTTAATGATTAAACTGAAGAACAGGAGTGTAGTCTAGGGGATTAAATAGTAAAGTACTCTATTGAAATAGTATAAGGAAATAGATAAGTGACCATATGGAAATACAATAGAAACAGATCACCTTATGTTGTTGGAGAAGAGATGTAAGTCATATGATGTTCAAAAGCATGTGGAAAGAAGTGGTAACCATATGGTATACTCCAGACACATGGTAAGTCATTCAGTTCAATGCATGTTGCAAAGATAACAAGTCACCGAGGACTCCAGTAGTCTCCGGGGTTCCGGTAACTCTGGAGTGTTAGGTGTTGATTCCGGAATGCTTCCCTGGTATGTGTGCACAGATATAACAAGTGACTATAAGGTGAACCTAGCATGAGCAAAGTGAGTCAAAGCCGGATAAACAGGAAACACTCAGTAATCCTTCATCACATCAAAACCCTGTTTTGAGAAGTACTCAGAAAGTTCTCGAGGCTGTCAACTGTCAGGATCCAACCCAATCAGAATGAGAGTCACTCCGGAGTCGAGATCAAAATAGAAAATAGATTTCGGCCATATCACCGATGATTGACGTGTGATCGCGCTGCTCCCACACTTTTTCAAGTCGTCCCACGATGTGTCGTGCACCTCTACGCCTCGTGATTCAGGGCCAGTATCCCGGCGCATTAGGCTGGACCCACGATAAGGACAAAGGCTTCAGTGTGTCCGACGACAATAGGGATGCATGGAAGATATTTGTCAAGGCGCATGCTGTCTTCAAGCCATTCGCCAACGAAGGCTGGGACCTTTTTGACTTGATGCACGATATACTCCCCACTCGTGCAAAGGGTATGCATGTCCACAACCCTGCCTACCCCCCTCAGCTTCTCTGCCCGCTCCTGGTGTCTCTCAGTTCCAGGCTCCGCTGTCCCAGCTTACGGTCCCCGACTTGGATAACGACTTCCCCAGTGCTTCTCAGCTCTTGTCCTTTTTGCAGTCCCAGTCTCAGTCATCTCAGTCGCAGCTTACATACAAGTTACAAGGTGCATGTTTGTCTACTTGTTATCACCAACACTCTTTACACTACCAACCACCACACACCCTGGTGTATCATCAACCTTTGGTAACATCATGCACACTGCAGGAGGACAAGGAGTGAGTGGCTGCCACTGCCACTGTCTCTTTATCTTTGCATTCATCAAGCAAGTCCAAGCACCCACCATCGGCACTCATGCACTGACACAAACACAGGTCTTCCAAGGTTCTCATCAGCTCACCCTCTCTCCATCTCTTTCTTTCCTCATCTTAGTTACGTATGACTCCTTTATGTGGTAAATGTGGAAGGGAATTTAGATAAATACTTTGTGTCCATTGTTGTATGCTCTTGAACATGTTGATTTCCTGCTTCTGAAGTTGAAAAATTAAGGATTTGGAGAACAGGAGATGCAGAGTGCAGTTCTATCAAGAGGATTATTTGAGCGGTGTTGACTTGATCTCATGTAGAGCACATCAGATTCGAGTTTAGTTGTCGTTGGAGGAGGCTTACAGCTATTTGCAAATCTAATGGCACTAGCTAATTTTAGAATGAAAGAGCAAGTTTTGATCTGACGGTTTGCCGAGCTCATTACTCGACCATTTGTGGGTCGATTTCATTGGCTTTGGGCGCGTTAAAAAGGGGCAAAGCTAAGCTTTTGATTTATGTGCATTTTCGGTCTTAAACCACCGCAGTTAATGACCATAAAATTCGCACCTTCGCATCTCAACCACAAGTTGTTCACTCAATAACTCCGCCGTTATCCGTTTGATTTACCTGATTCAAACGCCCTTACAATCGATAAATGGAGGCCAACATCCTGAATGGTCCAGATTGTGTGCGGTCTGTATCGCACTAGGTGTATATCTTGGTGAACAGAAAAATTCCAAACGCATGAAGAGCTCAGTTGCCTTGGTACAAAGACATTGGTTTTGGCATTGGAAACTTTTAGACACCTCCCTCTTCAATATGCACCTAGTTTGACTCAAATTGGATCCGAAATGTGCAAGTAGCGGGGTTTCCATTCAGGGATCGGCATCACCAACACCGATTTTGGGGATACCTGAAATTTTTGAATTGAAGTACAACATGTATATCAAATGAGTGCGCTACTTATGCTCCGTGTAATCCCATTGAAATGACATGAATTAGTTTAATTTTGACCGAGAAATGAGCTCGGCAAACTGTCGGATCAAAAGTTGTTCTTTCATTCTAAATTTAGCTAGTGCCATTAGATTTGCAAACAGCTGTAATATGTGTCAAGTTCAAGGGAGACACAATACTCCAAATAATTAATATGTGGAGCTGAAGTCAACACTGTTCACTTCAGATATTCTGAATTTGAATAGAGTCTACAGCACGACCTCTAAAATCTGCTGAGTGAGTTTTATATAGCCCCACTGGGAAAGTGTTGAAACATGAAGAGAGATGCATGAAATAACAGATTTCCTTTGCTCTGGTTTTTTTTCTGGCAATTTTCCTTATTGTGTTGACCTGACTGACCCTCCTTTTTCTGTGCCAAAAGAGCCCAAATATTCTTGCTTTTTCAATATTCCTCAAACTGAGGCCAATGTGAGGTGATGTGATGCGGACTGCAGTTCTGTGAACTGCCTGACCTGGGGTGGGTATAGTCAAGTAGTGTTTACAGAATTTAATTTGTCCTCTAGGAGGAAATTGCTCTGTCGCGGAGCTGCGTAGTTATAGATATGCTATTGCGTGATATATAATTTGTGGTGTGTGTGTGTGTGTGTGTGTACAGTTCTCTCCGTTTGGATTGAACACTTTGCCAGGTTCCTCGAAGATTTGGTTCTTCGTTGGGGGCTGGCCTTCCGAAGGTACCGCAGATGGATAGTTTTCTACACTTGCTCGAAGGGTTCGCTCCGCAGTGTGAATGCTGTTCCGTTCCGGAGTACTCGGGTTATCTGTTATGCTTTATCCACCCGTCTCGAGCGTATTGGACGGCAGGTCTCTTCAGTACAGTGTAACACTATACAGATGGCTATAGTGATTCCCTTCGTAGCCTGGTTTCTCCGTTGGTGAACACCTTGAGACGGAGTCACTTCCATTTCGAAGACTCGGGGGTGAAGTCTGCGAATTGAATGGGGGAAATGGTATGATCGTGTAGGATAGGCCTTCCGTATACGATCTGGTGGGTTCCTTGCAAGGATATCTGTCCAAACTCCGAAAAGGAACGGTTGCACAAAGCTAAGTTAGGTGACTGGCCGTTTGGTGGTGTGCCACGTAATCTACTACCGCACGCTTTCAACTCCGGATTGACTATATTTCCTCTGTATCGATTTATCGAAACGGAGGTGAGACGGACGGGGTTTCTTGACAAGCCCTGGCCTTTTAGGTGACCTTGGTTTGTCCTACTATTGGGTGGCACGACCCATAGCGGAGTGTATTTAATTTAGTTCCCCACCCTGGTGTACTTCAGGGGGAGTAGCTTTAGGTATATGCAGTGGGAGGTAATAATATAATGATTCCGTATCATACAGCTGGCTTTTATATGGTTCTCCGTCCGATACTCGCACGCGTAATAACTCCTTGTTTAGGAAACGGAGCCCTCGTCCATTTCCATTCTGACTTGCCGTGTCGATCTCCATGCACTCCCTATGTTTAAAGGGGCTGACAGTCAATTCGGACTTGCCTCGTGCCAACTCTGTTTCCTGTTTGGTCACCCCATTTCCCAAGAACCCACTCTGTATGCTGGCGCGCCGTTGATCCGTCTCCGTATTGAATTTAACTGTGCTTCTGTTTTGCTTCTTCTTTCCTTGCAGATTTATCACGGCCAGGTGGCAGAGTGGTAATGCATGCGAGGCGAGTACAGTACCTAATAATGTCCCCTCGCAAGGTCTCTGTTCGATTCGGAGTCTGGCCTTGGGCGCAAAAGTCGGGTTTTGTTTCAGGTTATCATTTTTGCCTATTTTATCGAGAGGCTCTTTGTGCATAATCACGACCGGGTGGCGTAGTGGCAATGCACGCAGGATGAATCCCCGCTCAACAATATTTCCCTGCGAGTTTTTTGTTTGATTCGGAGTCTGGCTGTTTGTTTAATCCAGTGACTTTTCAATTCAGGTCCGTCTCGTTCTTTTGTCCATTTGTCGAGGCTCTCTGTCCTAATCACGGCCAGGTGGCGGAGTGGCAACGCATGCGAGACGAATACAGACACCGCAATGTTTCCTCGCAATGTCTCTGTTTGATTCGGGGTCTGGCCCTGTGGAATGGTGTGAGTCTTTTTCATTCGTAGGTGGGCTACCAAGTCGCAATTGCGAAAGCCTGTTTTCCTCCCGTTTGGCTGCGTTCGGAGCGCATCACAAAGTGACAGCTCACAGCGATTATAGCTCAGTGTCTTACTTATGTGTGAAGCTTTGGTCATCCTGACTGATGCTCGTGTGCAGTCATTCCTCACAATCACTCACAATCACCTGCCCCAACTGCCCTTCCAGCATGTCAGAGAACACCCCGACGACAAAGGATATGCCCCTGGGACACCCAAACCTCAGCAGAGACTTCAAAAAACTCGGCCTCGTGGAGGGACACTACCGTCTCCACAAGTGACACTGAGACAGTCCAAACAAGCTGGCACCCCAGCCACATCCAGACGCTCTCCAGCACCTTCTGTGATGTATTCAATGTTAACACTGCACATGTCTGCAGGGAAATGCCGGGTGGGGCCCACAGCCAAGATCCTGCCAGAAAGGCCAACTCCTCCGCCAGCAAAGGATCTGTGTCGTTCTGAGGGTGGACAGCCACATCTCACCCCACTCCCGATGCAAGACATGCCAAATATTTGGGAAAGGGAATGCGAGATCTATACCGTACTGGGCCCCAGTACGGTTAGCATTTTTGAAGCGTAATTTCACAGCTTGATGGTCTGTTCAACGGTTATGAGATATTTTCTCCCACGGTTCAAAGCAGTGGAAATCTCACTGATGGAACCTCCTGCAGCTGATTATAGTGACGAGGAGCCTGACTCCGGTGCTCAGGAGGGCTCTGGGGAGGATTATGAAGGTTAATACTCTGTTTTTGCGCTACATTTGTGTAGGGACCGGGCACAGTGATTTTCGGAATTGACCCTTAATATGACCCTTAATTTGAGTATGCGCACCCTTAATAAGCCTTAACAAGACTTAAGGCCTTAATTTTGGGGAGTACCCTTAATAAGACCCTTAACTACAACACTGTACTGGGGAGCAGCAGTGATTGGGGTGCCACACGAGATACAGGCGGCGTCAGCACTTAGGATGCTGGAGGCAAAGGGGGTGGACGGTCTAGAGTATCCGAGGCATGGGAGAGTCCGGTCGGACTCTGTGGCGGTGCAAGGCTGTGTTGCCAAGAGAGTCGGATGGAGTCAGACTGGACCCAACTCTCCACTATTGTCGTTATTGTCTTCGGAATTAGTCGCTTGTGTATTGTCATAGCACATATGGATCACTCTCTTGTTCTCCTCAACGCGATATAAGGTGAAGTTCTCGGTGAACCCTGTAGTCAATTATGGACTTTCAAAGTATCTGCGACGCTCTCAGGGAATACCCCGACGTTTCTGCTGCATTCTTGCACACAAATGTGGTCAAATACATCGAAATTATCGCCCTTCTCAAGCCAACACATGCATTGGCATTTTTCCAACCTTCTCACCAGACTTCTGTTCCGCCGCTGACACTTCCTGCCAATATTCACGAGTTCTTGAAGGACTGCTTCAATCTTCCGGATGAGACTAGTAAACTTGCTTGGGAAGCCTTCCGGGTACTAGCGTGGTCCTTCGAGCCCACTCCAGAGGATTGATCTGCTCATCGCATCAAACACGCTCGGCTTTTCTTGGAGCACGGAGTTCTGCGTGGGATAGGTCAGTCATAATGTTTACCTTCCAACTGATCTGTAACATTATCATAATTAGGTGTATATTCCCTCCTTCCACCTATGCGTGTCTGCCTAGATCCGGACTACGCCAGGCTGCTTCAATCCAATCCTACTGTTCTGAGAGATCGGGAGCTCGGGGAGCCCAAGAGTCATCCCATCACCGTCTTCAGCCTTGAGCTGTCCCTGGTCACTCGACATTGTGCTACTGCCGTAGTAAGTCTTCTGTGCGATCAATTTATCATTGAGCACAAACTTATCACCGGTAGACTGCCATACACGTTATTATCCCAACTATTATGTTCATGCCAACGCAACTGTGCGAATGTTCTACTTGCTGGACAAAGTCCCGCAATTTATTCACACATCGGAGCACTTCTACACCACGTCCGATCTCTGTGAGCTTTTTGCTAACATGGTGATGAATGCATGGTTCGTCTGTCTATATTCCCGAATGAGTAGCTGTCCTTGGCTACTGTCGCGGCGGCTTCAGCGGCTCGGAGGTGAAGATCACGCTGAATGATCTGTACTGCAGCATGTTCAACAGAGGTCTTTGTCAATAGAGAAGGGCCTTGGGATTGCCTAGAGGCGTGTAGGGGCTTACAGAGGGTGGTAGTGGAGCGTGAGCAGCGGGAGCAAGGTGGGAGATGACAGCAGCGGTGAGAGCGGTGTGGCGGGCCGGACAAAGTGGCATCAGTTTGTCCCTATTAGCTCGCCGGTCGGACTCGGCACAGTATTCTAAGCGAGCTGAGTCAAGTCGGACTCGACCTGCCTGACCCGACTCCCCCGTGGATCCGACGCTCTGGGATGGTCTGGGGTGCAGCTTTAGATGCATTGAGGAGTATGTTAAAAATCTTTCTTTTTTAATACACATTGTTTCCCGACTGGCCGTGACACCAAGTTTTGTTCTACCATTGCTGGGAAAACATGCTGGGCATTGACCCAGGTGTACTCCCAGCCTTGAATCCTGAGTGCTGGAATCCTGAGGATGTAGAGGCAAGAGAAAGGGAAGGAATAGGGTCATTCACAGTTGCCCTTTTTCCACCCTTTTTCACTCCTTTTTGCTCCCTCTTTCACTCCCTGTTTTGAATTTTCAATCGCACAAGGTTCATTTCAATTGGGTTACAAGTTGGTTACGATTCTGAGCCTAAGACATGTATGTTGTAGTCTGTAACCTTTTGCATGTACCCACAGCATGCAAACCATGGAATTTTGAGGAAAAGGGAACAAAAAGGGTGCAAAAAGGGCCGAAAAAAGGGAGTGCAGTCGGGGGGTTTCACAGTTGCCCTTTTTCTGGTCCTTTTTGCACTCACCCTTCTCTTGTATTTGGTCAATTTCATAGCTATAAAGTTCATTTCTTCCCTTTTTACACCACTGAATTAAAAAGGGGAAAAAAACCGGGTGAAAAGCGAAGGGAATGGGAAAAAGGGAGAAAAAAGGGAGCGGAAAAGGGGGGGAAAAGGGCAACTGTGAACGACCCTAATGTAGTCACCCCTATTTCCGGGCCCAAACAAAGATTTGACCGCAGAATAATCAGCTCTGAGGATCTCGAGAAAGTAAGAACATGGAGAGTTTTGGAATTATCATGCCTACAAAACTGTCTCTTACAATTTTTGCAACGGGAAAGTTGGTTCACGAGCATCGTTGAATCTTCTTTATAAATCCCGACAACTTCCGACTGTACTAAAACCGGGGATTATCTTCCAGCCGCTATTTATTGATCGAATGTCGGTCCCCAATAGCGACTGGTTCTAGCAGATTGTCGGAACCAACCTATCGACAGCCTACATACGGTGAGAAACTAGGCCCCGTGAAGCTCCTGCCAAGGGTTGTCCGCCCAAAACCCCCAATTTTGGCCTCAAAAATCCAATTTTTTGGCGATTTTGGGGCCTCAAATATCCAAAATTGGACAAGGGTGGTCCACAAATAACAGGACACGCGAGTTCCACTGCGGTTGGGCGCCGAAGTAACATTTGGAAGCTTAACTTTGCTGTGGTCAGTAAAATTGGCCATCTGGGCCTCAGACTTGGCCTCAAAGAAACCTCAAATATTTTGGACAAGGGAAATTTCAGCCTCGAATATCCTATTTTCCGGACAACCTTTGGCAGGAGCTTCACGGGGCCTGAGAAACTATGCACCACCCTTGAATTAACTATTACCTGGTTGGCTGAGATCCATGCTGCCTCGTCTATTGTCGAACATGAAATACAACGAAGTACCCAATGCATTGATAAATTTCTCAGTTACGGATTATATATGTACGCTAAAAGCCAGAAAGACGATGCTGGTAATACACGTGGAAAGGAAAGCGACAAACGATGAGTATGTTGAGGTTGTACAGTACATCAGAAGGATCGAAAAAGCCAGACGAAGAAAACACAACTACCACCCCGAATAATGGTAGGTCGAAGTGTCCCCCATACTATAATTTCGCACGAGCTTCTTCTTCGGCGCAACTGCGGGCACGGGTGGATCCAGCGGGGGCAGCGTCGTATCGCGCCGTTCCGCCCCAGGCGCCCGAGGTGTTACCCGCACGACACTCTTCTCCGGCTGCCGCCCACCTTGAGCAGTCGTCACATTAACAGTGCTCTTCGTCCGACGCGGCGGCGGTCCAGTCATATCGGTGCGGCTAAGCCTTCGCTGCCAAAGTAAGTTATGTCGCAGGCTCTCCGACATTTCGTTAAGCAGCATGTGCTGACGCGTCGTGCGCGGCGTCGACGGCAGCGCGGGCGCAGGGAGGTTGTAGGGGAATCCAACAGGCGCAGTCGGCATCGAGCGATCCGGCGGCGGTTGTGGAACATAGTCATCGTTCGCATTCAGTGCAGCAACCCACGGCGCATCGCCCGCCTCCTCGTACAGCCGACGGCGTTCCGCCTCGGTCGACTCCACTCCATTCATGCCTCCACTGCCGTTCTTGGCGCGCGACGAAAGCGAGGTCCTCTGCGCAAGAACCCGCAACTTCTCCTGGGCGACGCTCTTCGACACTTGCATGCCCTCATCGTGCGCACGCCCCTTCCCTTTCCCGCGCCCCTCCGCGTCCTCCTCGTCATCCTCCTCGTCGTCGTACTCCATCCCCGCCGGCGGGCCCTTGGGCCGATACCCACTCCGCCCCGACGCGCTCCCGTTCTGTGTCGTCGTGCTCCCGCCAGTGGCCGGGGGAGCGACGAGGTCTGGCCCGTCACCCAAACCCGACACCACGGGCCCCGCGACGCTGCTCTTCCCCACCGAACCACTCATTCCCGTGCCAAAATGCGGCGTCGACATCGCGCGCGGCATATTCGGTCGACGAGGTGGTGGCCCAGCCTGGGATTGTTGTTGAGGCTGCGCAGGCGATTTCTGTTGCGGCGGTGCAGGCGGCAACTGTGACTGCCGCCTCGGCGCCGGAGGTTGCTGGTGATGCTGCTGCTGTACCGCCGCTGTCGCAGGCGTAGGTGGAATGGGGGAAAGTTCCGCCCCTCCAGCAGCCGTCGGTGGACGCGCCGCGCTCATCATCAACCCTAGCCCCGCAAGCCCGCCGGGTCTCGACTGTCGCTGCGGCGGCCTACCCTCAATTTGCTGCTGCAACTGGTGCTGTTCCTGGTGATACTGCTCCGCGACCCGCTGCCGGCCACCAAGCAGCAGCGTAAGTCCGCTGGGGCGCGTACCCGCCAGCGCGGTGAGGTTCTCGTAGCTGTGGCGCGGCGCTTTGGCGAAGAGCTGCCGCTGGCGCTGCGCCTCATGCATCGCACTGGAGAGCGTCGTGGCGCTCATCGTAGCATTGAGCGCGCGCGTGGTACGTGCGTTCTGCGCGGACGCGGTATGGTGGTGCTTCGTCGGCGCGGCGTTGGCCAGTGCAGGGAGGTGTCCCGCCGACCGATGAGGGCGACTGGGCAACTGACGCAAGTCCGTACTATTCCCCCGTGCATGCCCCAGATTTGGCGCGGGCTGTTGTTGCTGCAAAGATGGCGGTGGGGCCTTTGCGTTCTTCGCCACATCAGGCGCCGGCTCGCTCTCGTCCTCGTCCTCCCACCCTCCCTCCTCCTCGTCTGCCTCCTCCACCTCTTCTTCCTCCATCTCGCCTCCGACGCTCGCCCCGTCGACCATACTCTCATCTTCATCATCACTCCACTCCTCGTCGGTCGTCGTCGCAACCTCCACCCGCCTCCCGTTCACCATCGTGCGCTCCACCACCGCCACCGCCGCCGCCAAATCCGACGGCAGTCCCAGCGTATTGGGCGCCTCCCGCTGCACACGGTGTGCCGTGCTCCCCTCCCGCGCATGCCCATGGCCGCGCGACGCCGCACGTGTCCCTCCCTTCCTAGAACGCGACCGCGATTGCTGGCTCCGCATCGACGGCCGCGCAGCTGGCTTGCCGCGCACACGCACCTGCACGTGCGACGACGACGTGGTGAGCGAACTCACCGAGCGCGCGTCATCCCGGTCGGGGTCGGTGGCGTGCCGGCCATTCGATTGCGGGGATGCAGTCATCTGGAAAATTACTTAATACGAATATATTGCGAAATGAAAAAAAGCATACCTCCAACCCTAAACCAAGTCCACCGAGGAACGATGTCGACGCTGAACGCGTGGGTTTCGGGACGAGAGGCCGCTGCTGCTGCTGCACATGCTTCGCAGACGCCACTTGCTGCGGTATTGCGGGTTGTGTCGATGCTTCGTGCGTTTCTGGCGGCGCATCCGGACTCCGCCGCCCATTGGTGGCTCTCTGTACACGGGCGCGGCCACGCGTATTACCTCCTCCACGCTCCGGACCATGCACGAACGAACTCGAACCCTCGCCACGCTCCCTCGAGCTTTCGCTGCCACCGCTCCGGCTTCCGCTCGAAGGCGAATCGGATCCGTGCTCCCCGTCATTATCGTACGAGTTACTCGAGCGCGAGGAGCTAGGCGAGCTGCCACTGGCCGCTGGTTCCAAGTAAAACGTCCCTCGCGGTGTCTTTTTCGCCGCGGCCTCGGTACCACCAAGGGGGAGGTTGTGCGTCGATTTGGGCGCGTGCGCCGACGCGTCTGTGCGCGCAGACGCCGAGTCGGCAGGGGGCGAGATGGGGGAACCCATACCGCGTGTTGCGGATCGCGGCAGGAAGAACGGGCCCGGGGGGTCGCGGCGCATCTGAGAACTCACCGTGGGGGATGGGGGAGTAGACAGACGCACAGAGGACGACGGGGATAGTGCCCGCGCGGGGACCGGAGCGGATGCGGCGAGAAGCGGAGTAGCCGGGGGAGTGGGATGGGGGGTCAGATTTGGGGTTGCGGTGACAATGTTGACGCGGGGGACGGGTACCGCAGGCTCCAGAGTATCGTCGGCAGGTGATACAGCGATGGAGACGCCGGAGGAGGAGGCAGAATCAGAAGACGCAGGGGTCGGATAACCGTCCTTCGGTGGCTGCTTCTTGGAGTCCTTCTGGGGTTGAATGAGCTTCTGGGTAAAGCCCGGGGTAACTATATCGCAGATGATCCGCCCTGCAGAGCGTTGGGGGGGCGGCATCGCTGCTTGGATCGATCAGTGCGATTCGACGGAAATTTTGCGGAAATGGCGACATACGGGGGCGGGGGGCTATCTGAAAGAACGGGGAGACCGATGCAGCGCTGTTTTCCGAGCTGGTGCCACTGTTGTGTGAGTGGGTGGATTTTGAGCCACCGGTATCATCGCTGCACACCGATTCCGGTGTTGGCGGCCACGGAGCGTCAAGGGGTGTTCGGAGACTTGAATTGCGGGATATTTGCTGAAAAGCGAGACGCCAGGAAATATATTCGAGACGAGGGCCGTCCTGCAGCGTGTCTTTTGACTTTGAAAACACTTTTTTTTGGATACAAAATTTTGGATCAGTGGAGAGTGACGAAATTAGCCGACGGGACATACAAGACCATAATTTGAGGGCGTCCGGTGTGTCGAGAACGTTGGGAACGACGGCGAGAACGGGGCCAACGGCGGGCATTGCTCTGCTGGGTTGTGGGGGTGGTGGTGGCAACAAGCAAGCTGGCTGGACGGGCCGATGTTCCCGAGGTCCGCTGGACCACCAGACCAATCACATGGGCTGTGGTCAGTTGTTGTTTCATTCCCTCAGGGACGGAACAACAAGTAACCTGTCTCAATTCAACCACCGCCTGTATCCTTATCCACCCCGAATGGGTATTGATACCCTTACTAGCTAACACCGCGCCGGGTCATCTGCCCTCTATCCAGTCCCTGCTCCCAGTCGCACCGTTCAAGCGTGCACGTAATTCGCCAGCGTGCTGATATTCAACACATTTCAACCGCCATCCGGATTACATGCTTCCACTCCAATTAATATTCAAAATAATACTCCATGGACCCACAACCACGAGTCCCTACGCCGCCTCGCTTGTCGATTGTTGTGATATGCGGCCGGGGTGATGACCTCAACAGTGACCTCTAGCCTCGGACATTCTCCGCGGTCCGCCGATACGCCTAGTTGTTCAGGAATAAATCCCCGCCTGGCACACGTTTATTTCCCCGCCTTCCCCCTTTAGTTTCTCAACCCGCATCGCACGTTTTGCTTTATTCCTTAGCTTGCTCTTTATCGCTCTCCAAGACAGATGCGGGATGATTCCAACCGAGTCTTATCCGCAATCACTGCCATAAAAACAAAAACCGGACCCTGTCGCCGCCGTCCAATTTCACCGCGTCTCGTTTTCAACAACGTCGTATGCAAACAACAGTGAAAGTCTTCCCTTCAACCCCTCGATCGAAATTGACTCAAACGCACTCGACTCGGCTGTCAAAGGGTCGGTGCATTTGTACCTCCGACTGCACTTATCTAATCCGCAAGCTATTCCCATCCCTGTGATAACACCGACTCGCTCTGAAGAACAAATCCGCGCTCCTTGCGTGCTCACAACTAAACCAGTTGAACTGAACCACTACGTCAATCCCTGTTGGCCCTTTCTGCTTCCCAAGTACCATATTCCTTCCATTCAAGTCAAATCATTTGTCTTATCACCCGACCCACCTCCCGCGGACCCCACGTCCAATATATTGCTCGCAACCACCCGCTTAAGCTCGCTTTCCTCGCTACGGTCGTCGACGGTCCACCGGTCCGTCCAACGCCAGAAGCCCGCACATCGCTCTGAATAGGAACTATCGCAATTGGAATTAATCACACCGCGACTCCGACTGCCGATTAAATCAAGGTACTAACCCGAGTCGAATATTAATCGAACCGAATTTCGCAGGCAGCCTAGCGGGTCGTCGCGCGCTACCCGAAGCCTCATCGCCTCAGAGCCAAGATCAAGAGATAGCCGCCAGAGTTAGCATTGCGAGGACTTCCCCCCCATCCGTGACCGGGTTGTCCGTCCGTCGTCAACTAAATGATGCATGCACGTTTGGCGACAGCGAATGTGCAGGAATGTGCATTTGTCCACGAACACCGGACTCCAGTACTGGAAACGATCATCGTTCCGAACGACGTGTGCATTGCAAGTGACGGTATTCAGGATACGAGGATCGCGAGTACTCGAGTACGTCAATCAACCCACCCAGGATTCATAGCCATCATCAGGGGTTGCTCCTGAATAAAATCTGTTCGCGAAATTGGGAAGACTCTAGATAGCGTGACAGGCGCCTCGGTTCTGCCAAATGACAGACGGCTCGGTGCATTCATCGGAAAGTAAATTTATTTCAGCCATGGCTGGTTCCTTTCCTTTCCTTTTGCTACCGGCATCATACGCTCACCTTCTACGCTTGAGTCTAGCTCTTCCGGTCCCTTTGGTCGCGTTGAATCCAGAACGCAATATCGGTAGCTCTATCCAAATCCCCGAGTTGCCCGTGGAGCACAAAATTAAAGCGAAGATCGCATCAGCATCGCAACGACGTCTCTGTCCATGACTCGCGAACAGCCTCTCCAGGGACAGCTTGTTCGCGGAATAGTCACTAACCTGACATCTCACTTGACGAGGGCCGTCGCTACTGGAATCAAGTTGAACGGGGCAAGTAAGTTGCATGCACCGTCACCGTATACACGCTCCAACCTCACTGTTATAAGCAAATACACCAACTCAAAACCTTTTTAGAGGGCAAGTTCGTCTAGTCTGGTCCAAACGCCTGCAAAACACGATTATTTCAAATCCCAACCTAAGAAACCAAAAACAGAACCGTGGGAATTTTCGCGAGCAGTCTAAGAATCAGTATGTGAACGCCGTTCCTATTTCCGGAGGTACTGTATATCTTCCCATAACCGATACGCATCTCGGAGTCCGCAGGGTTAGTCCCATTACAAATGCCAGCCTTAATTCCGATCTTGCAAGTCGCCTTGCCGCGAACCGTCCCGGGAACGTCTTCAAGCCGACGATTAAATTTAAAACGACGGCGCGTATATACCCCGGGTTTCAGCCTTCAGGCTCCTTCGAGGTCAGAGATTTTTGGTCCGAGGCAACGTCTAGATAGATGCCAACGCGGGGAAACGCGGGGAAACGCGGGGAAACACGTCATTCCGAGAGCAAGTAATATTTATAATATAATCTCCGTTCACTCTACTGAGTCTCCGGGTCCCCGAATTATCAGCGAGCGGATTTACGGAGATTTATGGCACAGGGATTAACGGCCGTTGAGACGGCCGCAAACGGAGTGAAGCACCGAAATCTTTAAATAAACATCCCGTCCGCAGATAATTCATGAGCGAGAAGTACGCACATTTCGGAGACCGGGATTGAAATTGCTGCACCTGAGCTTACGCGTGCAGTAATGGATGGCGGGCCAGATTTTTTTCGTCCATCTGCTTCTCTGCCGCGGCCCAAATGTCGTCGCCGCTCCTGACCAATTCGTCCCAGAACCTCGATTCTTTGCGCCATGTATGATAGTAAACCATAATCTTCAACTTAACGCTACACTCTTGCGCCGTCTGAATGAGTTCGTGCGCCGTGGGCGGTGTGAGTTTTGGTCGTGTACGCTTGCCCGGCGACAAGATCAGAACACGATGAGCGAGCAGCTCTCTAGAGAGCGCGCAAAACTGCGAATCGCGTCCGCGTAGTTTTCGGGTTGAGTCCTCCACGGTTGCCAGTTGACGGACCCGATTGCAAAATGTGTGAGGCTGGGAAGGTGTTTGACCGGAGAGTCAAGGTCGAAGGAACGTATGAGATGAAGGTGCGTGAGGTTGCGTAGAAACGCCCCGCCTTCCTTGCAATTACTGCCCATATAATTCTTCCATCGGCATGTTACCTCCTCGTCTAGCAGCGTGAGCCGGACGCCGGGTAGAAGGGGCGAACCAGATGTCCTTGGTACATCACACAAAGCCGTTAAAACGGCCCCTTCGCAAGCAATGGCCTCCAGGTTAGAGAACCGCTCAACCATGTCGGAAAGATCCGGTCGTCCCAGACTGATTCTAGGTGTAATCCACAGTGAGCGCACGGCATTCGATACCCGGGTATCCGAAGAACAGAGGGATTCCAATTGAGTGTAGTCGCAGCGTATGGAGACATGCGTCCAGCGCGCCTTCAGTGTCACGTCCGAAATCCACGAGGAAGTGAGCGCGAGTGATGCAGCGGTCCAGCGGCAGGAGAAGGCGGCCAAATCCAGGATGACGATGATAAGTTCCACCGGGAGATCTACAAGGGATGTCTCCATCTTCCCCATAGCAGCCAAAATCTGTTCGTATAGAAAATGGCGGCAAAAGTACAAGTAAGGTCGCTGTTTGACCATATCTGCCGAGATTTTTCTTCTTGCCGAAATATCATGGAAGTCGATGTCAAGTGCGTCTGTTAAACATTCTATCAGCTGGTAATGATTGCGAATGAGTTGGAATATCTACCACAGAACGGTAGAACATCCGAAGACATGACAATGAGCAGGAAAACTGTAGGGAGTCAAATTTGAAGGTGAGTCATAGAGTGCGACCGATCGAAGGGGCTTGTTTCACGACACTGGCATCCTTGATCGGGAATTCTCAAGGGCCAGGACATCGAGGAAGTGCTTGGACTGTGCAATAAGTTCAGACTGTTCAGTTTGAGGGTAGCCCAGATCAAGGATGTCGCAGAGGGTCCACTCAACATTCTTTCCACACTCAAGGCGAATTAAAGAATATTTCCAGCCGATGCTCAAGGCGAATTGAAGAGAGACTATTTACTATCGATCCGAGGTTCTGGCAGCAATGAGAGTCCCCTAAATGCGCGAAAATCAGGCAGGCCGGAAATGCTGAGTCAATCAATACCCACGGTCCAAGTTCGTAGCTCGGATGACGTCCGAGCGCATGTACAGGAACACCGGTCGTGACACAAAAGGCGAGCCGCGACTCTGAACAAAAAAGAAATCGTGCGGACTGAAAGCGAGAGGATCTAGACGTGCGTAGATTCCAGAGGCCACAATGCGCTTATCAAACATCCCTAAAAATTGTCAAAGGAGTTCGAACCATAAAAACCAACTGACCGTCAACGTGCAACTTCCACTCTTGTATTCTGGATTTCCGACCGCCAAATGGATTGTATGGTCTTGCCGCTCAGCGATTACGGGTGAATGGATCCTTCTTTCCACGCATATTCCTCATACGCTTCCGGAGAATCTTGGCTCCTCGTGGCGCAATATCTTTCTGTGTGCCGACCGCGAAGCACCCTGCTTTTGCTTGGGCTCACCGATAATCCAGATGCACGGTTCCGACACGCCGTAAAACTTGGGGAAGGATGAACCAAGTCGAGCACTTGTCCGTTCAATGCCAGTCCTCGATATCATGCCCAGTAACTTCTGTCCGCAGGAGCTCCGATGGTTCGGGAATGAGTTGTTCTGAGAACCAATCGCGTCGAATGGACCGCACTAGGAGGAATTCCGGTTTCACAAATGGCCTGCAGAGAATGCTCTCACTTCATCCCGGATTTTGGATTTGAAAACTGCGCGTATCCACCAGCTGGGTCAAAACGTAGTTCACCAAGCTCCACCAGAGAACCTGATTTTCTACCATATTCGGTGTCAACTCCGCAAGCCTTGCTGTTGTTCGAGTCCGTCCTTTTTCCGAGTCAATGATTGAATCGAGGGATTCCGGCCTACTGTGAATAGCCCATGATAAACCGTAAATCCGCAACTCCGCTAGCTGGATCGGGTTAAAGACGCAGGCGAGCCGCGAGCCCGACACAGAACTAGCCTGCCGTTCGGCAGCTAACCTTCTCGTGTGCAAGCCACTGCGCGACAGCGTAATAAAGGCTGTTGTTCATCGGTAATGGCTCTATCGTATACGATGTCCATACGAGCATTCGTGTTGGAGGAACGTTGACCACTGACTTGAATCAAGAGCGAATTAAGCGAACTGATGTGGAAAAGCGGAGGAGGATGCCGAGCTTGATGTCGGCGTGGAGGTTGATCTCGGCGTGCTCTGCCTGTCTGCCCTCACCTCAAACGACACACGACGCGTTGCGCTCCTGCTGAGACGTACGGACTTTGCATGTGTCTCCACCATCTCCCTGCCCTCAATGTGCTGACGGCCTACAGCTACCTCCGCGATCCCGAGTCGACTTGAGCCCTTCCTCTCCTCACACGATGCACACCTCCGAGTCAAGCAAAAGCGACACCTCCGCAAGTCCTGGCTTACCTAGGCCATGAAGGAATAAATGCGTACGTCCATGTTTTCCCGTCCTCCCTCCCGTACGCTCTACCCGCCGGGAATGATTACTTGATGTGTTCTACATCTGGAGCACGCTCTTCAAAGGACGTGCGCGACGACGATACAATGGTATCAATAATTATATGGTTCCCTACCCTCCCTTCCGTCTATCCTCGTAGCTCCTTCCTTAAGCGGGGTGTGGTGTCTTATGCGCTTGCTGACGCCGCACAGATCTCGATGGGGCGGCGGAGTCGTTTACAATCGGGGACCGAATGGGCTTGGCTTCGACCAAGGGATCGTCGTGTATTCCTCCCCTCCCCGCCCCAGCTCTTGGACGACCACCGACCGACACGAAGCCCCGACTAGTTGAGGAGCCCCGTCGCACTTTCATGCAAAGCGTACCCTTCCCCTCTACTGCCCGCGTCCGACCAAAACCCTCGAGCTCCGCCTTCCACCTCTCCACACCACTCAAATCGGTCTACTCTCCTTCCATCTCCCTCACTCAATCTCGGCACGCTCGGCACCGCCTCCGCCACCACCGAACGGCTCTTCTTCCTTTTTTCCGCTCCATACCCTCAATTTTTCATGTGCTTCGCCGTTCCCCTGCTCCCCCTCCTTGCCCTGTATCCTTCCGGAAATCGTTCTCCCCTGCCGCGCCCCTGCAAGATGCTCGTCGCCTCCCTTCAAATTATCCTCTTACTTCAACTCCCTCAAGCCGCCTGCAGATCTCTTCCCTCTGTCTTCTCGCTCTCTCCTCGCCTCTCAATACACACCCTCCGCTTCGGACACTAAGTTTACTACTAGCACTCTCTTCCGGCGCATGCACCGCCCCTTCGTGCGTTCATTACAATAATACATTTCGGCTTCTACAGAGGTCCTGTCTAAATCACAATCAACGAGAAAATATATACACTTTGGAACCCTTGCGCGGTCCCCTCCGCACGACTTCCTCTACATCCTCAAGCTTCGCAAGTAGTGCGCTGTCTGTAAGTTCCAAAATGTTGGCGGCGTACTCCCGGAACTGTTCTATCGTCACGACGGTGGTACGCGCCAGCGGCATCCTCCAACGTTCCGTGGCAGCCTTCAGCATGCGAACTGTGGCCAACGTCGTAACGAGATTCTGCGATGCCTGGCTATAGATTGTTTTGGCAGCGGACGATCTGTTCGTGTCGGCGTCGGGGTCACTAACTGCTGCGCGCAATTGTGAGCCTAGACAGGAGTTAAGTCTGCGAGTCAAGTGCGATAGCAGGGAAGCACAGACCAGAGTGGATACCCGCTGCCTCGCAGTCTTCCTGTGCGTCCTGGAAGACGAGTTCGTCGAGAGCTGGTGCTGGGTTTATAACGGATCGAAGGTCATTATGACGAAAAACGAACCGCGCTGGATGCGATGAACCGTCTCCCACTGGAGGTCGTGAAATTCATTCAATGCCTCGTCGATCTCCTCGGCCCTCGCCTTCAAACCCGCAACCGCCACTTCCAACTTCGCGACTCTGGAAGTCAACGACCCCGAGGAGGAGAATGTGATATCGTCGTTCTCTGACATGCGGACTCGGAGCTGGTCCGTCGCAGTGGCGGCGGCGGCCGTGAGAGTGGAGACCTGAGCAAAGGGTTTCGCGGAGCTAAAAGAATCAGCGACCTCGAACCCCTATGTATACCAAACCATGGATGATCGCCGAATCCGCGGCATGCCAAACAGACGCCGACTCGGACCAAACTTGGACGCGACTTTGACGCCAATCTTCAGCAACTCTTCTGCATGCATTCTAGTCCACCTCCCGACAGCTTTAAACGCAAACGCACCACGGGCAGCGAATACCTCTGCTATGTCTTGGAAGTAGGGGATTGCTGCGCTCTTCCCTTCGAACCCGAGAGACCCGTCGCAGTGTGGCGTGACAAGGTTGAAAAACTCTTCCCCGGTCTGAAATCATATCTTTTCTACAAAGTTCGTCGTCCCGCTGTGCAGGTCTCTCTGATTGAGCTGATTACACATTAGGTGAATTTAGAAGACGCAAGCCAGGAAAAGATTGAGGCTCTACGCGATGACAACACTTTAATGGGCCATCTCGCCATCATGAAGGGGAGTCGTGGTCAGGCTGAAGAACTGGGGGACCCTCGGCCTGGTCATCGTGAGGTTGACATTGTCATTGCCCCGATTGCCCCACCTCCTCCGTAGGTGTGCCGCTGTTTCAGCACGAAGACCACTAACGACCGCAACAGTCCGCCCCCTCATCCTCGAGCCCTTTTCATACAGGCGCTCAAAGACAAAGACATTTCTCCTTCCCAATTCGCACCGGCCACCTACGGATCTGCTACCGACTCCGCAGAAAAGCTGCGAACCCATCCCGCAGCGGATCGGCCCTTGGCGGCTCAGCCAGACATTCCAAACACTCTGCTCTGCGGGGTTTTCAGGCGCTTTGAGGATAATGTTCAGTCATCGCACCCATCGCCCGCCGATTACCATCTTGCGGTTGCTTTGCGCGGATGTATGTCGGAAATCCATACCGACAAGCAGCCGCTCAGAGACGCAGTCAACGAACTCTTCACAATGAGATTTGGAGAATCAATGGCTCCGCACTGGATCGATGGGACATACATGGTTGATGGATTACAATTTTTTAACACCACAAAGGTGGCACTTGTGCGATATAAAGAGGATGCCTCTGAGGGGCCCGAACCGCAGTTTCAAGTCGCGCACGACTACAGTATTGTGACAGCTCAGGCGGCTGAAGAAGACGGACAATCCCGGCTGCCTCTGCTACTCATGACTTGTGTCGGTAAGAGCTTACTAAATCTTACTGGGTCATATGGGTGATAACAGACTTGCAGGGTCGGTTCTCACCTTCCTCGGTGGAGTTTGGAATTCCGAAAAGCCCGTTGTTCAAAAGCTCTTTGACGCAACTGCCTCCTTCGACTGGTCCCAGCGCGACGAACCAGCAATGAAAAGGGCTGCTCGGTTGATGTGTGCTTATACCATCGCTATAGCTGAAATCAGCGAATACGAAAATCCGGCACAATCACCTCAGTTCCCCGACGTGACAAGTTGGGAGGATTCGCAACACCAAAAGCATCAATTCCACTATCTGGAGCGTGCAGATCATCTCCTCTTCCGGGCTATCGACGAGTCTAATCATCCACTGCTCATAAAATTCACTCAACACCAATATTCTGCCGCATTGCACACATTTTGTGCACAGAAAGGCTTTGCCCCAGAACTGAAAGCTGCGGTGAATATTGGCGGATGGTGGACGATGGTAATCATGGTGGACCTGTCTGGAGAATACCACTCGATTGGAGAAAGGGGAGAGTTCCTCCAAACTGTCACTCAGAGTCGCCTGGAACAATTCAAAAACGCAGTGCGAGGTATGCACGATGCGGGCTTTGTTCACGGTGACATACACCTGGGCAACATTCTGGTTCACAAAACAGACACATCGAAACCTCTGTTGTTGGTGGGTTTTGACTGGGGCGGGTCGGAAAACGACGATGTGTGTTATCCAGGAGTCATGAATACTGTTGTACGCCGTCACCCCGAGGCTCACTCTGGATTGCCCATCGAGGCGGAGCACGACAGGTTCATGTTGAATGTTCTCTAAAGTACTTGTTGCAATTCCCGTATGTACTCTAATTGAGCCCGTGTTTTTTTGGATCCCGAGAATCATCTGAATGAGACATAATCCTCTCAAAACCTTGGCCTCTAAAGCGACTTGCGAGAGGAAACAAATGAAATAAATAAATAAAAGGCACACTTCAAAAGCCCAGTTGCTACCGCGCCTTATTTCCCTGCTTTAAGAACAGAACACTCGAATTTAACTTTCACTGGGTTTACGCCGACCCCATTTTCCCCTTCCATGCTCTCGTAGATTTGGATCCTCGCGCTACAAAGCCGCGGCGGCCAACTCGGTCGACGACCCGAGCTTCTCTACACTCGACTCGCAGATGACGGACAGCGAGCGCGTCAAGGACGCCTCGCCCTTCATCATCCGGTGTCGGAAATGCAAGGTCAAAGCTCCCTTTACCCCGATACACGACCGCGAGGTGCGTTCTGTCCGTTTCCCCCGTATTTGCTTACACCTCCGTTGCTCCAGCACTCGATCCTCCACCCCATCGGCCTTGCCTGCACCGAGTGCAAGGAGAAGATCAGCGCAGGGAGCTTGCAGACGCAGCTGGAGACGCAGATCCGGGACCACATCGCGAAGTACTACGAGGGGTGGACGGTGTGCGACGAGACCGCGTGCGGGCACCGGACGCGGAAGCTGGGTGTGTGGGGGCGGGGGTGTTTGCAGACGGGGTGCAGGGGGAAAGTCGTGTTTGAGGCACGTTTCTTTCATTCGTAAGGCAAATCCAGGGAGCTAATAACGCTTTCTAGTATTCGGATGCACGGTTATGTGCCAGGCCAACAGCAGTAGGACAGATCTCATTACAGCTCATTTGGTTTTGCCGACGCTCGTCAGACGACGTCTTGCGCCCGCTACGCAGTCTGGCAGTCGGCCCGCCGTGCGTGCGCTAGACGACGTTCTCCAGGTTTCAACACAAGTAGCATTCTTTCTTTGAGGCTTGGTGAGAGTCGGAAATAAGTGCAATGTTGAATGCCAAGGTAAACAGGAAAAAGCGGAGGAGAATGCCGACCCTAGGCCTGATCTTTCGTGGGATTGTGGCTGTGCTCGGCATCTTACCCCGCGTTTTCGTGTTTGCCTTGGCGTCAATTCCATCAATCTCGACTAATATTCCTGCTCTCGACGTCTATCGGCACAGATGCAGCGCAGACGACCTACCTTTGTCGCGGGTTAGTCGATTCAACAACCACGCGTTCCGTTTATTCAATTTTCTAGGTGGTGGCGACTGGCCGAGGGACGATGCAACCGAATCCACGGACGATTCTGCGCATAACGAGGTACGAGTTAGCCGCTGTAGCGTCTATTATATGAGGCTAACCATTCTCAGACGCGTGGACGGTCTCAAACTGCCTCTAATGACCTTCTCATGTCGGACGACATTGCCCTGGACAACGACGCGTCGTCTTCCCCTCCAATGCCGTATTGGTCCGCGAAGCGCCATCTCAGCTGCGGAAACCCCACACCCCCGCCACCCTGGTCGGCAAAACCCATCGCATGGCGCGGTGCGTCTCCCGGGAAACTCAAAACCGCGAACGCAGCGCTTGTCCTATGCCTCAATATCGATGTGGATTCACCAGACGTCGTAAAGACCAATCCGTGCGCCGTCCTCGAGGCATGGGTCGATCCGCACACCTTGCCATCTCAAAAGGCTATGGAAGCGATTGCAGCCAACCTCAAGCACCAGTTCGAGGGCCTCAGTCTCAAGATCATGTACAAGGCGGTCCAAGACCCGTCTTACGACGATCTTTGGCGCTCTTGCGCGTCTCTGCGCAAACAGGCAAAGGACGACGCCGTTTTGTTCCATTATAACGGGCATGGCGTTCCCAAGCCTACGGCTAGCGGAGAGCTATGGTGTTTCAATCGCAATTACACCCAGTATATTCCGGTTTCTCTGCAGGAAGTACAGACGTGGCTTGGTTCCCCCGGTATCTATATATGGGATTGTTCTGCCGCTGGGCACTTGCTCAGTAATTTCAACATTTTTGCGGAACGGCGGGATCTTGAGGCGAGGCTGATGCACGGCGGTCCTGTGGATGGCACGCAGCCGTTCATGTCCTCGCTCCAACTGGCGGCATGTGCTGCAAACGAACAACTTCCCTCATGCCCCGAACTCCCTGCCGACCTCTTCACCTCATGTCTCACCTCCCCCATTGACATCGCCCTACGATATTTCATAATGCACCACCAGCTTCCGAATAATATCACCGCCGACATGGTCATGCAGCTCCCGGGTGATCTCAAAGACCGTAAAACCCCACTCGGAGAGCTCAACTGGATTTTCACCGCCATCACCGATACGATAGCGTGGACGACGTTTTCACGCGACGTTTTCACTCGATTATATCGTTGTGATCTTCTCATCGCGTCCCTCTTTCGTAATTTCCTCCTCGCCGAGCGTATCATGAAAAACTACCACTGTACCCCGCACACCCAGCCCCCACTCCCTCCGACGAACACCCATGCGCTGTGGGCAACGTGGGATCTTGCGGTCGACGCATGCCTACGACAGCTCCCCGATCTCCTGTACAAGACCCCCGACGGCAACGCGGTCGTCGTCGACTCTCCCGTTACCATCGCCTCGCGCCCGGGACGCATCGGCCAGAACCAGCCCGCCAGGCTCCCCGGCGACAAGGGATACAACTACATCCCCAGCCGGTTCTTCGCCGACCAGCTGACCGCATTTGAGGTGTGGATATCGCGCGGGGGCGCCGCTTTGACGAAGCGCGGCCCCATGTCCCTCCCTCCGTCAGGCGATCAGTACGGGTCTGCGGAGAGTCTGAACGCGCTCTCGGAAACGGAGCCCGTGAAGGAGTCCCATCTCGTCCCCCGCAAGCCCCCGGATCAGCTTCCCATCGTCCTCCAGGTCCTCCTATGTCAACCCCATCGCCTGCGGGCCCTCATCCTGCTCTCGCAGTTTGTCGATCTGGGTCCATGGGCCGTCCACCTCGTGCTCACCATCGGTATCTTTCCCTACATAAGCAAGTTACTGCAGGCGGCGGGCCCCGACCTCCGTCCCGTCCTCATCTTCATATGGGCGCGGATCATGGCCGTCGATCCGTCGGTGCAGGTAGACCTGGTCAACACGAACGGGTACAAGTACTTTGCCGCCATCCTCGGCGCACGAGACGAGCCCGCCTTGCCCAACTCTTCCGAGCACAAGGCGATGTGCTCCTTCATCCTCGCCGCGGCCTCGCGCGACTATCCTCCGGGGCAAGACGCGTGCGTGCATGCGCGGGTGTTTGACTACTGCTACGACAAGCTCGACGAGCCGGATTTCTTGCTGCGCCAGTGGAGCGCGCTTTGTATCGCGCAGATCTGGGACGCGCACGACGAGAACAAGGTGCATGGGGTGGATCGCGGGACGCAGGATAAGCTCATCCAACTTCTCTCGGATGACTCGGTGGAGGTGCGGTGCGCAGCGTTGTACGCGCTCGGCACGTTCATGGGCGCGAGCGGGTCGTCGAATCCGAAGAAGCGGGGTGGTGGGGGCAGTGGGACGATGCCGCACTTTGAAGACAAGGTGATCCACTTCAAGATGGAGGTGGCTGTGGTGACTGGCGCGGCGCTCGCGATGAAGGACGACGCGAGCCCCATGTGCCGGAAGGAGATCATTGTCGTCCTCAGCTGCCTCGTCAAGGAGTATCGCGGCTTCTTTGTCGTTTGCGCGTGGCTTTATTGGGAAGAAGATCGCCGATGGAAGAAACAGGGTGCTCATCCGCACCACCCCATCGAGGATGATAGCGGCGGTTTAACCAATCAGGCAGTACAAGATTGGTTGGATCGGTTTGACCTGGACGAGCAGCCTGAGCAGCGCGTCTACTTGTCGTCGTTTTTCACCATGTTCGTGATCCTCTTGGATCTCTCGGTGGATCCATATCAAGAAGTCGCTATCAACGCCCAGACGGTCCTGGACTACATCATGGCGCTGCTGCTGGAGTCTCCATTTACCCGCTTGGAGTCTTCGTCCTTGCACGTCCCTCCCATGACTCCTGAACCCACCCGTACCCGAGTCGGGTCGCAAGCTTCCACCTTGTCTGCATCTCCGTCATTTGTTGCGTTGCCCCCTCCTTCCCCCAGCCTACGGCCCGGCCTCTCACGTACTGACACCATGACCAGCACCATTTCCAACGGCGTTACTAACACGATACGGCGGACGTCGTCCTTTGCGAACGCTCTCAAGTCGCTGGCCAACGGCATCGCCTTCCCCGCGTCGGAGGAACCGCATGCCCACCAACCGCCTTCAGACACCACCACTCTCCGACCTGATTCCGAGATCTCCCGTCCCCCGTCTCCGAACCTCAACCTCGCGCGCTATGCATCGCCGTACTCGGACCTATTCGCTCCCGACCAGCTGGGCAACAACTACCACGGTTCGCGTACCGCACCGCCGTCGCCGCGGCCTTATTTCGATGCGCCCCAACCGGCGGCGGATTTTATGGCGTGGAACGTCATCGAGGCGCTGGTGGAGGAGGACATGGAGCGTTTGCGTGCGCGACGGCGCTCGGGGACCAATCCTCGGCGGGGCCACCACCACGGCGGGTCGGCGCCGAGTCCGAGCAGCAGTATGTCCTCGATGGATTCCAACAACAGTGTCATCCTCGGCCTGGGGACCGGTGTGGGCATGGCGGACGTTTTGCCGCTGAAGAGCACGTTCTTTGACTGGTGCAGCGAGTACTTTACCGAGCCGCAGATGAGGGTACGTTGATCATATTGTTCCGGACTTTCGAGCTGACGGACCTTGTAGCAAGCTGAGGCCGACGAACCGGGAAGCATCCAATTCAATTACCAGCTTTGGAGGCAGACGCGGAACGAGAACGTTATTGACGAAACGCAGCAGCACATTGAGATTGCGGGTGTGTATTACAAGACGACTTTTCTTTCGATGCTGACGTTTGGCTAGAAACGCGTAGTTGGAACAGACCTGTGACTACGCTGCAGGTCCAAAGCCATCCTCTGACCATGGCATTCCACTCGTACGACAAGCATTTGTTCGTTGCCAACGAATCCGATGTAGTGAGGTCGGTATTTTCTTTCGAGGTCTCCTTGGTTCTAAGTCTCCTTGCAGCGTTTGGGACTGGTCGCAACGGCGGCGATTAAGCACATTCCACAACGGCAATCCGTCGGGCACGAGCATCACCTCGTTGCAGATCATCAACCAGGACGTCGGTGGGATTATCTTGACCGGCTCTTGTAAGTCTTGCAGTCTACAAGGAAAATCGAAATTTATGCCCTTTTTAGCCGACGGTGTCGTTCGCCTGTTCCGCAACTACGACCCGGCCATCGACCGGGGACCTGTGCAAATGGTCAGCTCATTCCGTGGCCTAACGGAGCTTGTAAGCCTCAAGCAGGGCGCCGGCGTTGTGATGGACTGGAAGCAAACTGCCGGCATACTTGTCGTCGGTGGAGACTCGAGAATCATCAAGGTGTGGGATGCTCAAACGGAGACCCCGACTTTGGTAAGCTGGTTGTGAGGCGGCGATTTTGAATTACTCACCCTTTATTAGGATCTGGACACAAACTCGGAGAGCCCCGTCACGGCCATCCTGTGTGATGCGGAGCCGTCCCAAATATTCGCCGCGAGTTTCGCCAACGGAGAAGTAAAGATTTTCGATCGACGACTCCCCGAGGACAATTCTGTCGTTAGGAAATACGTCGAACACGAGTCGTGGGTTCAAAATGTGCGGTGGCATCCCACCGCAACACCGCGGTCGCAGTTCCTCTCCGCAAGGTAGGCGGCTCTTTGGCCGAATCTTTTCCCTCGCTCTAACACTTTCCCAGTTTGGACGGAAGCGTAAAACTGTGGGACTTGCGAGCGGGACTCGAGTCTTCGATGAGCTGGGATCTCATGCCGGAAGGTCTTTCCGCCTTTGACTGCCATCCCACGACTGGTGTATTTGCAGCGTACGTTCTTGACCGATGGTTTCCTCGCCTTTTCACCTCCAAATAGGACCTCTGCTGTTGGCACCCAACGCGGCTGGAAGTCGCAACGCGTTGTTGTCCAGTCGTTGAAGCGGGACGAGACCATATCCAACTTCCACGTCTCTACCGGACTGCTTGCGCCGCTCACGCGGGGCTTATTATCTCCGTTCATTCCGCGGATGACTTCCTTCGCATTCCATCCCATGGAAATGCTCTATGGCGTAGGCGAGCCGGACGGCACTGGTGGGTCATTAATTTTTGGCTCTGTGCAGGCACTGACACTCGTCTAGTGAGGGTCTTGGGTTGCAAGCTTTGAGTAATTTAGTTGCCATATCTAATCTTGTAGACACGTTTGTAAATACGCTCGCTATCTTGCTATCGCGCATATTCATATCCATATTTTACTTCAAACACCGTGTCTTCGGTGTCTTCCAAATCGGTGTGTGTGTGCCGCTTCGTGTAAAGAATGCGTACGTCTTCGCTTTGGCTCAGCGTACAGATTCCTTGCTCACTCAAATTGCAGGCAGATCTGTGGCCCCGTATCGCTTCGAACGCAGGTACCGTGGTTTGAGGCGTCGTTCTCTTACTCCCTCATGTCGCATGCTATGAATAGGAAGCTCGACGTTCTTCGCAAGGCCGACTAGATTTTCCTTGAGCTTGTGCGAGTACGATGGCTGCTTATGGCCGGGACGGAAACGTTCAACGACGGGACTCTCAGATTTGCCTCAAACTAAGACCCTTCTGTCTCTTTTGACTGGAAGACCAAGGGCGCATGCCCCTCACGTGGAATCATTTCCTTCGCCGCTGCCGCCTGACGAAGTCGACGTTCACGGGGCGTGTGCTGAAGGTACTTAGGTAGTGAGAACGCTGGCGACTTGATGATTCGTGCTCTGGCGACGCAGCAGGCAGTCTGGAAAGAGCGATGCATCCTCCAACGAGCGGCAACTTTCAATCTTATGGGAGTTGATTTTCCCGACGATAAAATACGAGCAGCACATGTACACTGCGTTCCCGTAACCTCGCCTTGAACCTCGCCATCCACGTCTGTGGAATTTCACCGCCATGAGCAACGCAAAATTTCGATTTGGGAAGAAGCGTAGGTTCGCTTGCTTGCACGCAGAATCAATTGGGGAACAACAACAAATGACTTTGGAATCGATACCTTAACATCGCCAGTAAGTATGGTATCCGTCCGCCTGACCCTTGCTATTAGTTGCTAAATGTCCGCACTCGCCTGTTCTTTCTATCCTCTACCAAACTTTTGTCGTAGTATATCTTTATACTACGACGGTGTTGGATCAGCAACTTCAGAATATACTGGACTCGTCAGCAACGGATGACGCGACCAGTTCTTCTGGTCCATCTGCTTCTCCGCCGCCGTCCAGATATCACCGCTTCTCACCAATTCGTCCCAGAATCGTGATTCGGGTTGCGGTGGATACACAAAGTAGACCATAATCTTTGACTTGACACTGTATTGTCGCGCCGTCTGAACAATCTCCTGTGGTGAGATGTGCACGTTGCGCAGGTGTGAAAGAATGAGTACAGCAGACTCCAAGCAAAGCGAGCGGTTGTCAAGGGAGAGCGCAAAGTTGCGAATCTCGCCGACTGGCCCGGGATCGAGATACCCTATCACTGAAGCTCCCATCGCAAGGTGTGTGAGGTTGGGAAGGTGCTCGAATGGGAGGGTGTCGACGCTGCGATGCGCTTGCAGACGAAGGTACGTGATTGTGCGTAGAAACCTTGCTCCGTGCCCACTGTTTTTGAGCCACGATCTCAGTCCCTCGCAGACAGACGCGCCAAAAGAAGATTATACCTCGGATTTTGCACGATACGATTCCAGCTGCCTGTCGAACGTGGCTCGTCTATCAGCTTGAGACGAATGCTGGCCCGGGGAAGTGTCTTTGATGCGCAACTGGATGCTCTTAGCATCTCTGCTTCGCAAGCCAACGCCTCGAGGTTGGGATACCTTTCGAGGATTTCGCAAATGCAGGAGCATTTCCAATAGTCGTATGCCCCTGGGTCAAACCACAGGGTCCGCACGGCACTCGAAATTCGAGTACTCGAATGGACCCGGGCCATCTCACGAGAGGATTCCCCGTCCACTTGATATAGTACTGAGGAATGCTTCCAGCGGCCCTCCAGGGTGACATCCGGACCCACAAGGAAGTAAGCGCGAGCGATGCAGCCGTACTGCGGGACGAGGC
>JARKIB010000576.1:0-60415 GCA_029378385.1 Mycena metata
GGATTTGTTCAAATTCTCCGTTGACATTGTGTACCCAATCATGTATTCCTGGTCATATCAAATGAATCTTGATCCTTTGCCAAATTCCCTTTGCCAATCCACTGTCAAGTTCAATTGCAGTACCTATTTCTTCCTTATCTCCCTTCTTACCTATAATGTGAACACCTAATGTGCCCACCTAACCCCTCTAGTTAGAGAGGGAACGTGGGGGGGGTTCCCTCTCTAACTAGAGGGGATAACGTGATTTCACGGGAATCTCTTATATCCCTTATGTTGGGGACTTAGGAGATCACCCAAGGCCGTCCACCAACTACGGCGGGTGGTGACCACTACCTCCACGGAGGTCACCGCCCTCCCGCCGCCCTCCCCGCCGTCCTCATCGCCTGTCGCCGCCGCCATCGTCGCCGCCGACTATGATGGCAGCGGCGCTGCCATCACGGGTGGGCGCGCTGCCATCAAACCCTCTCCCCATCACATCGCCCATCAACAACACGTCCCGCACGTCACACCGCCACTCCCGCACATCACCCCGACGCCCCCGCCCGCCGTCCCGACCCCCGACCTCGAATTTATCAATTTTTTTTTTCTCTATTTTTTCTTTCGACGTTCTATCGTAGTTTTATTGTTTCCTATATGATTAAATGCGATGTATTCTACAAAACATGGCATGGTGGAGTCCACCAACTTCCAGTAATGAACTTACCTGTTTGGACAACGTGACGCACGGCCTCAGAGCAGGTGATTTTAAGCTCAATCAGTTCGAGCATTCAATGAAATAAAGGCTGCCGATATTTTGCGCAACCAACTTCAACTGTCCACCAACTGCCAGAACGTCCACCAACTGCCAAATGTCCACCGACTACCTATGTATGCTACTCCGCCTTTTTTTGCCTCTTCCGTTTACCCAACTGCACCATAATACCTCGCGTTTCTGCCATACTGCCTCGCTCTCCGTCCGACGTGCTCGCCTGGTGGCGAGCACATTGTCAGCTGCTCCGTCCACCAACTCCCTTCCCTCTCCCTTATCCTCTGCTGGTCTCTTCCGCTTCCCCAACTGCGGAGTCGTTTCTTCCGTGTCCATTGTCAGGGCGGTATTCTCCTTCCTCACCACCGGAGTGGGTACCAGCGCCTCAATAGCAGGCACTGCAGGCTTCCCCGCTCCTGCACCCCGATCCGCCCCCTCCTCCTCCTCCTCCAGGCTCATCTTCCCCCTCCGAGGCTTGTGGTGCTTGCTCAGGTCAGCAGTGTGGTTGGTGAAGTAGGTGAGGAGTTGGTGGGTGAGAACCTTCTGCTAGATTTTGCCAGTGCTACCTATGGAGGCCCTCGGGTGAGGTCTGAGTTGATCGATGAGCATACTGTGCCAGATTTTAACGAGGGGGCCCCTGATTCCAGAGAATCCAGTCACCGTCCACCAACTACCCATCCACCAACTTCCTTAGCACCGTTTCTCACACCCCGGGAGTCCACGTTGCTACGGAATGTTCACAAGGCTTGATTATCAATATAAAAACTTATGCTACAGCAGAATTTAGCGAGGGGGCTGCCTATTCCAAAGAATTAACTACCCGTCCACCAACTGCCTTCCTTGAACCTTGGCACCGTTTCTCACTTCCCCGGTGGTCCACGTTGCCATGGAATGTTCACAAGGCTTGATTATCAATATAAAAACTTATGCTACAGCAGATTTAACGAGGGGGCCACCGATTCCAAAGAATTAACTACCCGTCCACCGACTGCCTTCCTTGAACCTTGGTACACTTCCCCGGGGGTCCACGTCTCTGTGGGATGCTCAGCAGGCTTGGTTAATGATATAAATACTCATGCTACCGCAGATTCTAATGAGGGGGCCGCTGAATTGACTACCCGTCCACCAACTCCTTTCCTTGAACTTTAACACCGTTTCTTGCATCCCCGGGGGTCCACGTTGCTATGGAACGTTCACAAGGCTTGATTATCAATATAAAGACCTATGCTACAGCAGAGTTTAACGAGGGGGCTGCGGATTCCAAAGAATTATCCACCCGTCCACCAACTGCCTTCCTTGAACCTTGGCACCGTTTCTCACTTCCCCAGGGGTCCACATCTCTGTGAGATGCTTGGCAGGCCTAGTGAATGATATGAATACTCATCCTACCGCAGATTCTAATCAAGGGGCCGCCGAATTAACTACCGTCCACCAACTACCCATCCACCAACTTCCTTAGCACCGTTTCTCACATCCCCGGGAGTCCACGTTGCTACGGAATGTTCACAAGGCTTGATTATCAATATAAAAACTTATGCTACAGCAGAGTTTAGCGAGGGGGCCGCCAATTCCAAAGAATTAACTCCCCGTCCACCAACTGCCTTGCTTGAACCTTGGTGCCGTTTCTCACTTCCCCGAGGGTCCACGTCACTGTGGGATGCTCGGCAGGCTTAGCTAATGATATTAATACTCAGGCTACAGCAGAGTTCAACGAGGGGGCTATGGATTCCAAAGAATTCGGTCACTGTCCACCAACTACCCGTCCACCAACTGCCCATCCACCAACTCCCATCGTTGAACTTTGGTACCATTTCTCACTTCCCCGGGGGTCCACGTCGCTTTGGGATGTTCACCAAGCTTACCTAATGATATGAAGTCTTTCTGAGGCATTTGCATTGAACTTGAATCCCGGGACTTGTAATATCTCATCTTCTCCCAAAACTCGGTTGGACTACCGCTGAAATCCACTTGGGTTGGTAGCCGAGAAGGAGAGAGACGCAGAGGGAACGAAAAAGAGGCAAAACGAAACAACGCGCCGGCAGCCTTTCTTCCCCTTCCTGCAGCCTCTCTCGCGTTTCGTCACAATCCCAACTCTATCCCGGATATTCGTGTCTGCCGCGCAGGCGAAGGGCAAAGAGCGAAGGAGTGTATGCACAATTGGTCAGAGACTAGTTGGTGCCGTTGTGCATGAGGGTAAGATTCCGAGTGTCGGGGACGGGAACGGGGTCGGGAAATAAGCGCTAAGTACTCACTAATTATCCGTACCCTCGCATCTCGCGCTGAGATCGCACATCTACGTCGCGTTGCTCAGCATACCACCACGCGAATTGCGCGAGTAGAGTCGCGTCCAAGCGTACCCGTGCACCGCGTTCGGTAGAAGGAAAGACCTCTGTCACAGTGTTTCGAGGGTACCAGACGCACGCGGCGGGCCTGCGTGCGCACTGGACACGCATATGCCGCACGCAATCTGAGAAATCACGGGCAGGAGCGCAGGGACACGTCTCGCAACTCTCGAAAAAGGAAGGAAAAAAGTAAGACATACCACTGCAACATGGGCCGCGTCCTCCAGCACCAGCACTGTCCTCCCAGCCCTGAATTCCGCCGGTTTGACGCGTTGTATTGAACTTTCCTGCCATTGGCGGTGGAGGCGCGCCCACAAACGGAATGGCGAGGTGGCGGGGCGTCGATGATTCAACGTAAGCGTGAAAGGTGCACAGAGTGAGAGTAGAAAGGAGTCAACGTGAATCGTGGCCAAATGGCGCGTGCGTTGGCTTACCAGGTAAGGTGCGCGCTCGTACGTGTCTTGCAAGATTTTCTAACACTCGAAAGGAATCCACCACTGGCCCGAGCCGACCGAAAGAGTGAAGCTTGAGATGGTCACGCTACGCGTCGAAAGAAACCGCTGCCAGCCACCCAATGGTGAGATGGTGACCAGTGTCCGAGACACATCGTGGTGGGAAGGAAGAAGGGTTTCGGATCAAAACGGCCCGTCTTCGCTTGGTTTTCGCCGTAACCACTGCACCGAACAACTTTGGCCCCAGATCTTGTCCAGATCCACGCGCAACTAGTGCTCTGACTTCATAGATGTGGTTCAGCTATTTCCAAAACCTCCATTACACCCAGATTGTAGCGGTGCGAATCAAGCGGCAATTACTTTTCTACTACTAGTTTATCTCTTCAAACTTGGGACTGCTCTGGCGTTGCCGTATTATTTTGCGCATTCAGAAACTCTTCTTGGACTGCAGTGGCCTTGTTATGCATGGTCTGTATGTTCTGCGGCTGCGCCAACGGACGCGGCGTCGACCTCAGCTCTTGTCACATTCACTGAACACCGTCTGTGACAACTCCTCCCGATACAAGCCCCCAAAATGTCATTCTCAACCTACGCATGAAAGTGCCACTCTGGGATGCATCCACGTGAGGAGGATCATACGTGAGAGACCTGGCGTACCGTTCGAAAGACTACAGGGAGAGCGGCGTTCGCGAGCAGTGATTCCCGCGTTTGCCGTCCAGAACTGTGACGAATGGAAACTGGACTATGAAAACGAAGTTGCAGCGACAAAAAATAAAGAGTGCACCCTAAGTAGGCAAGCGAGAGCCATGTCATATCCGCTTCCGTGCGCAAAACTGTGTTGGTGTTACGCCCTCGAGATGATTCGGTGCCTACAGAGAAAGGCTGTAAGCAAAAGGAGAGTATAAAACTGTGGGCCAACGCACAGAAATACACCAAACAGCGGTAATTTGACACACCAGACATGCGAGATTCACGTCTTCGAGGTAGAGGTGCTCGGCGTCTAGAAGGGCTGTTTGAACCGCGGGAGAGAAGCAGGAATAGGCGGAAGTGGTGAGGCGGCTCACCAGGTTTACTCCAAGTGAACCATCCGCCGTCATAGAGTCAACGAATGTGAAACTCGGCGCGGGGAAAGAGCCATATATTATGGGAAAATGACCGCACGGAAGAGCCAGCATCAAGGGGGCATACGCGCGGGGAGTGAAACAAGTTGAATGCACGAGCAAAAGCGCCAATCATATCCGCGAATACGAACGATATGGCCTACGGAAGCTTATCCAAAATGTAACGCACCATTCAAAATTTTCGCCGGGCCTCAATATCCCATTCTTTCTCCAGCTTCCTCCGAACCAATTACCCCGCAGAAGAAGAACAACGCGCCAAGTTTACAGGACCGTGCTCGATGGAGTTCCTGGAATTATAGATGGTATCCCAGCTGTACAGCAGATTTACAAGGACAACGATGGCGAAATTCCCGGGGTGAGGAGGCCAGAGCATAGGTATTTATTTTCCCGTATTTCGATGTGTCGAGTGTAAAGAACGTTAGGAGGCCGAAAGAAAACAAGAAAGTAGAGGGGGCAATCCAGAGAGAGTTCGCTACATCTGCAGAGGGAAGCAGGCCTAAGAAAAAGAAAGTACTCGTCGAGATTCGAGACGGGTGGCTGCATGGATTCCAGTACATTCCAGCAGTTGACGCGTCGGCGAGGCGTGCGAAGGCAACATAGAGGGTAGACGGAGATTACTGAGGCCGCAGGTCGTGCGCGTTGTCTTGGTGGAGGAATCAGCGCAAGGCCACGCACTGTGGTGGTGGTGGGGAGGAAGGAAGCAGGAGCGCGGACCGTGTGATCCGGGCGGCGGGCACCGCCGCGATCTTTTCTCTCTCCCACCACCATCTTGTCTCCGACTCGATGCTCCAGCTATGTCTTTCGTATGGTGCGTTGTTCTTTTCTCCTGCATCGTTCTTAGCACTCTTGTGCTATGCGCGCGTCCGTCAGGTTGTGGCAGAATCGGCACAGGGCTACACTCGTGTCCCACCCGAACCTCTTCGCCGTGTCTTCAACGTTTCTTTGGTCGCAGCTTGCTGACACCTCGTACTACAGATACGCTACACAAGCGCCCGACTTTAAAATGCCGTTCAATTGCAACGCCGGAAGTTTTATCATTACGCAGGCTCACGAATAGTACGGCAGTTTCTTCATCGCTAGATGCCGGTGTGCGAAAACTGAGGCTCACCTTCTGCTTTCCAGAAGACTCGGCACATCCACCTCCCCCGCCACGTTACCGAGGCGTACATATTGCATTACCTCAATAGCAGCACCACACGCGACCAGTTTAGGAGAGTTGGCAAGCAGGTGCGTATCGATCACTGTTTCCCCTCGCCGTCGGCTCGTATAACGCGGACGCGAAGGCGATTGCAAGGTTCTCGCGCCCTCATTTCCCAGGCCGCAGGCGACGTTCCACGGCGGCAGAATGCACGGCGTTGGGTGGTATGCCATGCTCCAGACTCCAGCCGTCATCCTTTGTCCTCCTTGGCGTTCTGGCGGTCCTCAGCCCCATTTCGCACCCTTCCTTTCTGCTTCTTGTTACTCGTTGTTGACGTGCTGCCTCCCTTCTCTTCCAGATACCTCCGGTCGTACCACACAACACCATGCGCCCCAGCCACCATCCTGCACGATTCAGCATTCCCGCACCAAGCGCAGGCAGGGTTGGGTTACCTCTATACGCGCGGCGACCAGACGGCAAAGTGGGCTCGGGGAGTGAATCTGCTGTGACGGTACGTTGGTTTCCAGTTTTTTCGGCTCTCCCTAGCGGTCACGGGAAAGTGCATATGAGGCTCTGCGCGATTCTCTAGAGCGCATCGGTACTCTTCTCCCGCGTCGTTCCACATGGGCTCATCCCCGTCTACCTTAACTCGTTGCTGACGCTTTCACGTAGATATCCGCCGCAGTATTGTAGTACCCTGCTTTTTCCACCGCCGTGCGGGGCGACGATCTCTGACCCATGCCGAGCCATGCCATGGGGGAAATATGGTACCTTTCCCCTCCCTCGTTGCCTTCTCCCCCGGCTTGGTACGGTGTGTATTCTCGGGGCCGACACCGCACCGTATATCTAATCCCCGTGCACAGCGCGCCGTATACTCTTCGCGCCTTGACAATTTACTTTTCAAGCTGATGCTCTTTCTACAGCGCCCCCATCTACTATCCACCAGCACCACGCGCCGCCCCGTTCGTGTGGACGGCGAAGCCGACAGGGACGTGGGTGTGGATGAGCGACGCCACGTCGAAACTACGGCTGGAAGGGTGAGTTTTTATTCATCCATTTTTCCTATGCTCCAATTCGTGGACGGGGGATGGATATAGCGAGCACTGGAGGCGCGACGTTACAGAAGCCACCGACAAGTGTCGTGTCGTGCGTCGGCGTCCGATACCACTCCTGTGCGCGCGCCGGGATTGGGAGGGGAGTGCGGGGAGGATGGCCCGGGAGCTCGGCGCTGCGGCCGTGCGGGTGTCCCTGGAAGTGGATTGTGGACCGTAGTGCTTCTCATACCGGTCGTTCCTTAGCCTCTTTAGTACTCGACAGCTTAATCCAAGTTCAGGTTGAATCTCAAGTAAAGTAAGTCCGAAGGAAGCGAAAGAAAGGTCAGTGATGCAATGAAATTGAATTGAAAAGCTACACAGAATTCGCGCGGAGTTCCTGTAGGAGTGTTAGTTTACTTGAGATTGCGCCGGGGGCGCGGACAGGAGAACCAGCACGAGAACAGTGTTGGTCAATAAGTAAGTTCAGTCCTTTACCCTGCATTGCGCTCCGGGTATTTTCCATGTGTATCAATTCATTTACAGGAGCCATAAGTCGTTCTAGATACACTCCTAAGTAATTTTAGTCCTGTAATTGGTGTCGATTCATTCAAAGCCGTCGTCAAGATAGGCTGCAAAGTTACGGACACACAGTCCCGACGTGCGCACAAGTGAAACCGGTGAGAGTAACCTCACCTGTGTTATCTCAACCCGCATGACGCCAGGATACGTCCGCGCTCGCGCCCGCATTCCACAGCTGCGTCTGCACCTACCTGAAATCAACCTGGTCAACTATTGGCTCACGCCCTCGGGCCGACCGAGGATGCGTTTTGCTAGAAGTTCTTGAATGCACAGGGAAAAGAAAGACCTTGAAAAATATAATTAATTGTGGGAAGACTAAGAGTGAACCGTGAGAGCGAGAGAACACTTGATGGGAATGAGCTCACTGGACTCATTTCGGTGCAATAAGGATGGCGCAGAAGTTAGAACTCAATCGAGGAGGAATACCATTTCTTGAAAGATTCCTACGAAACTTGAATCGGTTGAAGTAGGTTAAAACAACTTACGTCTTAAGTGGCAGATCAAGGGTGATGACACAACGGAGCAACAGGCCTGCTGGCAATGTACCTGAGCAGAAATCGAGGTGTAAAGCTAGATCGGTCAGTGAGTTGGCCCGCAGTGATATGTAATAAGGACAAGGAATTGCACGACCGCGGTTGAAAACGAAGTCAAATACCACAACTATTGACTCACACCTACTCAGGATCCTAGAGTTGCGGGTGGATGATCCAAGGACAGATTTTCTGTCCCAGTACCATACGAGTACCGTCGAAACTACCGGCGACTCTGAAAATGTGGAGTATCAGTGTTTGCATGTCATCGGAAGTGGTTGATGGGATGAACTCTCGGTGTTAGGTCGAATGGGAAGTGGGCGGCGTCGAGTAAAGATCCACAGGATTAAAATCCTGCTCCAAATTTGAGCGAGGGAGATAGTAAAGTAGATGGACACACCTGGTTACAGGTCTAAAGGTAGATGTAGGTGGTTTGGGGTTGACTTGATGAGGGATCAGTGTGCAGCGAATGGGCACGGGACCGCCAAGGCTGTAGTTTCGGGCCGCGGCCAAGGACCGATGATAACCGAGGCTAGGTCGGATCCAAAGTCCTGACAAAAATTTTGATTTCAGGGGCCAAAGTGTGAGCCAAAATCCCGACAAATCAGCCTAACCCTGAGATATGTCTGAGTCAAAGTCCCGACAATGGGCGGGCCTCCGGTCAAGGTGTGAACCAAAGTCCCGACAATTACCGGAAGGCGCTCCTCAGCAAGACATTAGGGTGTTTCACACATCACTTTTTGGGGCCCAACTTGGGCCCAACTTGACTCCCAACTTCGACCGCAACTTGGCCAAGTTGGACTCGAAGTTGGGTCAAGATGTGTGAACGCCCTTTTGGTCGTCCAACTCCGAAGTTGCCAACTTCGGCACTCGTTCACCAAAGATGCCATCAAGATGCCATCAGCCCCGCGAGGAGATCGCAACTTGACAAGTTGCGATCTCGAAGTTGGATGTCAGATCGTGGGGTTGAGCACGATCTGACATCCAACTTCGAAATCGGCCCAACTTGGGGCTCCCAACTTCGTCAAGTTGGACATCGAGTTGGGACCCAAGTTGGGTCCCAAATAGTGATGTGTGAAACACCCTATTGGACGAACAATGTACTTAGTTTGTGCCACCCAATAATCAAATTTACATCTCATCTTCATACTCATGATCATTGAACAAACCTCCCGGCAACTTTCTGCACCACGAAATTGGAATCCGGGCGTCCAAAATGTTGGAGGAGCTTTTATAGCAGAGAAAGTGCCTCTGGCAAAGGTGGAAGTTGCAAGTCTCAATACTGTATGGAGGAAGGGTAAAGCTAACATTCACGTTCTCGAGCTTCCAGAGGATGATTGTGTTGAGGATTGATTTTTTTACGATTTTTTTAATCATTTATGTACTGTTTTCACCCGATTTTGAGGTCTGATGCAAAGTCCCGACAAAAAAAAAATTACACAAGGTCAGAGCCGAAATCCCGACAAAATTTTGGACGAGCGATGGACACAAAGTCCCGACAAAAAAATTTCGAGCCCCAATTTGCGAATGTGACCTAGCCGCGGTTATCATCGGTCCTCGCGGCCATGAGTTTTTGAGTGTGCAGAACGTGAAGCAACATTGGAATTTTGATTGGATGAGTCCGGCTCCGACCTAAGAGATGGTGATCGGGCCCACAGGTGTCAGGGTCCGGTGATCCTTGGCCGACACTTATCGGGGGCCTTTACATGCGGTGTTCCTCTTGGCAACAGAGAAATTGCAAATTGAGGATCTTCAGTTCTGGCGAAATAGTTTGAACTCTCAAGGTGCTGATCTGATTGAGGAAAATGTTCGGCCCAAGCTTGTGAGATCTGGACGTAGAATTTAACTTTGCGTTCGGGAAAGATGTGGCAAGAAACAACGGGAACTGGTATCTGATAATCTTGCCAGATCTAGACCTCGTAAATACTTTTGTCCAATAAGGACCTTCATAATGGACTTTCCTAGTTGCATGCTGCTTTACCAGTATTAATCACCTTGTACTCCTTTCTCTGTATCACCCTGCTTTGTATTCCATAACTAGCTTATTGAATTCGTTATCACTCGAAAGGTCTGGTAACTGTATTGTCGCTCTCCTAGAATTTCAACCATTAGCCTACCCTCAATTCACCCAGTTCATCAAGAGCTAATGAATTCCAAATCTAACTGAATGTGGAGGTGCCAGGTCGAGTGTACTTGAGAAGCATATATTGATTTTGAAACTGGTGTAGAAGAAGGCGATATACATCCATAGATTGCACACCTGGCTCTCAACGTCCCCAATACTCCGAAACGACATCATACAGCCGTCGCGCTTTCAACAAATCCAGCGCCTTGGAGGCATTACGCGAAGGTATAGTCGCGTGAACACCAGAGCAGACAGGCGAAGACGCTGCTTCCACGGTCTTGATACTTGGCAAAGTCACTTGATGCTCCTCATCGCTGTCAAAAACCCTGGAAGATTCATTTCAACGCTTTCATTCGATAATATTTTGCGGAAAAAAAAATGACATACCAAAGGCAGCGTGGCACAGTATGGACCATAATGTTGTACTTGGTGAATACAAATTCGTATTCTCCAGGACTACACGTCTTGCCATACTGCAGAGATGCAGATACACAAGTGGAAATCCGTGTGCCAGCTGCCTCTTCCTGAGCAGGGGACATCTTGTTCTTGGAAACACCATTGGGATCAAGATGACAGCAAGAAAGATAATCCTGGCAGCAGTAGAGGACACAGCGTGTTGTTCCAAGAGGTTCTAGACCGATGTTGGTATCGCACATAGCACTCGCTGCTTCTGGATCCACGAGTTTCACCAAAGAGACAATTGTATCTGCAGTCTCGAAGGGGAGTAAAACACCTGAATTTTTGAGCAGAGTGATAGAGACTGACCTTTGCATAATCAAACATCCTCTCCATTTGTTCCTCTGTTTCGGCTTGAACCTGGTTATGTGATAGGTGTCCCCTGCACGACCACCAATTGGCATCCCTGTTCCAATAGTGGTCATGTCACCATACGCCCACCGCATCATCGATGGGGAACGCTTCATGACCTTGTCGTGGACCACCATATTGTTCAGTTTCTCCATCTCAGCCAGCACTGAGCTTGATATCGCATTGTAAATCACCGATCCGAACTAGGCAAAGCTGATTAAGCCCAGTTTCAACCCAACTGTCAATTAACTGACCTGACGCTTCGCATCGGCTGAGATGAAGATAACAATGTCTCGCTTGCATCTCTGAAAAACCGAAGGTCGGGGATATACCCGTAACAGACCCAGCTGTTTGGTGGTGAACCAAGTAAAATCTTTCTTTGCCGCTATGCCATGGACACCCTGATTGTAAATCAACAAAATCAGTGCTTATTCTAAAGCAAACAAGGGACAAACTTTGGGACTCAGGCGTTCAGATTCAGGCACATCAGAGATGACGCAGCCATGGAGTTGCTGGATATCTTGACGAGGAGTGCCCACAAAAATCCAGACACAGCGTTGACGATAGTCAACCTCACCCTTACAATGAGGGCAATCAAGATGAAGGCGACCTTTAACTGTCGCATTCTCACGGAAGAGCTGAACCGCCGGAGGTGTCGGCTCAGATGGCTGCTTGAGGAGTTCCACGTATAATTCAGGCAACAAGAAGGGCTCCGGTGCTTCATTGGAAGCAAAACGAATAGCGATTTTTCGAAACCCTTTATGCCATAACCGGTATGCATGGCTCTTCAAAATCAGATAGGAGAGCAGAGGATCAAGGTCTTCTTGTGGGGAATGCTTCCTGAAATCTAGGGTTAGGTTTGCAGGCGTCAAATTCAGAAGCTCCCGAAATAAGAAGACCGGGTTCCAGCGGTGAATCGCATCCGCGTTCCAGCGGTTGACCTATGTCAAAGATTAGTGTTATATATTTCTCAAGAACAATCTTAACCTTGGTGTCTAGGCCTTTCAGACCGAAAAGCATCCAAGTCTCCCAGGAGTACTCAAAGTTTTTCAGACTTAGGAGAAAGAATACACTTGAGGGATTTGTCAACCGTGGAACAACTGTAGGTTCTTTCGAAAGCCGCCTCAGTAGTTGAAAGGAACGTCCACTTTCAGGGGCCTTGGAGTAATCAGGAGCCTGCAAGTTATCAGTGAGCTTGAAATTCAAAGAGAGTGAGATGCCCGACCTTCTCCCAGTCAATATTCGTGTAAAAAGTCCTAGGTGTCCATCGAGTGCGGAACAAATTCAACTGCTTGTTCCATTGGAACATGTAGTAGGATTGTGAACGATTAGGATCCAGCTGGAATAAACTTTTCGGGCTGCATATTGCCTCGAAAAGTTTCGCAAGGCCAGATTCCTACTTGAATTAGTATGCTGCTAAACAGAAGATCAAAATTACCTTGAAAAATCGTTGAAACTCGGGGCAGCTATAGTTGTCATGATTCAAGTAGTTCATTTCCTGGATGAGTGTTCCGGGGTCTGGCAGTAGCTCATCCTGCTAGCCATATCAATAGTGGTCCAAGTGTGAGTGCAAAGGCATACCTTTTGTATTCTCCCAAAAAGAACGTCAAGCCGGGATTTCCAGCTCCTGATCAGAAAGTATAGTACATTGATATTCCCTACATCAGCGTTCCACAAAGACTTGTTCCTGCTGGTGAGGACAATTTTTGGAGGTCGTAGATCCCTATTCGCATTTTGTAGTGAAATACAACACCTAAAGAATTGACGTACCGTATCTCAATGTCCATGGATGACAGTTTCCCAGAATGTTCTTCAAGCCCATAAGATGGATCATGCGCATCAAAATCAGCTAAATCATCGTCCTCTTCTTCGTCCCCTCCATTGGCCATTATGATCTTGCCTGGGACAGACTTCTTGATGAAAGCAAGATCAGGTTGATTCCGAAGGCTAACTGCGTGATTCTGAGCGTTACGCAGCAGCTCAAGACCCGTCCCATTTGTGGCGCTCTGCGGACACTCTGCCCAAAGAACATCCACGAACAGAGTGGCTGCTTCGGAGATTTCCAGAGAAAGTCCCAGGCAGTATATCACCCAATTGTGTGTAATTTCCAGCTAGATAGGCAAGTGTGAAATGTCAAGGCCACTGCTGCATTGGAATGGACTGACCCAAAACAGTGATTCTAGAACTTGACGAACCAACTTCTTGATCATTTCGGAGGCGGTACTCCGGCGATACGGAACCGCAAAGGCAGTCAAGAACGGCTCTTGATCTCGATAGTGACCATCCTCTGGATGAAGGCGTGGCTCCAGAACATTGACCCAATAGGACGACATGAACATGCAGGAAGGTAATGGGGAGAATTGGCATCGAGCACGCCTCTTATACAACACATGTGTAGTCAGATGATCAGAGGACCTCGGAGCAATATTTCCAATCAAGGTAAATCTCTTACACGGAATTGTTCCCGTGAGCGTACTGCTGCTGTTGGTTGGACAGACAAAAATGGAAAGATATGTATCATTGATTTATACATAACACCGGGTTCACGATTGCTATTGGTGGACGGATAAATGTGTAGATAACATGTACCTGATGTGATTGGATGGGTAATCCCGATGATTCTGATGATTCTGTGTTGTGTGAGCACTTAGAAATGCCTGGTAAATGTACTCAATACATGTGCAAAAACCTGCTGGCTCCCAACAATGGAGTCAATGAGGTGAAATCCAAAAAGAATCTATACTACTATTTCTTGTATATTAAGGAGATCCCTCGAGTCAGATTGTACATGTTTGCAATCACCTCAATTGGACATGTTTTTCTCAGCCATGTTCCCTGCTTCGCTCCAAGCTCGCTCAATTTGGTCTCAGATTCTCCCATGACTATTTTAAGCCGGTGCTGGTTCCCAATTCTGATCAGGCTTTAACTCGCCAGCCCTTGCCGTATTATGTGCCAAACGTGTTGAAATAAAGGTGACCACAGCCTTTACTCGGGTTTGGCAGTGGAGCCTCGCAAACGCGCAGGGGATCCATTCGCAAATTACTACGTACTTATACAATATCTCGACAGGAACCAATGTAACTAAAGGCGGAGAATTAAACCAACTGGAGAGGAGGTAAGGTACCAGGGGAAGGAATACGATGGACATAATGAGTGGATCAGGAACACATTATGTCGATATGCCCGGCGTCGACGGCAGTGATAGCAAGCGAGCGACTAGAATTCCAACAGAAGGTCCCACCATCATCCCTGTATCTCAACATCGCTCCAGTTGGGAATACTTCCCTACTGATCTGTGCATGGCGGCCACGCTTGCTCAATATATACCAGAGTCTGTTTCAGTCCTGTTTACATCCTCTCCTGCCCTTAACTTCTCCGCGCTTCAAGATCAGGCTTAGGATTTCTCAAAGTATCACGTCTGAAGACTGCACAACTTCCTCGAATACAACCTCTATGCTGTGATTCTGGTACTGTAATGCCGAAGCCATGCACACCTCAAGACCATTGCATGTTTTGTGTAATACAAAGTGCATAATAAACATCAATCATAACACAGTCCCATGTCTGTCATTGTGTGACCTGCGGAATCCGAACATAGCAGACAGGGTCGGATCAAACCGAGGTGTGTCAAGATATGACAAAAGGGCATGTGTTCTACGCGCTCTAGCGTTCCTGATACCGCCTCAAATTGTTCGGTCCCTTGACACAAATTGTACATAAGAAGGGCAGAAATGATTCTCTCAACAATCTCGCAAGTTCTTGCGCAAAGATTGAATGCAGTAGGGGAACAACAGTGTATAGCTCCAAGGTGAATAATGTCCTTGCCATTATTCTGGGGTAATTGGAGCAGAAATGGGAGAGAAGTTCCTCTCCAACCACATGCCTTGTTTTTGGTAGTTTGTACCAAGCTCTCCAAGATTGTCCGGACCAGAGACAGGCTTGCTCCAAACCTACAGACAGGCAACAGGGCACAAGGGGGTGGGGGTGCAAACCAGGAAGAGGGTGTGAACAGGGTGGGGACAGAGACAGGGACATGAACACGAATGGCGGGTGGCGGGGACCTGGATGTGGAACAGGAGCAAGGACAGGGACATAAGGTTAGGGTAGGGCAGGGAACAGGGTGCAAACCAGGGCAATGATGGGGATGAGGACACAGATGCCAAGGCTGGGGGTGGCAGGGGTAGGGAAGGGATGGCCTGGACATAAGCTTAGGGTGAAAGGGCAGGGACACAGACACGGGCACAGAAGGTGGGGATGGGGACAGGAACCAGGGGTGTGAGCAGGAACCCCGAACACAAAAGGGTAACAGGGCTTGAACAGAGGTGGGGACACGGATGCGGACACGGATGGGAGATACTGTAGGGTTAGGGAGGCCAATTTTCAACCTCTTTGAATTTTATTCAGGCTGCAGAATCACTCCAATAAATACCTTTTAGCATTTATTTAATACAAACTGACAAGTACCTGAAGGTACCATGAACTTATTCACAGGGTTATGCTAGTAGAGCTAGAACCCATGAGTTGTGTGCTACATGGTAAATTGTCTGAGATTATTTTAAGTAGACTCCAAGGCAGCTCCAGTGAGTAGGACTTCACAATTTTGCAGTCCCCTGTTAGTGGTTCGAAATTTTGAAGCTGTTCAGGCCCACAGCCAAACAGAACGTGGAGCAAAACAGTTGAAGCTGTTGTCGGGGCCACCAACTAATTTAGTAGCTCCTCTTAAGACATACCCGGTCTAGACCGAAATTGGTCTCAAGATATGAGGATCTTAAGACATTTACACCTTGAGTCCGGTGCCTAGTACACCTACCTGCAGTTACTGTTATATCGCATTGCTGCATGATACCTTTGGTAACACTTAAGTTCCCATGTCCAATAGAACTTAAGACTTTGAACCAAAGTTACCAAACTTAGGTGTACTATGATTGTCAAACTTAAGATTGTAAAGCAAAGTCAAGTTCGAAATTGAGGTTAAAAACATTGAATTTAAGTTCCATTCGGTGAAGAACTCGAGACTGAGGATGTGGAAAGACTTAAGTTCCGTCCTTGAACTTGAGGACTTGGACCCGCAGGTCTTGAGTTCTGTAGTTGCAGTGGCTTCAGTTCTATAGCATATGTAAAATCAATTGAAAGAGTACATACCTTTGTTGGCTCAGATAAGTCAAATTTCATAGAAATATCGTCAGCATAGCACTTGATTAAGGGGCAACTTACCACCAAGGCAAGGTTTAATTTGGGTTGGTGTGGTGTGACAGTGAACAAGGCAAGGTGATGAACTGAGGCACAGTGAGTAGGCCTGGAGACAAAATTATAGTAGAGAACTCAGGTAGAGGGATTCCGGGGACTTGGTCAAAGGAGAGTTGTGGCTGTGACAACGTTGGCCTTTTAAGTGAAGTAAATTGAGACTTGATACATTGTTCATTTTCCCATCGTTCGACTTGACCATCCGTCACCACTTGCCTTCACACCACAACCACTACCATCCCCTGCCACCCATGGTGTCTTTTCTCTTCTTTTTTCCTCTGCACTCACCCGCCAAACTCTCCGACAATCCGACACGTTACAAATGTTCCCGTGTACCACATTTTAATTATTTCAGGTGGCAAGAGCGAGAAGGGGCGGAGACACGGCGGACAATAGCTTGTCCTTTTCAAATTTGGGACAGCGCGTCCTCGTGCATGCCTCCATGATGTCCTTTTACTAACTCCATCCGCTTTGGCCTTTCGGGGTTTTCTGTGGCCACGCTGCAGCCACGCGTTCTCGGGAGTTTCCGGTAGAAAAGTGATCTTCATATAATAATTTACAGCTTTTGAGTTCAGTTTGTGATAAAATATTCCTGAAAAATGGCCCAAATTACACAGGTAGTACTATAGTACAAGGTTATAAGGAAAAACCAAGGGAGATGAAGCGGAAAGCGGGCGGGAATAGGTCTTGAACGTGAAGAATTGGAGGTTCAAGTTTGTTTAACTAGCCAACTCAGGCAGAATCTGGTAAAACTGTCATATCTCACCAGCTAGTGACTTTCCATCAGGCTCAGAAACGGCGCTGCAATGGCTGCTGTGGGGGTGCATTAAGGGGAGTGTGATAGTTCAAATCAGGCCGGGCGCTGCCGGGGAGTTCAGATCGGTCACATCAATGTTCAACTCGGCTATTCCACCCTTTTGTGCCCTCTTTTAGTCTGGAAAAAAATGAAGGATCATTTTACAGCGGCTTACAACAGTCCCCCGTGAGTTTTATGTGAATTAGGTTCATGGAATGCAACAGAACAGGGAGTTATTTCAACTCGGAACACATTGTTGGTCGGGTTTTGTATGTTATCCTTCAATTTTTTGGTACAGTGTCGTGCTCTATAGTAATTTATGTTTTGCCAGGAACATCTAGGGGGATTTGAACTAATACTCACCCCAAGAACAAAAAATCATTATTGAGATCATTTCTTACCTGGAAACTCCCGAGAACGTGTGGCTGCAGCGTGGCCGCGGAAAACCCCGAAAGGCCAAAGGGGCCGGAGTTAGTAAAAGGAATCATCGAGCCGTGCACGAGGACGCGCTGGCCCGAATTTGAAAAGGACAAGCTATTGTCCGCTGTGAGACATAGGGCAAGAAAGGTGTGTGATACCTTGTCTTTCCTAACCTCTTCCACCGACTTAACCCTGCCCTCCCCTCAGCTCTGCACACTGACCTCCTGAAGAGTATAGCTCCGTTGCCACCGGGGTGTACCAGCGAAACCGGTGAGTATTGCCTGCTTAGTAGATTTTCCCTCTCTTACTTTCTACCCCCAACTCACTCCGCTCCAGTGAACACCCACACGACAGCATCGCGTCGTATATCCGAATTTGATTCAATGGATCTGTTGTTTATTAGTGTGCAAAGAGGATTTAAGTCGTTGCAGAGGACTTAAGTGGACAGACTGACTTGAGTGCTTTAGCAAGACTTGAGTTGTGAGCTGAACTTAAGTCACGAAAGTAGGGACTTAAGTTGTCAAGGCAGTTGCGCAGCCATACATGCACGGGGTGGACAGAAGGGGGAGGCGGAACACTACACTTAAGTACTTGTGGACTTAAGACCTACAACTCTCAGTGTTGGTCTAGACTGGCTGGGACTTAAGACCAGCTGCTCCTATTTTATGGGTCACGTGACCTCGACATCCGTTCATAAAAAAATACTCTTGCGCAGCAGCAAAGCAAGAAAAAGGAAAATGGAGGGGAAAAGGAAAGTAAAGAGGGAGAACAGGATCAAGATTTCAAAACCATTCAACACCACAGGCAAATTAAACCAAAAATGGCTGTTTAAGCTAGGGTCACGTGATCTTATCCTACCATAAAAACAACCTCGAGTGCTGGAGTAAGGCAAACAAAAGAAGAAAGATAAAATAGGAGGAGAAAGGAAGGGGAGAAGAGAAGCAAGTACACACCAGCAAAAAAAAAATTGGATCAAGAGCAAGGAGGATGTCAAGGGCTTGTTTGGCAGGACAAGCGACCCAGCTACAGCGAGAGCAACTGTAGCCCACCACGGTATATGCCTATGACAGCACAGGGACCTACCTGCAGCTCCATCAGAGGACAGGATTGGTGACATGACGGCTAGATAGCCTAGCTGTATTGCGCAGGAACAGCATTCCCAGCTGCTGGAGAGCACAGCAGCAAACACCACGAGTTTGAGGTTTACAAACATACCACAAGGATGGTATGTCTGATCCACCCCAGGGACCCTACCTGCAGCTCCATCAGAGGACAGGATTGGTGTACGCTAGGAGTTCTACTGGTGGTAGAAGACAGAAGACATTGTGACGTGGCATCACGTAATTTTGTGGCTGTGTTTTGTTGTCATGACAGGACCCATCACGTAAGGCTCCAACCATTTAGTTTTTGTTTAGACTGGAGCATAAATTAAACAGAAACGGTAAGTAAATGATGCAGCGGGGAAGGAATCAAGACGCATCACACGAGCCCCGGGTGCCTTGAATTCATGAGCCAGAAGGTGTGCTTTCGAGGTGCGTAGCGGTGGGAAGCAAGAGAGATTTCAGATCATTGTTCCGCCGTCGGATCAAGTCTCTTCTCAGATGCCATCCCGTCGGACGACCGCGTTGTCCGCCGTGCGCAGTCTAACTTATGGACAAGAGACAGTTTTTATCATGCCAAGGTGCGTGTCTCGCGCTCGAGGCTGAGCCAATATGCCGCGCCCTGCCTGAGCCTGAGGCTGCCAGCAGCCGGCTGCCGGCGTGCCACTGACTAGTTTCGCGAGGCTCACTAACCACGGGCGCTCGTTCTGATCTCTCAAAATAATCTGACTGCCTTCTGGTGAATATCGCTCCCATCCTGGGATGACTTGGCCTGGGTCCCCGAACCAATGACTTCAATTTGCTATGGGTCCCCAAACCGTGCAACCGAACTTGAACCTGCATCTGACGCGAGAAATCCATGTATGTTTTCCCATCCCGCCCTTTTCCCTAACCCTACTCGGATTTTTTATAATGACGGGATCGTCGAACCCCCTACAAACCGCTGCCCGGTCACAGCTGCGTGCAAATCCCTGATGGTTTGTATCGCGATCCGCGCCGCACGTTTGTCCCTTTGCCGGGCGTAAACCTTTTAGGCTGTTTCTGTTATTCAGCTACAGCTACATTGTTACATGTACATTTACCGTTCTTATATAAACCAACAAAACGGTTTATGTGTTCGTTTAATTCAAGGCATTTACGGTTGATAAACAGTTAAACTGTTATTTCCTCGGCTTGCTCTGAGACGAATATTTGGGAGGTTGCGCTTGTGGGAAAGAACATGGCATACCAAGGCAAACACGTTGCAAAAACACTGCACTCGCGGCCGCGATTGGGCCGTGGGAAACGCTGGAGATCAGTTCTCGCCGCGCGCGCAGCTTCAAGGTTACGCTCAGCGTCACTTACAGTTAGCTGGTCCCGGTTTCTTTGGAGAGAAATCTTTGCGAGTCAGCGTGCGGATCGACTACACCCCCGCCACGGGCCGGCCCACGGTTCACGCGTCTGTTCTTCATTCAATCGCCGAGAAAGCTGAATCATGAGTCCGACGACCCCAGAGATCCAGAACCTATAACCATGGATATTTTGAAGTAAAGAGGTGAAAGTCGACGTGGTAATCCCAAGAGGATAACACTGGTTTTTGAATCCTTAAAGGCACGCCGTGCGAGTATTCTCCAGCGTGAGCGACAGAGAGAATCAAGTGAGAATTTAATGCCATGCACCCTGACACATAGCGGAAAATTTGAAACTCGGGAATGCGGAGGTGAGATGTGCACACTGATCATTGATAGCTACTGGCGCCTGTTGAACGAAAGTATCACGAGTTTGTGAAGCGAGAAGCAACGGTGAGCCACCTGGGAAGAAACTCTAACATTGGGCATGAACTTTAGGAAGAAAAAATAAGCGTAAACCGGATTATAGTGGTAGGCAAAGTAAGTCTTCACTTAAACAAATGGAACGAGCGAATGACTCACAGATTGTCTTTGTTCAAGCCATCGAAGTTTTAGCCATGATTCCGGTCGACGACGCGATAATGCTGGCCCTGTGAAATAGCGTTGGCTTTCCTGGACTCTGAGCATGTATACAATCTAAATATAACGCCGAGGAAAATTACGCACCGCGGAGTTGGTACATGCCGTCAGCCGGCGTTGAAATGTTTTGCTTTGGGACGGTTCAACCCGGCAATTCTCGGACCATTAACCTCGTTGTACTGCGTATAAGGAAGAAACTTTCAGAAGACACCCACTACAGTGATGGCGTTGAAATCACGAATGTAAACACTTGGAATCACGAGTGGGTTGATATTGCTCAAAGGCCCGCGGGAATGAGGTGAAGTGGAGGGTGATTGCGGCCGGGAAGAGAATTTCTGCTGGGTATTCGCGAGTTGATCCCTTCAGCTCGAAGACTAAAGATAGACAAGACCTCCGGTGCGCTCGAGGAATCTCGCCACAGACCAAAGTGGATGGCAGCCGTAGGTTCAGAGGTGACGTTGACCGGACTGAACTCGAGGATAGTTTGGGGACTAGAGATGTTGTACCATCGGGTCTTATTGACGATGCTTGATGAGTACAAAATTGCATGCGAGTCGAAGGGCATACTGGATATGTGTGAGAAGAAGAAGCTTGCGGTAATGTGGGCGGTACATCGGGTTGACGATGGACACAGAGTACAGGGCAATGTTAACGGCGTCAGGGGAGTTGGTGACAAGGACGCAAAATTGCGCGCCACAGTTGAAGACTAAGCTGAAACAACCAATGCTTTTGTTGTGCTCGCATGTCGCCGCCAACGAGATTTGATCGAGGTCGCGGATCCGGAGGAACTGTTGGCCGGAGTGAAGTCGGGGAATCATGAGGGGTTTGAGAAGACACCCGGGAAATAAACACTGTGTGGGAGATGGAATTGACGATGGCCGTGACCAAAGCTGAACGGCGTTGAAGGCGGTTGGTTGCAAGAGAACGTACCTGAGTAAACTGAAGGTATGTCAAGAAGGACTGCTGCGGTTAGAGGTGTCTACGATGCGAAAACAAAATGTATGAGATAGAGCAAGAAGTTCTGAGGATACGTGAATAATAAACGGCGGGGAAAATTGATGAACTCACAGCCAGAATGCACAGCGTACGAGAAAAGAGCCGTTAAGTGACTTGGATACGAACTGGAATTAAGTACCGTGAGAAGATCGGCCGACCCACACCCATCAGTTCTTTCCCATGAATTCGTGCTGATTTTGTTGTTTTTCTTATACTCCATTCGGTCAAAATAGCCGTTCGCGCTCACCGAAAATTATCCCAAAACAGCTGAAAACATCACATTAAAGGGGATGTATCTACATGTATCCATTTCAATCAAGTCTGTTGACGTGAAAGCAAAGGGGGAACTGTCGCTTGTGCACCCACCTTGAAATCCAGCATCGACCAGAACGGTCTCTTATTTCCATCATCAACTAGCACTCTTGCGCGCTACCGCTGACGAAATGCGTTCGTGTCCGCCGATCCCACCGGGGTGCGCGCGATGTGTGCGGTTTGTCGATGCGGTGTTCAGGCAAATCCGGGCGTGCTCCGCGCATTCTACGGAGAATCTTGATAGACGAGTCGGGATTTCCGAGCCAGTGCGAGCAATTTAAAATGCGAAGTTGGCGTCAAAAGACAATTTTTAAATTGCGGTGAGGAAGCTCACCATTGCGACTTTTGCGCGAAAGATGGAATTTGCGCAGGCCGGCTCATTCACCGCAGCGTCGTGCAGCATGAACGTAGGCGCCATGCTGCAAGGGGAATTAGTGTAGGATGCAGAGAGCAGGAAACATGCTTACCGCCGGGGATAATACTAGTGCCACGTTGCTTGGAAAACGGTCTTGTCTGCGTTGATCATTGGGATCGCCGGGACATTCAGGGCGGTGCGTGACGCGGGACGTCAAGGTTGCTGCACATGGGCAGTGGGAGAAGAAGGGGGTGGAAAGAAGAGGGGAGATTAACAAACCAAAGGCAGTGTGCGCAAGAGGTGCGTGGAGAGTTCAACTCAGAGAACGTGGTGTTGTGTATATCGAGAGAAGCAGGCGGCGAACGCGTCGAATCATGCCGTACGGACTATACCCGGCAGCAGCAGCGGCGCGTGCAGAGGGGAAGAGGAGCGGATTAGCGCCGACACAAAATCCCTTGAGGAAGTCACTGTTGGTGCGACGGACGGGTGACGCAGCGCGCGGTCAACCTATATATCACGGGGAGGGCGGAGGATAATTTGGTGGGAGCATAGAACGCAGGAATGGGGAGGGCGGATGAAAGATAAGGGAGAGACACAGCAACATGACACACCGGATTTTATCACCTTCCCGCCCTTGCCATCGAGATCCTCCAGCACGTCCCTCGATGCGAAGCGATTTGGGGGGAAAGAGACAAAAACAAAGCGTCCAAGGACATGTATAGAGAGCGGAAAGCAACAGCTGACCGATGGGGCAGAGGGAGGCTGAGGGCGTGAACTGAGGCGGCCCGATTGCACGTCAGTAATAGACTCGCCAATATTGTCGTGTTCAGTGCGGTATGAGTGCCGTCCTGAACCTTTGGTCGTAATAGGAGTGGCGTCGGTCTTGAGGTGGGAAACCTCATCGCGGAGACGGCGGGTGTCACGAAATGCGGGGTGCTTGACATCGATATTGGTCCCGAGGATAGCTTTGGTCGTATGAGCTTTAGACAATCAGAAAAATAAATCAGTAAAGGCGGAGGACGTACAGCTGTTCAACTTTCCACCCGTTGACCCAACACACCAGCCGCAGCCACGGACCGCTTAACGTCTTCCTTCGCAGCGTGGCCAGGCTTTTCCATCGGCCACGGTGGGTGAGAATGATGTCCACGAAAGATAACAACACATTTCTGTACTTCGGGATCCTTCGACGTATACACGATCTTGGTTACTGGACAAGGGTGTCGGATCATGGCGCCTGTAACAGTTTTGCCATCGAGGAGGTGTACGTGCGCTATACAATAATCAGTCCGCTTCACGATTCTGAATCAGATAATAAACTCACGACATTGGTTTTGCTTCGCATGCCTGGGATGGCTGAGCTGAGCACAGACGCCATCGGGGTCACCGTGATCTTCCAGGTCGGCAGGAAGAAGGCCAGAACCATCCATGTAGCTCTCTAGAATCGGCTCGTCCACATCAGCCGGGATGGCAGCGTACGTATGCTTCCATTTATCCGCCTTAGTCCATTTTGAACAGCCGACGAACTGGAGCTTCCCATCACTACTGGGACCCTTGGATCCAGTTTAGGACGGGGAAAAAAGTTGAAAAATGAGTTTCCGAACCTCGCCACGCTTTCGTAACACAGGAACCCCACTACAGCCTGCTTTGATGCAACCACGGGTTTTGTAACGCTGAACGACACGAGAAAATCTAAATAAACAGGTCAATAGTGAGCGCCTGACCAGGGGGAAGTACTCACGATGCCGTTCTACCCGCTGCGGATCCGGAGTCCCTCTGGTTTTGGACGAGTTTGCGCGCGAAAATCTCACGTGTCAACGTCATGTCCTCGCCGTCCGTGCGCTCATAATCCGCCAGAAACTCAGGGTCAAAATATTCGCACTTGTAGCCCCCATTGCAGGCCTGATCCTGTACGTTGCAAAAAAATCAGCCGCTTCCGTTGCATACGAACGGGAACTCACTTCAGCCTTTAGAAAATAATCCAGCCCTTTGGGCTTCCCGGCCTTGGTCGTTCCCTTGGAGCGAGGATCGTGCGACAAGTCCAAGGTGAAAGCGGTGTCTAAGTCGGATATAGGATAGCGCTCCGAAATTGCCGTGAGTTCGACAACACGATCAACACTCTCAGTACGGGAGATATGAATCTTGCGACATTTTGGCTGTCCCGCAGGCAATGGAGGAGAAACAATCCCGGGCTCAGACTTGACCTCCAATTTAATGCAAGGAGGATCCGGAGCAACCGCCCCCTCCGAGTCCGAGTCTGACACCTCAATGATATTATCGACAACCGGCCGATTGCGCACCGGTTCCTCATCGTCAGAGATTTTGATGATGTCGGACTGGGGGCGGGGATGCCTGCGGGGTGATGTAAAATTTTATTCAGCCTATCTCTCATGCCGAAAGAGGAAAAACAATTGTACGCACAAATTTGGGGTTGGAATCTCGCTCCTCTCAGCCAGGAAGGTAAGATAATCATTGAACGTGTCGAGCTTGATCCAATCCATGACATTTGACGCGTTAAAAGCAGTGTTTTCTAGCGGCAGACTTGTCCGAGGACGTGATTAGTTCACGACATAAAGTGACAGGTGCAAGTACGCGCCAATCCAGCGCTTGTAGTCGTTGATGTCGTCCTCGGTAGACTGAAGCAAGGTCGCGAGAACAATACTCTTCCTGTCCATAGCGGATAGAGACACTCGGAGTGGGAGTAGTGGTGGGATGAAGAAAAAAAAATAGATCAGTGATCACCGATGGCGCTTGAGGATTTGCGTAATGCCGTACTTATGTCGGGACATCGTCTCCGCAAATAGGCATTCCTGACCGCAATAGGCGTTGGCTTCAGAAATAGGCATTCACGCCCGCAATAGGCGTTGGGCTTCAGGAATAGGCATTCACGTCACAAGTAGGTGTTCGATGACACCTATGCTACTATACTTGTATGTACTCTTGTCATGACAAGCAGCTCCAGGGTCTCGAGGCGATCGTTGACCATGCCAATATCGCGTGTGTTCACCGCAATCAATGCCTGCTGATTTTTTGTGCGCGCAGTAACATCCATCGTCATGTCAGCAATAAGGTTCGCATGTAAAAAATGTAATTGCACACGTTCGAGGATTTGCGTGGTGTCCGCATAGTCCTTGAGCTGCTTGGTATACATGCGACCCGTTGCCTGTGCAAGGGTGTGGACTTTGCGGTGAATTTGACGTGATTCGGCCTTGCCGTCGAAGCGTTTGTCCTTTGGCAGGATGTCGGTTAACCCGAGACCATCAATGAACTCCTTGGCATGCCCAGTGGGAGCAGGGGCGGAGGGGGGAGAACGATCAGGAGTTGGAGGCGCAGAGAAGGGGTAGCCGAGGCCGTAGCTGCATAGGAGGGAGGGGCGCCATCGAAGAAGGAGCCGAGATCAAGGTCGGCGACAGAACTGGCCTCGGAGATGGGCACGGTCATCGCGAGGCGGTGTGGTAAAGAGCAGTTAGGGAAAGTCCGATCCGCCAAAGCTTGTGACACGTGCCACCGGCTGTGCAGGTGTTGCCTGATTGTCTGCCGTGACAACTACTAAATTTAGCTCAGCAGTTGCGTTCTGAACTTAGCCAAACTTTTGCTGGAAATCGAAAACTCTCTATCGTTTTTTTTGACTTGTCTGTAAACATCAGAAAGAAGAAAAAATTCAAACCAGTCTCACCAAATTCGGCATGCAACATTCATTAAAAAAATAAATCGAAATTCCAATTTTGACTGGTGATCTTCAGGGATTCGACGGTGTCTTCCGGCAGACGTAAAGTGTTGCGACACGTTGGCGGTGACATGATCGGCACCCATGTTCACGTTGGTACACGTGCAGGTACGTGTGAATCAATGAGGCATGGTGTCGAGATCATCATGATCGGCATTACTTTAACCTGGGTAACTCAAGAGTCCAGATGGCTCCTTCCTCCTAAAAACAGGGATCAGCACTGGGCTACCTAATCCACTATGAATACTCTTGCCCAGAGTTATACAAAATGAGTGGTATTCTCCCTTGCCATGGAATGATTGGAATCTATGTCGGCATACAATGATGCCTGCAAAAGGAAATCAACCAAATCAGGGTCGAAATTAATGATTGCCGTCTGGTCCGCATGCACCTCAAGACACCGCTCTGTTCTCTTCAAAAACAGAGACCAGCACAGTGCAGCTCCAGCCCATTATGGATAATCCTGTCCAAATTCGGCGCAACTGGACCCCTTCTCATCCGAGGGCACGTCTCCCTGTAACCTTTCGAAGATCCCTTTCATCAAGCCCCACCGCTTCCAGTGGAAGTAGCCCGTCCGAGCACAGTGGCAATCAGGAGTCCAGTGCGAGTAGTGGGGAGACAGATGATGAGGCACGCAGTGGGGGGATGCCTCCAAGTCCGCCGTCACTGTCTTCTTCCCCGGTGCAGCTGCCTGTCACTGCGTTGTCTGAAACAGAACAGCACATGAGGGAGGAGGAACCATTCAGTGAGCACATTCCTAGCCTACATCCCACCCATCCTTCTCAATGACCACAAGGTCTGGCTGCCCTTGCCCCAGCCCAGCTTGCACCAACCGACATGGACTCTGCCTCCAGACTGTCAGCTGTTGAACCCTCAGCTGAAGACCCAAATGCAGCATCCCTGCCTGGAGAGGAGAATTTGCAAGGTTCAGTCAGTCTATTGGACTGGGGATCACTGGTTTTAATCAGCTTGACAGATATTAGAATGGCCTCACCTAGTGCACATTCTTTCAACAGTAACACACCTGACTGGAACCCACTACTTCCATCGCTACTCCCTCGTGCCACCCCCCCTAGTGAACCAACATTTGTTGCCAGCACTAGTGCCCACCCACAGGAGGATGCTAGTGACAACTTCTTTGTTCAATTCGGACAAGAGATGGTACACTACCTGGCTGCAAAACATGGGTTCACGCAACATGTTATCCTGAAGGTGTTTGAGAAATCTGGGGACCTTGCAGCAACAGATGTAATTTTGGGGGAGATGGCGGATGCAGCAGAGCTGGTGCTTCACCGTCGGTGTGGCAATAGGGAGAGTGAGGAGCCAACACTGATGGTGTAGTAAATGTAAAGTCTACCTGAATCAGACTGATAGATGTTTGATCTGGGTAAAATTAACAATGCTATCATACAATCCCAGTACATGACCATCTTATCTCTCCAGTCTTGCCCCCAGTAGGTTCTTGGCTGCAACAGGCATATAAGTAAGGAAAGTCAGCAGACTTTTCAAAATTTGGTACCATTCAAAATATGTGAGTTACAAGTCTTGAGACCCATAGACAGGAGCTCATCTGTTGCTTATAGCCAGGTTGTTGTATTTCGCAGGGAAGTCTGCAAAGCCCTGGGCTTGCGGTACCTCACCGTCCATAATAATGACACAGCAGGCGGTGTTCGGGAAAAATGGCGCTCAGATGCATGGGACTGGAAAAATCAAGCTGTGTCAAACCGTCGGTCCCAACTCAAATGGCTCTACCAATCAATCGATATGGTGTCAGCCAGTGAATCAACCTCCTGAGTCGATGTCACGTTCTCGGGTCCTGTCACAACAGCTGGGATCGCTGGAAAAATGGTGTACCCACACACTGCTCAAAATTGAGCTCTCGAGGCACGGACAGGGGCACGGTTAGACCACATAAGTACATCCCAGGCTTCAAACACACACTGCATAATAAGTTAACACGCTGATAACACCCTGGAACCCCGTCGAATGATGTCTTTATTCATTCGAGGCTTCCCCCTTACATAACCAATCCACATTTACACTAGGAGTTCGTTCATCTGACGATGTATCTCAATCTCAAGGTCAACGAAGTCATTCTATTGAATTAAGGTGAGTCGGCATTTCATTCCATCTGGTCGGCTGGACCGAACGCTCCAACCAACCGGTCCCTCCTCAAGGCGCAGTCTATGGGAATAGAAGAGTTGATTGACGGCGATTGCACCGGGCACCTTGCTCTCTCTCCGAACACATCCTTGGGGATCTCCATTACACCGCCCTCCGTACCCCCGCCAACTGAGCCGAAGTTAAAATCTAATTCACACCCTCTACATCCTAGGTTAGCTTCAACTACGTATCACTGAGTAAATTTGACTTCCCTCAGTTAAACCGTGACTCGGAGCTGCACCGAATTTAAAATGTACGGCACGCACCTCTTTCCGCCTTTAAGTTTTACTGACCAACATTACACCGGTCCTTCGTTTGGTGTTGTAGGATTTCGTCCAGTCTGGTGTGCAGGGCAGTCTAGCCATAGCATGACGGACTACAGCGCAGATAAGGCAGAGGTAGGGAGGCCTGCGCGAATATCGTGGAAATAGACCCGCGGCTGGATGCCACTGCTACGCCTTCTCTCCGTACACCCAACTGGGACAGCTGAGCGAAGGCCATGCGATGGAAATGCGGTCAGGCGAAATCGCGTTCTGTCTATGGTTCCTCACAGCTGGTGGGTTCGTGGTTCATCCCTCCATTGCATCACGAGCCCACACATTATTGCCATGTTGGTTCCTACTTATATATGTGGTATCCACTTCGTCCGGATGATCCGGTGTCGAGCAAATTTTTCTAGCGCACGGCCGTCTTTCAATGCATCGCGGCGCTTTGCTTCCATTAATCATGTGCTCTTGTTATTTCCGACTACAGTGACCCCTCCATTGAGCATCCGACAGAAATTTTATTCGACTCCAATATCCAAGCCCGTATGTGGACCTGCCTGTTACCTCGGTATGGCCCAAGCATCCTCCTTCTGGATCATTTCGGTCGTATTTTGAGCCCTTTGTGGGAGCTTGATCGCCCTCCTCGTAATTCTTGTCCCTCTCATATGAAATTAACCTTCCATTGTATCCTTGTTCAATGCTGAACTACAAAGTCCGCAGGCTATCTTGGAGTCAAACCATCAACGGTTTTCTCACTCGAATATTTCCTCGGCGCCGTTCCCTTTTACAGATCCAAAAGGTTAATTCAGTTGAAGAATGGATGAACTCTTGGCTCGTCCAATCTCCGCGTCAACTCAACTAACCATCGACCACGAGTTCGCCTTTTCATCAAATCACTTTAACATTACCTAGTATATTCCATCCTCTGAGCTACTTCTAACCTGCATGGGACATTCCTGGAAAACTCTAGCCAACGAGCGCTGCACTCAAGCGAACCCGAAGTTGTACCAGATCCAAACCGCCCGCGTCGCGGCCTGGTTTGTACGGTTTAATAGAAATCCCCTCATCAGCATCCACCTTTCAGTGAATATGTAGCGCCCTTTGAGTTCTCCCCCCCACCTTACACATATATGACCGTTCATTCTTGATTGGTTCAACTAAGTCAAAGGTTGCGGCGATCAATGATTGCGTCACTTTATCAATGATCGCATCGGTTTACCCCACCCCGTTTCCAACTTTGTTCCACCCCACGCAAAAGCCCTAAGGATATCACCTGCCACTTCACGTTATGTACTTCGTGCGTTCATTTTAATTAAGTACTCCCCTATTCCTTACAGCATAAATTCCCCGTCTGTATTCTTCACAGGGGCTCCAGGGTGTCCGCGTCATCGACAAAAACCTCACCAATCTTGCCAGGGCATTCCCTGAAATCCTCCATATATGTTGCCCTCCGTCAATAACCAAAGAAAAGAAACAGCACTCCGTCGGGCCGCTGCGCCACAGTCTTCCGGCATCAGTAACGTAATTCTCTGCTTGCTTTTTGCCCACGACAACGACCACCTCCTCGACACAGGCTGGAGCACACCGCATCCGCCCCGACGTACTTTCTGGATGTGCTTCCCCGGGCCCTTCTCTGGTCCTCATCAATGCTCAGATAGCTCTTAACTCTTCCATCGTATCTGTGTTGCGTGCACTGCCCAAGCCCTCGCCGACTTGATCTCAATATCCATTGGAGCCTCGCATTTGCCACGCTGTCTTGTTTTCTCCGTCTGCTCTCGCGCCCGTCACCTAACGAGCCATTTGAGGATACTGCACCTCGAACTACTATACTCGCCGTCCCGCTGGAGGAACCAATAGAATCTGTGGCAGGATCACGGAATGCAAGCGGGAGCAAAGGGATATCGCCGGACGAGGCTGGTGCATTTTCAAATTGTTTCTCCCCCTGCTTCCCTCTCACCGGTGTCATTCTCTCAGCGTTGGCATTCATGCGGACCCTGTCGTCGTGGGCATTTGTCGGTTTCCCGCTTCTCCCTTTTGAAACCTTGCGGGAGTAGGTACTCATCCAAGAGCCTCGTCACTCCCGCGTTTGCCGCTGCTCCAGCCGGGCACAGTCGTGGCACGTCATTCGACGCATCCACCACTTGCTCGACTTTGCAGGCGCGGTTGACTTTGCAGGCACGGTTTGGCGTAGCGCAATGTTCCATTCCATTAAGGTAAGCGTAATCCTGAGGTAATCCTCCATCGCACACGAAATTGACGTGCTAACTTTTCAAAGACATCTTCGCCATGCTGTCGTTCCTTGGGCCCGCGTAATTCTTTCACTAAAGTTGACTCTCTCAATACTCAAAATCACCTTTCACTGCGCATATTCACACACGCGGTACGTATTCTGCACTATTTCATATAGAATAAATGAACTCACACCCTGGAGGTTCTCACAGATCTCAGCGCAGCGCTCTGTGCCTGCGTCCCTAATGGATAACTAATCTTGATGGAAACGGTATCGAATGTGGTGCGTGTTTCTATTCCCTTCTCTTCCACGTTCTGCCCAACCCCGCGCCAAATCCAGGGAGATGCTCAAAAGATAACCACGTAAATGGTATTCAACGCGACGACCTCGGGTGCGTCCTTCAATTCCTTCATTTCCCCTTTGCCCTTGTGTCTCCCCTCTCCCCTCTCCATCTCCCAACCTTCTTCCTCACCTCCCTGTGTCGCTCCGTCGATATCCGCAGGTGCCGACGACAACATTGAATTCTCAAAGAACTTCAATGCCGTCGTTGAGAACTTCAATGCCGCCGTTGTGTCCTTCTCTCCCCCCGCCGCGCTGCTCAGTCAGTCCAACACGGTCCACAGTCTGTCAACCGACGCGTCCGCGGTGTGCTCATCTACGTACCCAGGCCACACGTTCCCGGGCATGCCCCTTCCCGCCTTGCGCACACCTACATGCAACATGTCCCGGGAATTGACGCGGGTGTTGAATACATTGGTGCTTACTTAGGCAGTAATCAGCGCAGAACTAAACCACAAGAACTCAACTCAGCAATCGCTCCGACAGTCGTACCCCAATTGGACTTCAGAGCGGTGCGGCATCCTCCTCTCGCGCACCATTCTTACTAATTGTCTTTCTGTGAGTGATGAATATTGTGCCGTATTGAGTCGGGCATGGTTTCTGACTTTAATTCTTGGGTGCGGCCCTTTCATCGTACCACTCAATGCATTTCTACTCATAGTTTCAACCCAACGTCAGCCCACCCCTCATCTCATCCATCTGCCTCTCCTGAGCTGAGTCATCCCCTATATTAGGCAAACCATCTACTGTACCGCCGCACATACTACACTTCAACGCGATCTTTAGCGCATCACCATTGGCCACACCAGTTTTCTGGCGAAACTCTGCTCACATATCCCCCGTTCGACTGTAGGCGAGTCTATTTATCTTCCCCCTTCCGTACTCAATATTCAGATCACCTGGTCAATTACCATTCGAACATTCGGTCAAGACTCCGCTTCACCGCTCGTCAACGGTAAGTCTTCATCACCCCCACGTATCGATTCACGAATCGCGTCGATTCGCGCCAAGTAACTTCCTCTGCCCTTCGATAGATGCATTCTCCACTTTCGTTCAACCCCCCCATCGACCCCTCACGCCACAAACACACTGTGCGCCAATGAGATACTGCAACTATTTACGTGGGTGCCTTATTTGAATCCGACATGCTCAACCGTCCAATCACTGTGTTCCACCCCCATGTAGACGCAGCCTGCGTCTACGGACCGTAGACGAAGGGGTAGACACACATGTGTGTCTACCTACTGCTACGTGTGTCTATGTGCCGTAGACACAGGGGGATCTACCTTCACCTACGTGCAACTAGCACCGTAGCTGAATGTAGACCAACATGGACGCAGGTAGATACATGTAGACACATGTAGACATAGAGAGGTAAAATTAGCAGAACGAACCTTGACTCATTTGTTTGACCTCCACTTGCTAAGTGTCCTCCGCCGTCTTCGGCAAGTCTTCGGTGGCCTTCGGCAATGTGTGGTACTGCCGGCGTTGACCGATCCGCGGCCGTCCGATCAACATCGAACATCGCTTGACGTTGCGCCGAAGATGAAAATAGATTGGGTTTCTGGTTGCTTTCTGGAGCAATTTGAAGGTGCATACAACTCACACAGAGAAGGGTTTGCAGGTAATAAGGAGAGCATGAAGTTATGGCAAAAGACCGGCTCCAAGAGCTGTGTCTACGGCGGTAAGCGGACGTAGACGGACGTAGCCGCAGGTAGCCGAACGTAGCCGAACGTAGCCGAGGTGCGTCCAAGTGACGTACAATAATGTACACAAAGGTACACGCAGGGTGCGTCTACCCCCTCGTCTAGCCCCGTAGACACACGTACACCAACGTACAATAATGTAGACGAAGGTTCGTCTACATAGGGGTGGAACGCAGTGAATAGGTCTTTACGTCCAAGTCAATTTTATTCTGTAGGCACATTCGCAGCTAGCTACACACGCGGCTCAAACTAAACCGGTCTGAACCTTTTCAAGGCGGCCTCAACCTTGGATACCGACTGACCTTCGTCAACTTTCTAAGGATCTTCAGTCCGGTTTGCGCGATTGCTTTGAATCACCTTTCCCTGCACCACCTTCCCTCCTCCCCTTCTGCCTTGCAACGCCCGACCCGCCGGACAACCGGTTTATCCTCGTTTCCACAGTGACGTTGAACGATATCAACCCAGTATTCTTATTGTCCCAGCACTTTTTTTTCCAAAAGAACGGACTCTCCGCTCCGCATAACACACTCAAGTCGCTGCTTCCATTCGGCGCTGCTCGTCTCCCTCACTCTGAAGCTTTGTTGAAAAAATCTACCCTCAATCGACTGTGGCTACGGCTTGGGCTCTCCAAAACTACAAAAATGTCGGTTTGCCGCGCTTGGGTGCAGGAATCAATATACGCAACTGGGGCTCGCTATCTTGAACTCAAAACAAACGCGGAATCGCTCCCTCGAATTTACTCTCGCTCTCCCCCCCTTCTCGCACCGCACAGTTCTTCCCTCTTAATGCCGGTACGTCCTAGTTCCTGAACGATATTACTACTTCCCTGAAATAAATACTAAAGAGGATGGGCATTGTCCGGGGGGAACTGCCGCAAGTACTTAACACCTGCATGGTGTTTCTATCTGCTCTTCGCGCAAACGCTCGATCCGTGGAATACGTATGCAGAAGAACAAGGTATCGCTCCTGCGCTGCGTGCTTTCGTCTTTCTGTGGCGCTTAACACTTTACCCAAGGCTACGCAAAGGCTCTCGAGGACGGAAGAGCTGGCCATCGGTGAGTCTTTGCCGACGTTGTGCCCGTCTTTGCATAAGGGCCCATGCTGCCGTGTTTTGGCCCCGCCCCGCCGCCATTCTTACCTGTTCAAGCTCACAGTGCACAGGTACGTCAAACTTTATCCTACTTCTGCCCAACCTTAACCCGCGGCACGCGCGCTGCTTCCTCAGTCGGGTGAATTCACATCCTTTGCAACCGCCCGGCCCTTGGGCGCAACTCCCCACGGTTTATTCTCATTATACCGGTACGTCCACCCTTCGGTCTTCAAAGGCAATTCTTCTGTTGTTTTACTCACCGGGCACGCGCTCTCACCTCTCCCCGTTTTATAGGCAGCCATAATACTTCACTCCCGCAGCCCCGCTCGGCGGGTACGATGGCCTCGGTGGACATATAATATGCCACTGGGTCCTGCGGTTGTCTGTCCGCGACGAGCCGTTTATTTTCCGCCAGCCGCGGTGCGGAGCTACATTCCGATTCAGGTATGTTGACTCAATTGATTTAGAAATTTGTTGTGACTATCAGTGCGCAAGAATCACCAAGAATCAAGGCACTCGCCGATGAAACAGATCCACGCCTCCCGATTCCATAACGTGTGACGCGCTCGATTCAGCTCCGCTTTTCGCGCGCCTTTCGACCTTTCCCCGCACAAAACCGTCCCTCTACGTCAAACCCCCAGGTCACTTACGCTGGCCCTCCTCGCCTGAAAACAGCCCACAACTTATCGCCCTTTGATTGCAAATGAACTGAATCGTTCAGCTCATTCCATCTCATTGTACGTGGGTTTTGTAAATGTCCGCGCCGACTAAAGCTTTTTTGACAACGCCCATTCCTCCTTTGACCCTGAGCTGAGCAGAATCCATAGGGGCAATTCCATATGCCCAGGTATGATCTTTGCTTCGCCCAATCTTTGACGTTCTAACCATTTCTGGAAAATCCGTGGCAATTTCAAGAATTCAGTATGGGGAAGGAGCGAGGCTACCCACCGCGTGGCGCCGATAGGGGGACATTGATGTACCGTAATATAGCATGAAAAATCACTTCGTACGCAACCCTACGCCTGCGCCGTCCCGCGCCGTGCCTGATGACATCCCCATCAATGTGTGCAACTGCGAGTGAAATACGTGTCTGAATATTCCCCCAGAATCTTGTTAATCTGAGTGAACGTTGGGTGTGTGAATTCCACGAGGTTCTGCCGCTTCCACCACATTTTATGCGCCCCGTTTCCACATTAGGTGATGTGGTCTCACTGGAACAAAGTTACCGGTCGAATCATGCCATTTCACACCTCCAGACCATCAAAGTCGGATTCTCGAGGTGCGACAGGGGGGAGGACGTCATCCGATAGGTCCATCCAGTCAACCTACGAATCGAATGAGTGGTAAACATTCTGAAAACACGAAATTCAACGGCACTCACAATGAGTGCCCCTTACAGTTAACTCCGACACTCCCAACCATGCCGATACATCCTGTCTACGTTAAAAAAAATGTTCCCCGTTACACCGAGTCCTTGCAACGTCGTACCACCCCGATGTTTCAGTCCCACTCCGCAGCAACATGTCCTCCGTAATGAATGAGCCCTTGTGGCCCCCTGTAGCCGAGATTTTCGGACTCCCACAACTCAGAAACCCTGGGTGAGGCGACCCTCTGAGCATATGGGCCTCCATATGTCAAGAGGCAATATATTTTCTTCCGCCAACCAAAACCTCCATGCACTGGCTTTCCCTGTCCACAGTCGACCCGAAACCGTGCCCATGCAACTTCCTCCCCATCTAATTCGCCTGGAAAGGCCCGCCAAGACTCTACATGAGCTATTGAATACCTGCGGTTTTCCATCACATTGATGCCGAACTTCCTTTTGTGGCTGCCGGCGTTAGTGGTCCCAAAAGGGGAATCGTGAGATTCCCCAACGCCGTGCTCTCGAGAAGACTTGGTATACTTCGGATACCTCCCTGCTATCCTTGTTTTTGAAACCCCCCTCGCCGATACCTGCCACCCCACCCAACAGGTTTATTTGGCCCTATGTGGCGAGACCTACACAGGATGCCGTTATATGGTGACTCTCATCTTGCTTTTGCCTCAAGGGGAAATCATTATTAAAATTCCGGATATAGGGTGGGGGGGAGGGCGGGTCCAGATGTTGGATAAAAAAACTTTTTGACATACATTGTGAATTCACTCAAAAACCACTTTAAACCACTCGAAATAAAAATGATGGTATTTTTGTGGCCCACGGGACCTGTCAACCCTCGAAAACCCTTTCTAGGCCGAAATATTGGCGCATTCGGCGGTCAACCCATGAGAACGATCATTATTTCTGTTCTCGGTCACCCATCATCCAGTTTGAGCTTCAATGAAACAACCCGAATATCTGCAGAACCATCATTAAATGGCTTACAGATCATTCGGGCAAGGCAGACCGTCTGAAACGATAAAAAACCAGCCTACCTCGACATTTCCCAGTGGCGGGCCGAAATATATCTGCGCAAGCGAGTGATTGCCGACATAGCCGTGGGAAAGACCTTCCTCATATAGGGGGGAGGGGGGGGGAGGTCAGAATCTTGGATAAAAAAACTTTATGACTGTATATATAAAATTTTAATGATGATTCCCCCTTGTTTTGCCTTCTACGTCTTGCTCTACGTGCCGTCGAGCCCCGCCGTACCCCAACCATTGCCCCGCCCCCTCCAATCGTAACCTTGGCGTGCTACTTGGCTTGCCCTTCTTGTGTTCCTGGCAATGGTCCGCCGCACTCAATATTAATCGACTTGTGGAAAGATTTTCAATCAGCCGTTGACCTCCTCAGCTTGCTCGCGTCCCCTTTCGTGAATCCACCTGTTTTGACTCCGCATCGGCCATCAAACTCCCGGCTTGACCTTCTTTCCGTCGACTTCGTGTCAACCTCAACCGTTGCCCTGACCCGGAGCTTTTTTGTACTGTTGGTCAAGTTTAAGCTGAGATGTCTCAAATTAATGCTCCGAGCGTTTGCAACTCCTCCCTCCCGCGGCAGCCCTCTATCTTCTCAACGATATTCACCATACGCAATATACCCCCGTCTACATTGGGCAAGTAATCGTAATTGAACAAATTTACAACGCAAAGTCTGTGCTCGGGGATTTTCTTGCAAGCAACCATCTTGTCCACAAGACTCAACCATGCAATTTCTACGCTACACATCTTCACATCGCAAAATGCCGAACTGCTTCCATCAGGTGAGCCTGGGAAACTGCCCAACGCTTCTTTTCTTTCTTCCTCTCACTCCGACCTCGACATGGATGTCCTCGAGCACCAAGACGTTACCGCCATGGATGAGGGCGCTCCCTCCGATCCCGAATCCTCCACCGCTGCCCCAAAGCCCCCCAACACGAAAGCCGGCTGGTGCCACACCTGTAAACCTGCGACATGGCAACACGCTCTCCAAAGCCATAGAAGGAATGTCCATACCCAAACTGCCCAAGTCACATATTCCGATGGCGTTGGCGTTGAACTTACCCGAAACATCACCACCGGCTTATTTACGGTGTAACGAGAACCACCTTAACGGAAAGGGCATCTGGGTGCGTACAGTTAATCTCCCCGCCGCGAACATGAACCTAACGTGAATTTCAGCGGCATGTAGAGAAATGCAACCGTATCGCGGACCCCGGTGTTCCCCTTGACCCTGACCAACCCCCCAATGGCGCGCCTTTAACATATGCACCGGCTGCACTGCTCCGCCAAGAAGAGCAGTATATCCCTCGTCCAATGGGTGCACCAGTCGAGGAAGACCCCGTCCCTCTCGCAGACTTTGAACCTCCCTCGACCCCCGTACCGTTCATCCTCTCCGACTATCTGCGGGCGCCGGACGTCGACACTGTCAGTTCTCATCCCCTCTTCAATCTTTCCATCATGGATATCGTTATCAACACCCGACACCGGAAAATCTCATCCCTGCCCTCACCGCCGAATTTCACCTTCGTTGTTTTGAAAAGCTCAACTTTCCCGCCTCCAACGCTGCACCCGTCTTTGGTTTGGCGTAGAGCTCGAGACAGTTTTACTTTTGTGATCGCTGTGATCACGGCTACGGGACACGCAAATCGCTTCGCAGTCACCAGAACGGCCGATGTCCGCGCGGGCCTGATGACCGCGCGAACACGTACCGCCTCGGCTATGGACAGTCGTTCACAACTGGGGCCCACAACAGCATCTTTTAAGTCGACCCATCCCTCCTTCCTCCCGTTCCCGACGAGGAAGTCGACCTTGTTGGCCTGTTCACCACCACCCGCCCCCCGCCGATAAATTACTCCAACATCCCCTTTGCCATTCCCGTCCGCGCCGAAGATTTAAACAAGTTTCTTTACCGCGAAGGGTGGCTTCAGCATATCGAGGGGTTCACCTCGGACGAACTCGAGGACGCGTGCCGTGTGTCAAGCGAGGCAGACAGATCGCATTCCGAGCTCAAAGACCTCGTCGTTGGATATATCCAGCGCGTACAGTCCGAAAGTAGTAAACTGATGGCCTTTGGCCTGCGCAAAACGCTCGCCAAAGTGGGAGAGTGAGTCAAGAGCTTCTTCTCGCTGCATCAATACTAAAGTTTTGGTAGCGCGGTTTCAATGGCGACCTTCGACCATCTCACGGAAAAGTTGCAAGACGCCTACGGGCTCTTTCTCTGGCGTCTCATTTCTAGCCTTTTGTGTCAACTCGAAAATCCGGATGACAAGCCCCGCTACCGCTATCCCATCACCGAGGAGCAGCAGGATAAGCTATGGGACCTGCTCGAAGGTTTTGAGGCCCAAGACACGACCGAAGATGAGCTCATCAGTGCACCCTTATACACGCCGCCGTCCTCCCACTCTTTTCCCACCTCAAAACGGATAACCGCCTGGACAAATACTTTAGCGCGGTTTCGTGCTTTGCAGTGCTCACCTCCTTCTCCAATGGTACCGTCCGAAAGGTGTCCACCATTACATCCCAGCTCATGCAATTAATTTACTCCAACCACGCCGCTCAGCTGACGGAAATTCGGGTGATGCTCGATGCTAATCCAGCCTTGACCTTCTTGCAGTACATCGTTATCTATCAACCCATTATTTCCCTACTCACCACGTCCGCTCAGGGCCTACGAGGAGCGCAAGGTTTATCTCAAAGACGAGCAGGAAACGCCAATGGCATTTCTGTTCAACACTTACTGTTTATTAAAGGTCATTCGTTCTGACGAGCATACTGAAGACGTGTCACGGTGGATCGATGAGGACAAAATGTTCCTCCAGTATGGGACCAAAACCGTGAGCGTTGCTTCAAGGACGTGTACACGATCACGCGGGACAAATATCTCAAGATTCGTAACGAAAAGAACTTTTTTGGTATGGAGCCGCCTCCAGAGATTTCGGTTCTACTCGATCCCTCGACCTTTGTCGACGATCTCACCAACCGGAGCCCAGGCCATTCCTTCCTCGAGAGTCTCCAAAATCCCTTGCATCAAGCGCAGGACGCGCTCGTAAAGTGGATTCTCTCGGTTCCTGAACTCGCGAAGCGATTCACTTACGTCCACGAGGGGAAGCTCGTGTGGCGACCCCTACCCTGCCTCAAGCTCCTCGAACGCACTGACAAGGCAAACGAGTACCTGTTTTTTGTGCAACTCCAAAGTCGACATTTAGAGTTGAACGTCCGGCCATGCTAAATTTGGTAATCATCGGTGTGATTCTACATCACTGTAAATCGTGATGTTACATATGTGTGACACCTGCTTTGAACACCTTACCACCTCCCCTCTTGTACAACCTTTTCAAACCGCGTTGCACCTCATCTGACAATTACATGAACCAAGTTAAATTAGTCCTTGAGCAACCCGCTCATTTGCCACACAAACCATTGCAGCAGTCTACTACCTGCCCATTATTTTTACCCACCTCTGCTCATTCTCAAGAATCAGCCATTGTGGGAAGTCGAATCCCATGTGCAACATTTACAAGATTAGAAATTTCATTCTCTGTTATTTTCATTCCAGTCTGTACATTTTCGACAATCCCAGTGCACAAGTCAAGAAGAAGAGATTGTTTGAAACGGTTTCTATACCTTCTCCATCTATTTTGCCACAATCCCTGCACGGAAAGTAAATTTGTTGGAGCCCTAAGTGTTCATCGCACAGCCTTTGAAAAGCATATAAGAGGTCTCCCGGTTGCACCGCTTTTTTCTGCCACTATGTTCACCACTAGTGACGTGAATCTCACGGACTTCTGCACCAATTCGATTCCTTGGGATGTTATCGCTGTAAATCGTGATGTGAGAAACATGTGACCTGCCCCTCTCCTTCACGAAAATATTCATCCACCCATTTTTCACCATTGGTTTGGCCAGTGCCCTCACCCACGCATTCTATACAGTGCGAACTACATACTCTAGTCCAAAAACCCATCAAGAATCCCGGTCTCCGCCATTGCCACGTGCTGCAAGCTAGCCGTGCATCGTTGTTCAAATAACCCTCCCCAAATTTTCAGGTATTCCTTTGGTGAACTCCGCACGTTCGAAACCAAATCCACTACCCCCCCTTCAAGCCCCATGCGCCACCGCGGCCAACTCGCTCACCCTTCCCTTCCCGGAGCATTCAAGACGCCTCGATTTATCTTCATCCACTAGAACCTGCATCTCGTACTTGAGAAAAAAACTATTATTATTATTGTTCACCTCTACCACACCTGAATTCGAACTCAACCCACACTAAGGAGCTGAATCTCAGGACATCTGCCCCAATTCGTTTCCCCGAGATCTTGTGGCTGTGGCATTTTACATCAGTGTAAATCGTGATGTGACCGATATGTGACCTAACGCCCCCCCTCCCCGTCACGAAAATATTCACCCACCCATTTTCCACCATTGGTTTGGCCCGCGCCCTCGTCCTTGCATTCCATACAGTGCAAAATCCATACTCCAGCCCAAAAATCCATCAAGAATCCCGGTCTCCGCCACTGGAGTGTACTGCAAGCTGGCTGTTTCAAATAAATGTTATCTCAACAGACTTTTGACAAATAACTTGTGACCTTGTACAAGGTCACAAGCTTCACCAAAAACGATGCAAGCTCGCACAAAGCTTGCAAGACCACAAACCATGTCCAGATTATGACAAGGTCGCCCTTTCGACTCCCGCTGGAGGCATAAAATTTCAATGGATTGGGACTGATAATTAATTTTAGGCACCACTAGGATTTGAATTAGAGAAACTGTGGGAAGGTGAACATATACAGTGCGTACTGTGATCACCAGCAAATATTTTGTGGGAAGGGATGGCCCCAGCGCGCAAGGTGAAATCCAGCCAAAATGTATTTATACAAGCGGCTGCTCGGCCGCTTTGCGGCCTCGCATCCCTTCTGTTGGGCGCGACATCAGCTGTGAAAGTTGATGTTGAGAATTGTATCGGCTTGAGAATAAGTACCAAGAAGTTTACTCACCGTCGGACAAAAGGCGCAGATAGAGCAAGACATGCCGTCGCTTCGCTCCGGCGTAAGTGACAGTGGGCGGAAAACCTCAAGCAAGCAACTGGTATTCAAAGGAACGAATGGTTTCTCGGAATATACAGCAGATAAAGGGTCGTTCGTTCCCTGTACAGCAGAGGCGTATTCGAAACATCGATTCATTCACACAAAGTATTTGATTCGAATGGAACAAATGGGGGAGAAATAAACTTCTTCCCAAGCAAGTAGTGGCCAACGTCGTATCAGGTGGCTGGTGAATAGAGAAGGAAGGTTATCACACTATTTAACACATGTTAGCTTTAGGCGCGAGCATATGGGCAATCAAGTACTGACTTCGCTCGTGCAGCTTTCGAAAATGAATCTAGAACTGACCGAATGAGTTCGACGTATATGATGAAATTCAGCAAGACCAATGAAGGGAGAAAATCATAAGAGGTAACACACCTAAGGAACAAATTCTACTCCTCCCAAATCCAAACTTCATTCGAGATGTTGGTGGCCCTTAAACACACTCCGATCCAATGGCACAATGATGGAACCAAGTCTAAGCTGATTTGGATAGATCATTAGCAGTGGCAGGGAGGCGTCCATCATCGAAACTAACTTACCAGAAATGCAGTCCTATCATGTCTGCTGACCACTGGGGAGGCGACATAAGTAGTGTTAAACATGTGTCTTCAACGAGGTGCTGGCGCTCACATATGTAGCGCGGAGTCGGTCGGCTTGAAAAAATATAACATCAAAGAGGAACTCACCATGGCGCCCTGCCTCGCTCGTGGGACGCCAAAGATCGAACCAACATCGAGAGAATTGCTGTACATGAGCGGTTCCGTCGAGGCCTCCCGGTACATCGGGATTTTCACACTTTGCTCGTGAGCTCGCGTGGGCTCTCGTACGCGCGCGCACGAGCGCGTGCAAGACGTCAAAGTTCACGCCCACGCGCGATCACGAGTATGTCCCAGATCCCACGCGAGCCCCATACGCGAGCCTACGCGAGCGACGTGACCTCAATTCTGATTGAAATGCCGGCCAATCCGGACAGTTGAAGTCGTCAAAAATATTGAGCGGACAAAAGCCAGCACAATAGCACTCACAAATGAGCTGAGTGCGAGGATGCACCCAGTACAGAGCGCACACAAACATTTCGAGCTTCGCTTGTGCTCGCGTATACTCGTGGACGCGAGATATGTTCTGAGTTCTCGCAAGTCAATATCGACCATTTATGAAGATAGATCTTCTGACTTTTGTCTATGAAGATGAAATGAAGCAATTAGTATCCACAAGATAACCTTCTACCCACCCATAATCCTGGATGTCAAATGAAGGTGCAGCAAGATTGAACAATGAACCGTGGGAAGTCCCCAAAAATGAGAAGTTGAATCCGAACCGGACTTATATAACTAACCATTTATAACACCAATAAATTGGCTCGGCAGGTGTTTCAAGTCGATAGGTTGGTCAGTACATAATCATAAATGGGAGCGCGGTGAGGCAGAGCCGACGGCAGGGCGGGTGATTGTCGAGCCAAAGGGAGAAGTTGAAACGTTTGGAGCTTCGTTCAGAATCTCTTGACATCCACATATGAGAAGGACTTCAGTTGCGCAAGCATTCCGTCTGACAGCTCAATTTTGGCCGGCACACCCGGAGAAAATGCCGCGGCAGCGACGGTCGTTGACAGGGCGGTGCCGCGGCAAGGTTTGACTTGTTTTCGGCAAGTTCTCGGCTGTCCTTATAGTGAATGAAGACACTAAGTAAGTGACCAGCTGATTAAAAACTTTTCCCTACAGTGATTAGCGCGCGACAGCGGGCCCGCCCCCGGCTCGGCCGAGCCGACCGAAGGAAGGTCGGGCGAGTGAAAAATCAGTCATTCCAAGGGCTCGGAAATTCCCGGAGGCCCCTTTTCCCCGCCCAGGGCTAACCACGCCGAGTTCCGATCTTTCGGCGGTAATCGGTCGCGGTCGGGGATAATCGGTCGCAGCGATGTCCTTGGCATCGCGGGGTTGCCCGCCGCCTCTCATTCATGTTGATGGTCGAGCTGGACGGGGGAAAACATATGTCCTCTATGCGATCATCGGGGCACTACGGAAAATGAACGAGATTGTTTTGGTATCTGCGTCTTCTGCTTTTGACGCAAAGAATTACCCCGGGGGTCGAATAGCTCACTACTTATATGGCATCCCTATCGATGAGTACAATCCGTCCTTAAAATCTTCGGTGGCCCCAATAGTGACCGTGCGCACTTGCTACAAGTAGCAAAGTGCTATGTCATCAACGAAATTGGAGGTCTGCACTTCAAGGCATTTTGACTGTGCTGATCGACTCATGCGGTTGTTGACTGGGTGTGCCAGGATATGGGGAGGCGTATGTTAATCACAGTCAGTCCGCCAGGTAGTATATTCAATATTAGTTGTACACCAAAGCTGATTTGTTTCAGGTTGCACCTGTTGTCCGTTTTGGAGGACGAACCGCCATTTGCAATGCATCATTGCATACGCAAGCTGCTTGGGACCACTTCGAGATTTTAGAGCTCAAAACATCGATGCGCCAACGACAAGACCCGGAGTTTGCCTCTTTTCTGGACGGGGATGATCATCAGCACGACTCGGTGGATCTTTCCGCTCTACAGCATAGAAATTCTGTTCAAGACCTGGTCAACTTCGTCTTCCCCCCGGAGATAGTGACTGAGCCAGGAAAATGTATCTTGCGTGCCATCCTCAGCCCTTTCAACGAATTTGTCGATGAATTCAACGTCCAGATCCTTCAAACGGTACCAGGCAACAACCACTGTTATATCAGTAGTGATTCTATTGAGGGGGAAGGGTCGAACGAAGACGTTTTTTCGGACGCTGAATTTTTGAATTCACTCCAAGAACCAGGAATCCCACCTCACGAATCGATTCTCAAGGTCGGATGCATCTGCAGGCTTACTCGGAACTTTGATGCATCTCGTGGGTTGACTAAAGACACAAGGGTCATTGTGCGTACTTTGCTTCGACACACAATCGACGTAGAAACAATATCCTCTATTGTGGCTGGCAGAACAGTGGCTCCGGTGCGTTTAAATCTAATGTTTTTTGCGGGAACATCTGAACACTTAGCCCTAGATGAGACTCCACATTCCTCGCATAAATTGTCACTTTCAGCCGCGTGGCTTCGATTTCACCATGTATAGGAAGCAAGTACCACTGGCATTGTGCTATGCAACAACTTTCAATGGATGTTAAGGACTGACAGTTGAAAGACTGGGACTTGACCTGCGGAGAGAGGTGTTTTCACATGGCCAGCTTTACTCGGCAATGACTCAAGTACCTGATTCTCAGAATGTTCTCATTCTGAAACATGCCGATGACCCCTCTACATGTACGACCAATATTGTATGGGAGGAGCTCCTTTTGTAACTACTGATATTTTAACCCTGATGATTAAGATCATGATGTTGAGTTCGAAAGTGGAAGATGGCCCGCGGAGCGGGTCGTTGACCACTTGTTGATACTTAACATGCCGTTGAGGGCAATCACCACGAGAAGAAAATATAAGGTTGGTCAAGAGTGCTGCCACCAAGCAATCAAATATGAGATAGGCGTCATCCGCATCCATCAAGTCCCCTTTCTTACCATCCTTCTCTTGGCATCCTCTCCTTTTAATTCTTATTCAGCAATCACCAGCCACAAACACGCCGACTGGACTGAAGACTTTTTTTTAAGGGTCCTAGGTCTCTGAAGACTTGGCCGTTTTATCGTTTTTCAGGGCCGAAAGATAGAAAATTTCCCAGCAGTGTTGAAGACACAGTGGTCATGGTTTTCTCCCGCCTCTATCGTCGCTCCAAAAGGCTATCTCCTCGATGCAAAGGGTTTTATGCGCGTCGCTTCGTCTGTTATCCCCCCACATTGTATGCGGACGTTCTCCTTCCTCTCCGATCTCTCCGTAGACAACCGTATCATGGCTCTCCAACATGGATAATTCTAATGAGAAACCCGGTTTCTCGAGAACCCCCCCTTCAAATACAGTGTGTTATTAGGAAACCGGGTTTCTCGGGAACCCCTCGCCAAAAATTTTCACCTATGGAGAGTTTGGCACAGACAGCATCTGTTTTTTTATTTGGCGACACATCGGCAGTGAAAATAGCACATGTGAGCCGACACCAATGTGTTCGGGCCGTGGCAAGAAAAAGGGTTCCTTAAGTACGATATTCCTGAACTGTGCATTGATCTCACCTCAATCTCAGCAGCCGGAGTGTTCGTGGACTTCCTTTCAGCAGAAAGGATGTTGTCATTGCGATTTGTGTGCAGCCGTGTGCAGCCGCTGGCTAGGGCAAGGCTTCCGGCCGAATAATTTCATGCACGGCTGATGCGTCGCGCGGCTGGGCTCGGCGCAGCCCAAATCTGCTTGATGCGAGGCTTTACATTGACAGATACAGGACACAATTTCGATGCTCCTCAGCTGAAATAAGAAGGAAAGCTGCACAAGGTCCAATTGTGATACAAACATCATGCAAGTGAAGGCGATGCCGAGCGGTCTGAATGTACGGCAATCAACGGTGAGGAAGACATTGCTCAAATAAACTGAAACTGCGTCCAAGGTGTTACCCTCATTGAACATGCAATACACTCGAATTTCGGAGTGTAGCCATTCATTACATGCTCAGAATTTGATCACACAAGTCGAAAGGGTTTCCCATTAGAAAAATCAAAGGTTTCTCTGATGGACCGGGGTTTCCCAAGAAACCGGGTTGCCCATTAGAATAATCCCTCCAACGTCTCCACCGTCGTGGCCCTTCTGGCCGTATTAATGTTCCAGTGAACCACGTCCAAGAACTTCAACCGCTCCCTTGCGGAGCTCCGCCCCAGCTTTTCTGGAGCTCAGAATGACTCGTATACTTCCGTGATGTAAATAATCACTTACTTCACACGTTCTGGTCGGCCCCGCGCAGTACCGAGCTATACTCCTCTTTGTAATGTGGTCCCAAGTCCACAACTGTTGTCCACAAATCAAAATCAACTTGGGGCTCGGACTGTTGACGCATCAGATGTAAATCCACGAACCCCAATCCACAAATGCGCCGAGTTCCGACCGTGAATCTTTGTAAATCAGCCCTTTGGGGACGGGGCTCGGGCCCGGAACCTTGTTTGCGGAAGGCGGGACAATATCCACCCCCAGCAGGTCGGAACCGATATTGTCTTTCCCGGTAAGTGCATTCTTGACCTCCGCCCAAAGGCCGAAAGCGAGGACACCTTCGGGGCATTCCAAATCACGGTGTGCGCTTTAGGAGGGGGACTGATCGCCCAAATCCACAAATGCTGTCCACAAGTCGCTGTTCCTCCTCATCCGTCCGAAATCAACAAATGGTCCACTGAAAATCCACAGCTCCGTGGAGGTCGGCGAGCAAAGGTTGACCGCCTTTGCTTTGTGATCACAATATTAACTCTTTTTGTGAACTATATCTAACTCTTTTTGAACTTGTGGTTCGCACACCAACGCACAAAGAATCATAGCACTTGAAACAATAAGCGATTGAATTGCAAGAGCATCTGGTATTTGTCCTGCATTGCGTCGCCTGAACACAAAAGATATCTCCTGTGGAGATTGAACCACACACAATGGTGCTTTTTTCTTTTTCTTTCCTTTTTGTTCCGGCAAAATCAACTACGCACTGGGCGCCACCAGGATGGCTCCTGATGGCGGTTTCCCACGGTGATCATCAGATGGATAAGCGAGCTCTCGCTTTCACCACCATGTCCCAACGTGAGGAGGTGAGTGAACTGCCCCGTAGCAAGCCCCCAGCTGAAGCCGCCCACCAGCCGCCCCGTGTACTAAGCTCTGCATCCATCACCATGGACCTAGACGGACCGGAGAGCGATGTTGTGCTGGGAACTGAGGTGCGTGTTTGTCTCCCCTCTCTATGTCCTCTTGGTTGACCTCGATTGAAAGGTTGAACCCCTCATCGGCGAGTACGGAGAGGATGAATGCGCTGACCGCATGCCTGCACCACCTGAGGATGCGACCGAGGTGTGATGTACATTGTTGCGTGGACTTGCTGGCTAACAACTTGCGTGCACAGGCCCAGCGGCAGGAGGCTGCAGCCAAAGCAACTAAACTTGGCTTCATGTACCTTATACGTGGGCGAGAACGCATGTTGCGAGACGATGAGAAAATGGAGCTGCGGTACTACACTGATCTGATGTCCAAGCCAACCGACCACGCATCATTTGTGCGGTGCCGGGACTGCGCCCTCAACGATAAAAAATGGCGTGACGACGACAAGCTGCTGATGGTGGCCTGGGCGATGTTGTTCCGGGTCGGAAAGCGAGGGGACAGCGATCCCAGCCCCGACCAGCGGGCTTATGCGCAGATATTCGTGGATGAGCACTCGGGGAGGGAGGAGCTGAAGATGGCGGCACAGAAACAGAAGGTGAGCCCGCTTCTTTGTTCTGTGTCTTCATTTTCTTCCTCGTTCTTGTTTACCTTGAATTAATGTGTTGAAGGGGTCCATGGACGTGGACGCACAGGTGAACAATGCAGTGCTTCATCCGAAGGTAGGTCTTTTTTTAAAAAGAAAAACCTCTTTTTTGGGGAGGAGACTCCATGGGAACCCGGTCTTTTTATTTTTTGGACCGTGAATTAACGTGTTCGGTGTTGAAGGTCCCCATGGACGTGGACGGACAGGACAGCGCGCTTGAAAGGGCGGCCAAGCAGGTGTTTTCTCTCTCCGTATCTCTGTCTCTCTCTTTTTGACCGTGAATCCGGTGTTGAAGGTCCCCGAGGTGTATTTTTCCTTATTATTATGGATGTTGAACTTACCGTTTGCGCGTTCAAGCTCAACATGGACGTGCCCGACATGGACGCGCATAACATGGACGTGCACGACATGGACGATTCCTTCAACATGGCCGTTGACTCCAATGTGGACGGTCAAGAGGGAGAGAGCAAGGAAGACCGGATGGTGCGTGCTTACCCTATTTTTGGCCTGCTTTTGTCCCTGCGGCTGCGGATGAATGCGATTGACAGGCGCTGGTCCGGATCGGCCTCCACCGCGACGATGAGCTTGCTCCGCGCCCGCGTTTGGCAGCTGCGGTTCCAACAAATGTGCGATGTACGTGGTTGCATGGAGTTGCCTGCTAACACTTGCTTGCAGGACCAGCGTAGGGAGTTGGGAGACAAAGTGCGCAAGGTATGCATAATGTATTTTGAACGTGCCCGCCGCCGTGGTCTGCGACCCGATGAGAAGAAGGAAGTGGATTTCTACTTCAGTAAGTGCACCCGTCCAAACATCACAGGCCTCCTCTTCCGGTGGCGGGATTCGGCCCTCAACGATGTTTGGGACAACGATGACAAGGACGCGCTGTTGGCGTACGCCATAACGATCGGCGTCGGGAATGAAGGTGACGTGGATGTCACCTCCGAACAGCGGGCCCAGGTCAACAACGTCTGGAAGAAGGCTGAGGAATCATACAAGCAAGTGCGTGCTTATGCCGGCTCTCGTTTTCTTGTCTTTGGTCATTTAATAAGCTGAACGGCGCAGAAAGAACAAAAACTGAGAGTGACCATCGGGACAGACGATAACAGGGATGGGAACCTCTCAGATATGAGCCCGCTCAGTCCCCTTAGCGGCGACGAGGTGCGTGACTTGACTGGTGTTCACATCTCGATATCCTCTTTGGCCTGTTTCTTAGCATTACAGTTTTCCCCTTGATTCCCTTTTTTCTTTTCGCTGGTGGATTCAAACGCTAACGGAGTCCCCACAGCCTCATGTGCCGGTCAGACGCACGACGACACCGCGCAAGAAAGTAGGACACCTGCGCACACTTGAGAGTGACATGCTGACTTTGAAGCAGATGCTGGTCTACGTAGAAATAACGAGGAAAGGCAGCGCACCACAGTTGATCGCTGCAGGGCAAAGCTCAAACGTGGCGCAAGCCGGGAGCGATGACGAGGACGACGAAGAGTTTCCGGACCCTGACCCGTTTAGTGACGGCGAAATCGACCCTTCTCGCGAGGTGCTGCCCCCTCGCGAGACGGCGCCAGCCAGCGATGCAACCCCGGTACGCTCCTCTCGCCGCGGACGTACCCTCAACTAACCCACCGCGCATGTTGCAGGACCAGTGGCGGGTGTACAGGCAGCGCGTTTCGGTCGACCTGCGCGAGGTGCTCATGCGGGCGTACATGAGGAACTTGACGCTGGAAGAGTCCGAAGAGCTCGACTTTTATCTGGAGGAGTTGGTCGAGCACGATAAGCTGAAGGACTTCGAGCGCCTTGTCAAACTGGCCAAGAAGGGGTGCATCACCCCGACGGACATGATGGATGTCAAAGCGATGGCGGCAACGTCCGGCGGGCAGGGCCCCCGCCCCCCGACAGACCCCACCTTGATTGAGGCCTGCCCCGAGCTGGTACAGCGGTCGGATGACATGGGCACCGACACTACGATGACGCCGCGGTGGCTCAGAGACGTCGCACAGCTCGCTGAGAGACGGAAGACGGGGGTTCTGGTGAGTGCGCGCTCTCGCGAAATGGCTTGGCTAACATCTCCGGCAGATACACGAGCTCCCGGTCTTCTTCATCGACGAGAAGGAGAGGGGGAAGACAAAGGCACCGAGCCAGTACGACCAGCACGGGTGTGTCACCGAGTTCCTCAGAAAGACGCCAACCGAAGCCACGCTTGGAAGCACCGGGAAAAACAACATCACGGTCGCTCTCCTGGTCGTTTACCTCGACAACCAGCTTGGGCTGACAATGGCGGAGCGCCTCGAGAAGGACATGCACTGTAACGTGCTGATCATCGTCCACGCACCTCCCAAATCGAAACGGGGAGGTACCAGTGCGGGGAAAGAGCTCCTCGTGTGGGATCCCAACATTGTTGCATCGGACAAGAGGAAGACGGAGGCGCGCGAACTTCTCACGAGCAGAACTAGGAGCGTCGTCAAGAACGGGAAGACAATCGCTAATGTTCGATACAAGGCAATGTGGGCGAACGACCCGGTCAAGGGCGGCAACTCCGGGTATTGCCTCCAAATGTGTCTCGAAAAAATCCTGCAGGTCGCGATCTACGGGCTCGATGTGACCAGACGCGAGGACAACAACAGGGTGGTTGAAATCGGAGGGTTCCGCTGCGTGAAGGACAACTAGCTCACTCAGTAGCTTAGGGTCAGGTAGAGGACTTGTTTTTGTGTGTTCAGTGTATCATCAAATGTCTTCTTGGTTTTCTTTTGCGCTGAGATTGTGAAAAATCTGCAAAGATTGCTGAACACAACAGAGAATGAGAATAGTAAAGTTCTGTAAGAGTTGCACACGGGATTCAACTGGAAACAATGGGTTGGTTTTGTGGCTGATTCCATCAATGAAAATAACCTAGAGATAGTGAAGTGGTGCGATACATTGGCAGGGAATCCAAATAGGTGTGAAGTGGTTGGGTTCGAATTCAAAGGCATGAGCCTACCCAACCCTAGACCACCCTGAGTTGCTGGTGTGATTCAGCACCTAGGGGAAAAAGAAAGAAAAAATCTGCAACTGTTGCGGTTTTGTGATGGTCAAATGGGTTCTTGGTTGAATTATGGAGGATGGGGTGCACACCTCTAATGCTGTCATGTCGTAGTGGAAGAAATGTTGCCAGAAATGAACAGGTTTGGTCTGCGCACGCCAAATGCTTCACGGTGCGCCGGTGGCGGCCTGCCTTCCTCATCCCTTGAGAGAATTCAAGAAACTGATTGCACTATGGTTGTACTACATCTTGGTAATACTGTACCATTACATTCAAATCGTAGGGCGGGGTGACGCGTGACACGTTCAACCAATTCGATAATTTGACAGCGACTCAAAAGGTGCGTGACAAGGAAAAAAATTCGATATGGCCCCAAATTCCGCCCTCATGTTTCAGATGATTCCCTGCGATGGCTAGGCAATATTTTCATGATGAGTAGAATGTTTGCAGGTGATTTCAGGTCAAAAACCAACCACAGGTTGAAATTTTGGAGTTGCAAGTAGAATAGCTCAGGCAATAATACTAGCCAAGGGCAGAGAATTGCACGGCTTTTGTTGCGCTCTTCCGCTGGCTTTTTGTCGGCGTGGCGAACCGCTGGACCTATTCGACACCGGCCCTCGTGATACGTGACCTCGACCAAAATTCGATATCGACACGGGGGTGCGTGACACGTGACTGTCGATTTGAACGTAATGGTACAGTACAGTCGCTAACCGGGAAGCGCAACATTTAGTTTGCGCCGCCTATATCTCGTCCATTTCTGGACCAGATTACACACGCCAAAGCGCTGAGTGACTCATAAGGTTATGAATTCCAACCCCCAATTCACTTCTCGGGGTTTGAGCACTTAACGGGCCCATGCGGCGTCGATCTTTCCGGGAGGCCAAATTTGGCCAAATAACGTGGAAGCGCAACAAGTTATGGTCAATAGTTGAGGCTAATATAGTACATATTTTCAGCCAAAAAAAATCATGAGCATTATCACCAACCCCAAAAACATCCTTACGCACTCAGAGTTGTATATTTGTGGCTTCTAGCACTCGGGCGCCATCACCGCAATTGGTGCTTGTCAGATGGTCAATTTTACATGGCTCGTTATGGAGCTATACTTGGGTTGCATGGCTAGATATTTTGTATGCCATGTGGTACGATGCCCTACTACTTCCTCGCGAGTTTTCAGCCCAGCGGCACCACCAGATGGTGTCAAAGGACTTGAAAAACCTTGAAATTTGACCATTTCCCCCCTGTTTGCTCAATAAAACTCGTTTTTCTGGGTCGTCGTAAATGTTTTGACCCTCTGGATGTGTCCTATCGTGCTCAGCGACCTCGAAAACAGGGGTATACGGTCCGAGGACGGTCCAGCCGTGCTTGTAAGCTGTTTGTTTGGCGATGTTGCGCTACGTGGTGTTGTTGCGCTTCCCGGTTAACGACTGTATTCATTGTTCTCCCAAGTTCAAAAAGTTTTGGAAAGCCAGGACTGCGCCGGCTTGAATCGAGCAGAGAGCTAACTGTGTGCGTCCAAAATCAATAAAAATCCACAATGGGGGATCAGATACATAGACGGGGAGGTACGAGCCCGGGTGTGGGAGCCGAATGTCGTCGCATTGGACAAGAACAAGACGGAGGCATGTGGGCTTCTCACAAGCAGAACTAGGAGTGTGATCAAGGACGGGAAGAACCTAAGATCACTCAACCTCAACATAACACATTCTGGGTCAAGCATCAGGTCAAGGGTACTGCCTGCAAATGGGGGCAGTCAGAGTAGAATTAAAAGGTGTTTCTGAGGCCGTTTCTAACAACATTTCTGACAGACGTTTCTGATTTGTTTAATCGTGGGAGAAACACCGAAAAACCAGAAACGACTCGAGTGTAGAAACTCCTCCAGAGGAGTTTCTACATCGTTTCTGCACATGTAATTCGAACGATCCTCAAGGCACTTAATTTAGGACAATTAAAATTGTTCTCGATGATCGCTGCTGATATCCTGCATTGTCGGTCCCTCCCCATGGCTGCTAGAAGAGCTCTTTCAGAGTCGAACAAGGCTCAACAAATCCAAGTGAATTCTGTCGTGGTACAGAGTCATTACGGTGAGCATGAGAACTACCCCTGAAAGACTTTCGCGCTCGTGTCCCCACCCTCCGCCTCCAGTGGTACAGAGTCATTACGGTGAGCATGAGAACTACCCCTGAAAGACTTTCGCGCTCGTGTCCCCACCCTCCGCCTCCAGTGTTGTCGATTTCTAATTTGACAGATATCCGCTCATTCAGAGGAGGTGGGGCAATATTGAATACCCTGGCCGACTCTCTGTCGCAAGAAACAATTTAAGTTGCCTAAGATGGCGATGCTTCTATCCAAAGGTGAGCAAGTGGAACGGCCTTGTGTATTTTGTTGTCGTGAGGCATGTACATGCATGGTGGGGCATGCACAACTGTCGGTTAATCTTGGGGAGTATGAACAACAAGTGTTGCAAGAAGACCTCAACCTCTTTCCGGTATAAACTATGTGAGCACCTCAACTGGTTGACCGTGCAAGCTCAGGACATGATCTAGGGACAATATTCCATGCATGGTAGTCAATATAGGTGACCTTACACGCAGTATGAGCCAGCACGGTCGTGCACGGCGCTGCACACCACTGCACGGCACGGCAGAGATACACGGTGCTCAGCGCCGTGGCGTACCGTGCACCGCCGTGGCATAAGCCGTGCACCACCGTGGCGTGGGCCTTGCAACACCTTACACCGGTGCACGTCTCGGGTACATTGTCTCTCATTTTATTGGATTGAAAGACGCCCGATAATCTGTTTTAGTTAAACACCGGAATAGGTTTTGAGCACAATCATGTCCAGTTATTGGAAGGAACCTTCGAGGTAATGATATACAAAGATCTCTCTACAGCCGATTTAAAACCGCTCAAGGCCTGTGATAGGTGATACACTCAAGGCCAGAAGAGAGAATACACAGAAGTCACATAGTGAAACCTCTGCGTCGCTCCTCATTCTGACCAATCGCCACAGGAAAACTTACCGGGAATCACGGTATCAGGTGGTTGCAATAAAAGACAGAATAATGACCAAAAGTTCCCCGTATATATATTAGAACTATTCACTACCACTTACCAAACAAGTTAAAATGCAATACATCCCCACTCATGAGTTGAGATAAAAGTCAAAGCCGCACAGCGGCTTCCAAGGACTCGTGATGCCAGGCGGAGCAATGGCCCCCAAGCACTAGTACAGAGACAAGGGATACTCCCTCGAAAAGTATGAGCCCGCACTCTTTGCATACCTTCGTAAAGACCGACGCCCGCCGTGGCGACGCCTTTACCCTCGTCTTTATGAACACCCTGCCGTCGCACCCGTGGGCCAGACCAAGGCCCAATGGCCAAAGTTCCCTCCGCACTCGTGGGCGCTGCTCATACTGTTCTGTTCTGTTCTGTTCTGAGTTCTATATATGCCGTATCTGGCCCTAATGGCCTAGCGGCAGTACTCTAGTGAAATCAGATGGGGTTTCCAAGTAAGGTAACTATGGTGGGGCTTGGTAGTTCACATTCACCTAATGTGCCCACCTAACCCCTCTAGTTAGAGAGGGAACGTGGGGGGGGGGTTCCCTCTCTAACTAGAGGGGATAACGCGATTTCACGGGAATCTCTTATATCCCTTATGTTGGGGACTTAGGAGATCGCCCAAGGCCGTCCACCAACTACGGCGGGTGGTGACCACTGCCTCCACGGAGGTCACCGCCCTCCCACCGCCCTCCCCGCCGTCCTCATCGCCCGTCGCCGCCGCCATCGTCACCGCCGACGCAGCACCGCTGTATGACGGCAGCGCCGCTGCCATCACGGGTGCACGCTGCCATCAGACTGCCTCCCCATCACATCGCTCCATCAACAACACGTCCCGCACGTCACACCGCCACTCCCGCACATCATCCCGACGCCCCCGCCCGCCGTCCCGACCCCCGACATCAACCTTGTCAATTATTATTTTTCTCTTTTTTTTTCTTTTGACGTTCTATTGTAGTATTATTGTTTTCTATACGTTTCAATGAGATGTATTCTACAAAATATGGCACGGTTGAGTCCACCAACCTCCAGTGCAAAACCCAGGCCGCCGCCCGGCATACACGGCCTACAGAAGTCGGGTGTCCGACAATGGGGTCCATTTTGAAGTGAATGTATAGTAAGGGAGTACAACACTGTGGCTACTGTACAAGATCAAGCATATGTCCACCAACTTCCCATGTCCCCCAACTTCTCTGTACTATACACGGCACGAACATCACTATGGTCTGTCCTCCTCTGCACCATTCCCATCCTCAGCGACGTTCAGGACCGTCTCAAAGCCGACATCGATGTCTGCCCCATCGTCGTCCGGCTTACATTTGTTTACTGATATATGCGTGTGTTGGATGTTGATCATCATCTAACTCCCTTCAAGGCCACCACCACCACCCAACCACCTCACCCAACCAGAGGACCCGGTAAGCCCCTCTCCTTGCCTCACCCCATCCTTCTTGCTGCACCTCGGAGAGTGCATTGCGTTGAGCTCAAATTGGGCTCCGCATTGCCGGCTGCTTGCCTCTGTGCATTTAAGCTGCAGAGGCGTGTGTGCCCTCACTAGGCCTCCTTTCACTCATTCCTGATGCCTACTGTGTTCGTTTGCACTGCGCTAACTGCAGTTCACAGGCAGGCTTTGGTCCTGGCATCTAGAAAAGTCAGTTGTCCACCAACTTCTCAGGCACGTACTCACATATTCCTCTAGACGCAAAGCGGGTGTGTTTTTGCCGAATTCTACCCAGCCAGTACCTTCTCAATCCTCACACCGCTTACTGCTGCCGTCTGCGCTGAATCCGACAACCAGCAAGACATGGAACCTGAGGACTCTGAGCCTTACCTCAACACCTCGTATTTGGACGCCACCATCACAACCACTGATACAAAAGCTGCTGGCCCCACCCCTCCTCCGCCCCTGAGAACAAGAAATGCAGTGGTGGCCCTGTGCCGCCCCTGTCGTCATTGTGGACCTTGAAGCGCCCGGATCGCACAGCAACCACATCCACCGTCACCGCAAAGGGATCCGGGAGGCGGTGGTCATCTCTGCCGGGCATGTGGCACACCCTGCTGCATATCTCAAGCACACGGTGGGGGGATAGAATGTGGGTGCTGATCTGTGTCCACCAACTTCCCGTCCACTAACTTCCTCTCAGTCAGGGCTGGCCCCTCGTTGACGCAAACAGGTGCATCTTTGCCGTGCTCCCTGAGGGCCCTCTCACAGCTCATCTGCATTGGCTTCACGTGGATCCAGTGGGATGGAATGTGGGTGCTGATATGTGTCCACCGACTTCCCGTCCACTAACTTCCTCTCAGCCAGGGCCGGCCCCTTGTCGACGCGAACGGGCATATCTTTGCCGTGCTCACCGGTTGACCTAATACCCCGGCCTACGCCCCTACCGTCGCCCGCACATTCGACCTGCTCACTATGTCGACAACAACTTCATGACTGAGGCGGAGCCGTCCAAATTGAACCCTGAACAATACCGGGAGAATTTAGCGAGCAAGGAAGCCTGTTGGGCGATGGGTGTTGGTCTATGGAGTACATTCAATGACCTAGTAGAACTGGCGGAGCCTGTAAAAGCAGCACAATAAACGACCATTCCATGATTAAGAAGTTGGTGGACCAAAGACTGAAATACTTTAAGCTCTTGAGTAAAGCACAGATCTGATCTACTGCAGGACTTTCTATTCATGGGAGACCCTTGTTGCTGCAAATTATCAGGCGGCTAGCGCATCTGGGGTGGACTCGAGAGGGAGGAAGTTGGTGGACGCACTGGGTGTTCAGAGTGAGTACAGCACAGATCTGAGTTACTGCCGGAATTTCTATGCATGCAAGACCCGTTCCTGCAAGTTATCAGGCGGCCAGCGCACCTGGGACAGAAGTTGAACCAGGTTTAATGTAGGGGGAGTTCGTGGACATGGGAGGGAGTTCGCGGACACGGTGGATTTTTGCCAATGTTCAAGTATGACGAGATAACTAAGGCATTCACTCACTTTATAGTCATAGAAGACACGTCAACCCCAACTATCAGACCCCAAACGCGTCTTGGGCAAAAGTTTAAGCGTGTTTAATTTAACAGATGTGTCGTGTTCATCTTTTTATTCTAGTGTATTCACACATCCTAAACCATATTAACATGTTGGATTTCACTGCAGTGACCCCTGAGTCCATCACAACACCACAAAAAAAAGTCACAAAAAAATCATACCAACCCAAGTGGATTTCAGCGGTAGTCCAACCGAGTTTTGGGAGAAGATGAGATATTACAAGTCCCGGGATTCAAGTTCAATGCAAATGCCTCAGAAAGACTTCATATCATTAGGTAAGCTTGGTGAACATCCCAAAGCGACGTGGACCCCCGGGGAAGTGAGAAATGGTACCAAAGTTCAACGATGGGAGTTGGTGGATGGGCAGTTGGTGGACGGGTAGTTGGTGGACAGTGACCGAATTCTTTGGAATCCATAGCCCCCTCGTTGAACTCTGCTGTAGCCTGAGTATTAATATCATTAGCTAAGCCTGCCGAGCATCCCACAGTGACGTGGACCCTCGGGGAAGTGAGAAACGGCACCAAGGTTCAAGCAAGGCAGTTGGTGGACGGGGAGTTAATTCTTTGGAATTGGCGGCCCCCTCGCTAAACTCTGCTGTAGCATAAGTTTTTATATTGATAATCAAGCCTTGTGAACATTCCGTAGCAACGTGGACTCCCGGGGATGTGAGAAACGGTGCTAAGGAAGTTGGTGGATGGGTAGTTGGTGGACGGTAGTTAATTCGGCGGCCCCTTGATTAGAATCTGCGGTAGGATGAGTATTCATATCATTCACTAGGCCTGCCAAGCATCTCACAGAGATGTGGACCCCTGGGGAAGTGAGAAACGGTGCCAAGGTTCAAGGAAGGCAGTTGGTGGACGGGTGGATAATTCTTTGGAATCCGCAGCCCCCTCGTTAAACTCTGCTGTAGCATAGGTCTTTATATTGATAATCAAGCCTTGTGAACGTTCCATAGCAACGTGGACCCCCGGGGATGCAAGAAACGGTGTTAAAGTTCAAGGAAAGGAGTTGGTGGACGGGTAGTCAATTCAGCGGCCCCCTCATTAGAATCTGCGGTAGCATGAGTATTTATATCATTAACCAAGCCTGCTGAGCATCCCACAGAGACGTGGACCCCCGGGGAAGTGTACCAAGGTTCAAGGAAGGCAGTCGGTGGACGGGTAGTTAATTCTTTGGAATCGGTGGCCCCCTCGTTAAATCTGCTGTAGCATAAGTTTTTATATTGATAATCAAGCCTTGTGAACATTCCATGGCAACGTGGACCACCGGGGAAGTGAGAAACGGTGCCAAGGTTCAAGGAAGGCAGTTGGTGGACGGGTAGTTAATTCTTTGGAATAGGCAGCCCCCTCGCTAAATTCTGCTGTAGCATAAGTTTTTATATTGATAATCAAGCCTTGTGAACATTCCGTAGCAACGTGGACTCCCGGGGTGTGAGAAACGGTGCTAAGGAAGTTGGTGGATGGGTAGTTGGTGGACGGTGACTGGATTCTCTGGAATCAGGGGCCCCCTCGTTAAAATCTGGCACAGTATGCTCATCGATCAACTCAGACCTCACCCGAGGGCCTCCATAGGTAGCACTGGCAAAATCTAGCAGAAGGTTCTCACCCACCAACTCCTCACCTACTTCACCAACCACACTGCTGACCTGAGCAAGCACCACAAGCCTCGGAGGGGGAAGATGAGCCTGGAGGAGGAGGAGGAGGGGGCGGATCGGGGTGCAGGAGCGGGGAAGCCTGCAGTGCCTGCTATTGAGGCGCTGGTACCCACTCCGGTGGTGAGGAAGGAGAATACCGCCCTGACAATGGACACGGAAGAAACGACTCCGCAGTTGGGGAAGCGGAAGAGACCAGCAGAGGATAAGGGAGAGGGAAGGGAGTTGGTGGACGGAGCAGCTGACAATGTGCTCGCCACCAGGCGAGCACGTCGGACGGAGAGCGAGGCAGTATGGCAGAAACGCGAGGTATTATGGTGCAGTTGGGTAAACGGAAGAGGCAAAAAAAGGCGGAGTAGCATACATAGGTAGTCGGTGGACATTTGGCAGTTGGTGGACGTTCTGGCAGTTGGTGGACAGTTGAAGTTGGTTGCGCAAAATATCGGCAGCCTTTATTTCATTGAATGCTCGAACTGATTGAGCTTAAAATCACCTGCTCTGAGGCCGTGCGTCACGTTGTCCAAACAGGTAAGTTCATTACTGGAAGTTGGTGGACTCCACCATGCCATGTTTTGTAGAATACATCGCATTTAATCATATAGGAAACAATAAAACTACGATAGAACGTCGAAAGAAAAAATAGAGAAAAAAAAAATTGATAAATTCGAGGTCGGGGGTCGGGACGGCGGGCGGGGGCGTCGGGGTGATGTGCGGGAGTGGCGGTGTGACGTGCGGGACGTGTTGTTGATGGGCGATGTGATGGGGAGAGGGTTTGATGGCAGCGCGCCCACCCGTGATGGCAGCGCCGCTGCCATCATAGTCGGCGGCGACGATGGCGGCGGCGACAGGCGATGAGGACGGCGGGGAGGGCGGCGGGAGGGCGGTGACCTCCGTGGAGGTAGTGGTCACCACCCGCCGTAGTTGGTGGACAGCCTTGGGTGATCTCCTAAGTCCCCAACATAAGGGATATAAGAGATTCCCGTGAAATCACGTTATCCCCTCTAGTTAGAGAGGGAACCCCCCCCACGTTCCCTCTCTAACTAGAGGGGTTAGGTGGGCACATTAGGTGTTCACATTATAGGTAAGAAGGGAGATAAGGAAGAAATAGGTACTGCAATTGAACTTGACAGTGGATTGGCAAAGGGAATTTGGCAAAGGATCAAGATTCATTTGATATGACCAGGAATACATGATTGGGTACACAATGTCAACGGAGAATTTGAACAAATCCCTCCAGCTGCGACAAGCCCACGCCCGGGCACCGGTTTTTCGCCGTGGCGTGGCGTGACGTGGCGTGCCGCAGTGGCAGTGCTGGCGTGTCCCGACGTGGCATGGTGAGGCTTTTGTAGGCACTTTTTGGGAGTACCATGTTATTGGGTAGAATGACTGCCAGGGATGACCTCGACTCCTTGGGATGACCACAATGCTCAAATCGGATTTTATTAGACTTATATTCGGGGTCAGAATTTCAATTCCCACGGTTGAGTATTTATATTTTTGAATGTTGGTGTTGTGTTCATGTGTGAATACGTCCATAAATAAATGATATGTGTGCTTTTCATGTTCTAATCATCATCATTCATCTCAGTTTTAACCTAACCTGGTCCCGATGCGACAATCCTCTCAACAGGAACATCAATCAAATATCTTTTCGTGGGCCGTTGGGGTCGCGTGCACAAACACCGAAGGAGGACTCACAACCTGGATGGTCAAGACATTGGAGGTTTGGGGATTCGAGCACTCGAGATGATAGTTTATTTCACATCTTGAACCCTTCTTTAAAGACATAGAATTCAAATGACACAGATCCCTTCAGCGAAGATACATACAAAGATTTTTCCACATTCACTAGGTATCACTGCCTGCTACATCGACTGTAATCCAACCCGGCCCTGATGCCACAATCTTACCAACAGAGACAGTAACCACTTTCTCCTTTTTGGGTCCTTTGGATCCGTGCGGACGAAGTGTGCGAGACATAGCCTGGCGTTCTGGTGCAGGAGTGTCTTCATGCTCGCTGGCCCGTCCGGACCGGGCTTTGGCCGGTACCTCCTTGGTGCCAGGCAGATTATCGATTAGAATGGGGGGCTGTACCATATCCAGTTCACGGAGGCGTACAACTGTGCGAGGTTGATAAGCAGGGTCAGGGGAAGTATGGTTGGATCGAAAATTCCGGAGGGACACCAAAAATGCCGG
>JARKIB010000577.1:0-60386 GCA_029378385.1 Mycena metata
GAGCATCTCGCACACCTTCGACACGCCGAGGAGCCTGCAGCACCTAGACTCGAGACGGCCCCACTACCCGCCGTTGAGGGAATAGACCCCGAAGAAGAATTCGGGGTATTCAAGGGATTCGCCCTGAATTGGCTCGGTGAGCCTGACTTCGAGCTTGGGGTCATAATAGATGTCACAGTGCCGCTAATGGTGGGCTGTGAATCGGCTGAGGAGGAAATCAATTGGCATGAGCAAGCGCGAGCAAAGATCGGGGCAGCGGCCACTCACCGCACTCGAGTACGACGCTAACTTGAAGTGGCTGAGGAAGTACCGGGATTACTCCCCCAGCCTCGATGAGCAAAACGCTTGCAAATGGGAGGAACGTTCCAATCGAGAACTGCTGGAGCATCCCATATACGGGAGTGGCGCCCGCACACTGGAGGTACTCGCTGAGCTTCGGGAATTGCGAGCAGACGAGGCATGGGTATTGAGCCAAGGGCATCGTCCCTGGGTACAAGAAACTGCTCAAGAAGTAGTCAGCCAGCAACTTAGAGACTGGATGCCGGTACATAAAAGTAACATGCGCATACAAGATCGCCTGAGACAGGGGATAATGACCAGACGGCTAATCCAAAGGCTATCTGGGGTAATGGATTGCATAGTGCCTGAGCGTGCTAATCCTTCGTCACGAATGGCAGCACAGCTGAGGTGGAACAAGGCCCATAACGAGGCAGCAGGCCTGTCCGCTAGGCTATCTTGGAGTATGGCCTGCCTACAGGCGGAGCACCTGAGCGCAATGGAAGTCCAAGACGAAGCTCAAACTGCGATAGTAGCCACCCGTGCAGCATCCACGGTGGTGCAAGAGTCCTTGAATAACCCACCTCGAAACTGGGGACTCAAAGGTGACGGAGGCCTACAATTTAGCCGGTCTCCGGTGGAACGCCCTAGATTACCACCGAGGGAGGTGGTGGTACGGGGACAAGAGAATGTGGGCGCTCTCCCGGTAGACGAAGCCCGTTACTGGGCTGATAGCATAAAGTTCTCGAATGAGGAGTTAGGCGCTCTTGCCCCAGAAATAGCGATGTCCGAATCAGGAAACGCCGAGGCCGGGCCGAGTACCCGAGCGATGACAGACGCCGAGGAGTATGACTGGAAATATCCAGGAGGACTCTTGTGGGCACAGGAACAGGCCCGCCTAGGCGCTCAGCACCCACACCCAGGCGCACTCCTTGGTTGAGTTCGGGTCTGAGCCGTAGTATGCGACTACTGGTTTTGGATTCCTAAGGGGCAACGAAAAGGTATTGATTTCTGTTCTGCTACTGACACTGGTCCTACTCTCTGGTCTTGTTCTTTTGGTACTACCACAATCCTTGACGCGAAGCACTACACACCGACTGGTGGTTTGTGAACGGGTTTTTTTGGGGGGGGGTAGGGTACTAGGGTTACCGAAGTAGCTCCTAGGCAAAGTTTGTAAAGTTTCCGTCTGAAAATCCCAATAGGGCTATGCTGCTTTCACAAGTACTGCCTCTCAACAAGACTAGGCCAGATAACCGCCTTGCTGGACTTGTGTTTCCTGTACTAACGCAAGAACGTTTTCGTATGCTTTGGCTTTTTGGGGCCTAGGGACAACTAGCTCTGTTCACTGTGATCTACCGGTTCAATTTTCCACTGCGCTCAACCAAAGCGTTCTACCTAGCTAGCACCTAACTTGGTGTTTAGGTCGAAACTAGCGCAGCCTCTGCGTTGCCAATGCGAAGTAACCGTGCAGCCAATGCAACGGATAAGTCTTCCTTCCTAACGCGTGTGGCCCTCGTAGATTTATACGTGGAGCAACGAACCGCCTCTTGTTCCAACGCGAAACTTAGTTGTTTATACTTGCACTGGTTCTCAGAGATATTCAACTTGAACTGTCACTCCGAAAATAGCCAATCAAAAACCAAGGTTCGATTCTACAGACAATACAGATACAGAGGAAAACTATGTTATTCTCTCCACAGATCGCCCGAGGACACCCACACCGTTCTACGATGAGCGGGGATGAACTGAGCTATAGCGGCTTTTTCTGGTTCTTTTTATACTACTGAGTCCTTTGAGATGAGATAAGATGAAATGAGTAATGGAGTGGTGGTGTTTGGTCGTTCGGCAAGCAAGAAAACGCTGCCAAGGTGATTCGTAATTGCGGCCAGATGAAACAGTCAGCGTGGCTGATGCTTTCCTTGGCCTAGGTGGGTCTGGTATTTGCAATGACTGGCTGCCAACTGCAGCCGATCATGTGTCATTCTTCTGAGGCGGTTCCGCGTCGCCTAGCACACTCATTCATGTCTTGTCATCCTCCGATAACGTCCGTTCGTTCGCGGTCTGAACTTCTTAGCAAGGTGACGTCTCCCCATCGTTGCCAATCGTCTCCATTTGGCTTTCACAGGGGCCGTTAGGCTAGTCCTTCTAAAATAGTCAGGTATAATCCGTTCCTAGGTACTGTGCGTTCTTTCCTAGGAGACTGGCTATCGTTTCCGGTCCGTCTTCCTTGGTAGCAATTGCGTAACCAATGGCCCTAGGACCCTCGTCCTTGGCATCTACTTGGTTATTGCCGAGTTCTGTCCTCGTAGGCAAATGCTAGGTTCCTCTGTGTGCAGTCATTGGCTCTACATTTATAGATCCCTTGTTGTACTCCGTTCCTAGGCAGGAATATCCTCCTTGATAATGTACTTCAGATCCTGGTATCGCTTGTAACTGCGTGCCTCAGTCTCGTTCATACTACAACCAGCAGTCGGAGCTCGCTCTGGTTCTCCTTTGTACCACCTGACAGAGTTCTGTTGATACAGAAGCTAGCTTTGTCTTCCTAGGAACACTAGTGTAACTAGTGGCTTAAAAAAGCGCAAAGTTTAGCTAGATGGCAGTGCCTTGGTGTGGCGCCGTTTCACCGCTTCCACTGCACCTCCCTGTCCCACGCATCATTACGCTTCTCGCTCGTGTACTCCGTCGTGTTACATGGTTGACATACATACATAGTCTGTGATGTAACTCGTCAATCTTTCTGTAATGTCATCGCGGTTTTATTGTATCACAAAGTGCCTCTGCAACAATGAAAAAAGTGAACGAGTCTCAAGTGCAACAAAAAGTGAACAAGTCTCAGGTCAGCAGCATTCACGTCTCGAAAGAAGGGAGGGCAGCTATCAGTCGGGGAATGTACAAAAATTGGTTCCGCTGTCCTTTGGACCACGCCGCATTGACATTTGTAAAGAATAAACGGCCTTCTTGTTCCGGCGGCAACCCCCATAGAACTTTGTAAAAACTTCTTGGCGTGCAATAAGTCAGTGGTGCCGGCGGTAACGACTCGCAAAAACAACGGCATTCAACATTACCTCGCAATCTCATCCTCATACCACATTCTCATCCTCATACCGCATCCTCATCCTCATTTTCACCGCACTAAAACTATGCCGGCTTTTGTCCTCACCCCCAGGCGCCAGGAGCTGTTGGCAGACTGGGCGCCCGCCTTTCGCCTCCTCGCGGACCAGCATCAACCAATGCAAAACTTCTGGACATGCATGTTCGCCAATTACTGGGGCACCTTCAGCTGGCGCCGGGCAATTGATGAAGATTCCCCGCTTGGATGCGACCCCGAGGAGACCACTGAACTCACTTTGGAAGAGACGCATGAGCGCGCGCGCACGATGGCGAAGACCAACTGCGTATGTTGTTCTGACTTTCTGCTTGGGTGGCCATTTGGGAACTCAGCGCGCTCATTTGTAGCGGATTAAGGTGTTTTTTTATTATCAGTACCATAAGGCCAACGTGGAGGTCTAGAGGGTGATTTTGCGAACATTGTCGATGGCGGCGGGGGGCGCAAGTTGAAGTCACCGCGAGGCGAGGCCGGAAGAAGTCAATGAAAATGAATTTTTGGACGTAGTAACATGCGCATGCGGGAAATAGTCATATGGGCGTCGGAAGTGTCACAGCTCCGTCTTGGATAATTGAAGTGTTGTTGTTTTGTAGGCATGTGGCGCGTAGAGAGAACCGAAAAGTAACTCCGCACTTGAAATCTACAATCATGTCAAATGTCCGTCAACAGCGCAGAAATAAAAAAGGGAACGACGAGGACACACCAAAAAAGAGAGGCAACCAAGGGGACTTCAAAGGCCAACGAGAGGAATTTCTCCAAGAAAATCTACCGGCGTACATGCTCGCATCTGAAGCTGGCACCACCCGTGAATTTTGGCCCGACTTCTTCTTTGCGTGGTGGAAAAAATTCCCCTGGTGGTTAGACCTGAAGGAAGAGCCGCCCGAGGACATGGAGGAGAGACAAAAGGACAACAAAGACTTGACGGACGCGGAGAAGGTCGTGAAGCGGGAGACTTTAGAGAAGATGGAGAGAGTGAGTGCAAGCACAATGTTGAGCGGAAGGATTCCTGACGCGATGTTAGAAAATCAAGGCCTGGTTCAATTATCAACGAGGTCTTACCGGCGGTAGTGCGAAGAACCCATGGGCACCATTGTTGAAAGAACTCTGTTGACTTGGCGAAACCCCGGCGCCGAAACGACTCGCCGACTTCCAGTGCTATATGCAACAGCCTGATCCCCGAGAGAGAATCCAAAAAGTATTCGGAGAGCGCCACCCCGACAAGGTTAACGCGCGTGGCCATATCAACAAGCGCGCAGGGATCGCGTGTGAGCTTCTGGCGCAGGAGAATGCCGAGGTGCAGAAGCAGATCACCGGGCTCGCAGACGCAGAGCATGAACTGGTGATGAAAGAGTGGAGGGAGGCGCGCAATGGAACCGGCGAGCTAGACGACAAGGAGAAAAAGATGTCAGTCAAGTTCTTCTTTAGCAGCGCAAGCGCTCACGTACCGTACACAGAGCACGCGAAAGATGGGCAGTCACCGTAGCACCGTTACTCAAAATCTTGAGCGAGTATACCGGATACCACATCTCGCTTATCGTTGGCCGGATCGATATGACGACATACAAATTCGATATCCGCTCGCTGCACGAGGGGAAAACGAAGGGAAGAAATCCACAAGACTGGCCGCAATGGGCGGGCACTTCGACGTATAACGACCACGTTGTGCACCAATTCATGCGGTTCCTCATCACAGCGGGTCCGTATTTACTTTTGTAACCGAGTATCGGGCGGGTGTACTGACGAGCAAGTATTGTTGTAGACACAGAGCCCGGTTCGCCGGAGGCGGTGTTTGTGGGGGAGGATCCCATCAAAATCCTCAGGCGGCGAGGGGTAGAAGCAGCGGCTGCTGCATCCACCAGCGCCCAGAATACGTCGCCATCCACCAGCGGCCAGAATTTGTTGTTGTCCCCGTCCACCACCATCGCGGGCGCCTCGTCCTCCACCTCTACTGGCGCCCAGTCGTCATCCCCGTCCACCAACATCATCACAGGTGCGCTCGCCGCCGCCGCCCCACCATCCCCATCCACCAACATCACCGTGGGTGCGCCCGCCGCTGCTGCCGCCCCTACCACGGGTGCGCCTGCTGCTGCCACCACCCCTACCACGGGTGCGCCCACCGCTGCCGCCGCCCATACTGCAGGTGCGCCCACTACCGCTGCTCCACCTTGGGATGCCTGGTGTTCAGGGAACAAGCAATCCACTTGCCCGAGCAGCGTGCGCAAGTTGATGCACAGGGTAGCAGTGTTCGCCCCGCTTGGCGCAAGCCTCGCATGCTGCGGAATAATTAGCCCCGGAGTCGAGGATCATCAGGTTAGAATCCACTCACCTTCACCGACTGGTCTCCGGATGAGTGGACGACTACCGGAGTTGGGGCGAGGAATCTCCATGACCTCGGAGTTGCTCCTCGCGCGTTTTCGCTTCTCCGCTTTTTTCTCCGCCTTTTTCTTCCTCCGCTCCTCCTTTATCAGCGCATTGAGTCGCCGGTGTTCATCCGCAATCAACATTTTGACTCCATTGGCGAGATCCTCGCTCCGCAATGCAAGTCTGGCCTTACGCTCGCCTCCGTTTCCTGTGGCAATTGCTCCGTGCCACCGACTTTCTCTCCACTGGACTCTTCCTTCTCCGGCCCCCCTCCATGTCCTCCACTAGGTCCACCAGCAGTTCCAGTCGGATCGTTGTTGGTTGCGGACATTGGGCGTGGTGTGTGGTGAGCGTCCGGGGTGGTGGTGGTTCGGAGTCAAAGAGCAAAGTCAACTTACGGAACCGAAGCACGTGATCAGTCACGGAACGTGACTCCCTGCGGAACTCAGCGAAAATTCAAGCCTTGGCGGAAACTCAAGCGGATAAAATCCTCAAAAAATTATTTTATTTATTTCGACATCATACCTCATCCTATGCATCCACATGACAACCACAATCTCAACACAGGATCCCTCCGGTACTCTGGTACGACATGTTCGTCTAGGGAGCTGAACCCAAGAGGGGGATACTGTTATATCTGTGTGCACATATCATGGAAGCATTCCGGAGTCAACGCCTCACACTCCGGTGTCTCCGGTATTTCCGGAGTTACCAGAATCCCGGTGAAACGGCGCAACAACAATGTACCGACATCTAACTGCATTTTGCAATTTTAGCGCTAGTTAAATGCAAGGCATACTAGGCTTCGAGTTGTAACAAGCTAGCTTTCTGATAGGTGCAATATTCCTATTGGGACTCTGTTGGTGATACAAAGGAGGGTCAGAGTGAGCTCCGGCTGCTGACCGTAGTACAAACTTAGTGCTAGGTGCGTGAACAAGTGTTACACTAGGGGAGTATACGCAGTAAGGAGGATTACCATGGTCTAGTACCTCATAGTGTGGCCTAGCGCGCCCATAGACGACTTCCAAAGAGCACAGGATAACGAGAGTTACCAGCTAGCGTAAAGAGAAGAGACATATGAATAGCTAGTGTGCAGCTAACGGGATAGCACTGAGCTAGGGGCCATGTTCCATAAATAACTTGGCGCTAGCTTCGGGTTTATCGGGCTAGCTAGCAATAGCGACGGCTAGGAGAAACTGTCGGCATGAGAATATGCCGAGTGATAGATCAGGTGATCGACGTGACGCGTTTGAAGGCAGCTAGCTGCAGCAAACAAAATCAAAGAGATGTATTCCAGATGAGATGGCACAATGCCTGAACGGCTAGATGTTCAGTCCGTGCAGAGACAGAGGATTGGTGAGCATGCGACGGCGGGAACGGTATTTCCGAGTCGTTTGCAAATACAAGAGAGGCCGGGAGCTGTAAAAGCTGTACGGAATTGGCAATATACCCAGCCTAGGGCCCCAAGATGGTCAGCTAGCTGACTGTCTGGAAAGCCTAGCGCTCGATAGAGCCGGCTAGCTCGCCGTAGGGGAGCTGCACGGACCAGTTTTGGACTCTTTTTACTTATTTCACTTTACCTCATCTCTTTCTCTCAACTAGTATAAAAAGGACATGTAAATACCGCTGAAAGACCAGTTTATGCCCCGCTCATTGTTGCGATGATAAGGGTGTGCTCAGGCCTAGCTAGCAGAGATAAAGTATCTTCTTCGTTTGTAAAGTTTATAGAAATCGAATCAGTGTTGTTTGGATCCACAAGTAACTGTGTGAACTGATAAGCAAAGACTCGTGTTGGGAGCTTGTGAGTAGCAACAACCTCCACATATAAATCAAGACCGAGCGCACAAAGAGAACATTTGAGAGTTGTCGTTGACTTCGTGGTGGACTTTGCAAGGGCTACGCATTGGGTGACTAGGAAACGCCTCCCGTAAAACGGACCACAACCAGTACAGCACTTTGGTAGAACTCCTTGGTCGATTCATTGGCCGATTAGCGAAGCTTGAGTGAACCCTCTAGGTCCATTATAAGCCCAAGTGTTAAGGAAAAGAGCTTAGATTCAAATATCTGTTGATCTGGGATCGTCATAGAGGAGAGAATAGTGCGCAGCATAGTCCGTAACTGGAAGTTTTCAGAAGATGCTTTATCACCTTGCCTAGGACGATGTAGCAATCTACGTCTGCCTAGTAAAAACCCTTTTTACCCCAACCCGTTCATTCCAATCCCTTGGAAAGACTTGTTTCGGTCAAACGGTTGAGCTAGCTCAGAGATTGAAGTGTTTGTTGGGATAGTTAAGGCCATAAATCATTGCTAGTGCACTAGGGAATCAAACCAGCAGTCGCATACTACGACTCGGGACCCGAACTCACTAGGAAGACGCGGTAGTCTTAGTGTTATAATCATAAGGTGATTGGTGTGGTGTGTTAGTTTTCAAGCTAGCCCATACTTTAGCTTAGCTAGACTCAATTCACTGTTAGCGCATCTTGCCCATTTCACCGGAGACTACCGGAGTCCTCGGTGACTCGTTATCTTTGCAACATGCGTCAAATTGAATGACTTACCATGTGTCTGGAGTCAAGCATATGGTGTCAAGCATATGGTTGCTACTTCTTTCCACATGCTTCAGAACACCATATGATTTACATCTCTTCTTCAACTTCTCCAACAACATGAGGTGATCAGGTTCTATTGTATTCCCGCATGGTCCCTTATCTATCTCCTTATACCTTTACAATAGAGTACATTACTATTTAATCCCCTAGACTACACTCCTGTTCTGCAGTTTAATTATTGAGTTGCTTCTGCGCCCTGTAGTTGCTTCTGGGTTCTCTCCGGTCTCCGAACACTGGAATACTCCCCTTGTGTTCACTTGTGTCTCTGGTAGCACGGGTAGTGCACTCGTCCTCTGTACTGTGGTGTTGTGTTACTCCGGTCGTCTCTCTACTACTCCGGAATACCGGAGTCTTCGGTCCTCTACCGGAAGTCCTCGGTCTCGCTCCACTGTGTCCGCTGGCAACTGGCCCATATCCCTGCTCCCTCCGAACCTGGATATAACACTTTCTGTCAACCAAATATGGCAGCAGGAGCCCCTAGACCTTTACTCGAAGAGTCGAAAGTAGGACAAGACTATTGATGCCAGTATGTATATCCTTGTTCCCGAATTTACGTTTCACTCAGCTTTCTATTGAACAGGTTCTCCTGTTATTCTTCTTATAATCACTGCCCTCAACCTTCAAGGTGATTTCATATCCACAAAGCATAGTACTACACAGGATATTATAGCTCTGGCTAAGGCGCTGCACGAGTGTTCTCATAAGTAACCTTTCCATCTTTCAAATCACATTGGTGCTGCCCCCGCAATAAGGGTGACACCCCCTGCCGCCCCACTGACGCCCCTGCCGCCCCCACTGCCGCCCCCTGTACCGCCCCTGTTATAGTCGGGTTCAGGGGAGCTGGATGGGGCCCAGGCGACTGGTCCGAGGGAAGTGAGAGTCAGGTCGGGAAGCTTCCGAGTCGGGTCGGAAACCACGAGACATGTCAGAAAGTATCGGCCAACAGCGAGGGAGGACACAACACCACGGAAGCGCAGGGTGAGCGTATACTGCTAGGAACCCAAGGCGAAAGAGGAAGCGAGAGAGGATAGAGAGTCGGAAAGTCAGATTTGGAGACCGTCCTACTTCGAGAGGTGAAGCAATGTTTATTAATAAACTGAGGTGCAGGAAGTAAGGTAAGGTATTAAATAGTATACGGGTAATTTAACGGGGTTCCTGCGTCAAGCGATATGAACAAGGTAAAGTCTAAAATAGGAAGTACCTGGGAAGTGAAGGCATATGGTTGTTCCGAGAAGAACAGTCAGTAGATGGGTGAGCATATGGCATAGTGAAGACATGAGGCAGACATGAGGCAAACGCAAGGCAGACCATATTGAACATGAGGCGAGCACTTGCGCGAGAGAGGCAAGTCGAAGCGAGTCGAAGCTGGATACACGGGAAACGCTCAGTAATCCTTTATTGCATGAAAACCCGTTCCGAAAAGTAACTCGGAAAGTTCCCGAGGCTGTTGGCCGTCAGGAACCGACCCGATCAGGAATTTCCTGAGGGTCGGGATCCGGTATATCGAGTCAGCTGTGTGCACGGACATAACAGCCCCCTACGACTGACTTTGCCGCCCCTAGAGTGCCACCCTTGAGGCGAAATTTGACTTCTTACAGTGTTACTGGGTTGTACGCACTTTGAACTGGCGGAAACCCACACATAGAACTCGGGGGGCGCAGAAGGTCATCGGGCAACTGCGGATAGACGAAATCCACAGAAACATACTGCACGGGGCACTCCACGGTGCACAACCGTTGCTCTATGATGTTTTCTTGTGGACCGACCACGAGGTACGTCATGCGGACCTCAGGTTCGTCGAGGACGGTGAGACCACCCAGGGTCGAAATCTTGCGATTTTTGTGTTTTTACGTCCTTAAACAAGAAGCAACCAGTCGTTTCCAACGGAAACGGTTTGCACTGCAACTGGAGCCCAGGAACCCTGCTCGGTGATACATAAGAGAGTCAAAGTGAGCTCCAAACTGTTGACTGTAAACTGCTATGCTAGGAACAGATAGTTGAACCACCAAGGAGAATGGCTGCCCCAGCTAGCCAAAGGGAGGGTGTAATCTACTAAGAGCACCAAAGACTGCATGTCTACAGTGGACTTAGGGTACCTAGGAGGGTCGGTTGAGCCTTAGGAATGAGTAGAAGACATTTAAAGACGGCGCAAGGCCAAAACCCAGTTTCCAGCGGAAAACCAGTTTTCCGGCGCAAACCTTTGAAAGACCCAAGTCATAGAAGCTGTCTGCTGCAGGGGTTTTAGGATGCCAATAAAGGATTTCCAAGACACTGTGAACTAGCAGAAGGTATCAAAGGACAAACAAAGTCCGGTACCAGTTTCCAGCGGAAAACTAGTTTTCCGGCACAAACCTTCAGACGGGCAAAACCAGTCATTTAATAGGTAGAGTGTACCCAGGATCGAACACTCGACTACTACCAAGTGTGGTAGTGTCAACAAGACTTGATCCGGCATGTTGGCAGATCATTTCTCCCTATCCAATGGTCCGGTTTGGGATGCAGGGACTGGGCTGGTCGAGACGGAGGTTCTAGAGCGTCTAGACTTCTCACATGATCTCGGTGGACCTGCTGAATACCTGAAAGGGCTGGATTAGCAACTAGGCCAGTGCAATTCGTGTGCACGGCTTTCCAGCGGAAGGATGATGTTTCCAGCAGAAATGCAAATATACCCAAAACGGCCAGGAAAGTCATTCAAGCTGACTTCCTCAATCGGCCATCAACTACGAATGGACCCGGCAGGCGTTTCTGTGGCTGCCGCATGAACAATGATTGCCTATTTTACTCATATCACTGTATGTATATTCTCGAAGTAGTATAAAAACCCTGTAAAGAACGTGGTTCAGACAGTGCATTCTGCCTCCCCAAAACGTCTTAGGCTTCGGCCATGGTCTGTTGAAGGTTGGTAGAGTGTTCTCACGAGTTCATTCCCCCCTCCTGTATACTGGATAGCCCTGACCGAGAGGTCCGCGCTGGTCCTGAAGGGAGAAGAGTGTTCTCAGGTCAGCTTCACGGAGATTTGTGTTCATTACATCTCTGAGTAGTGTCGTTCTATAAATTCGGATTCAGTCGGCTGGATAAACCCTTTGTGTGAATCTAAGCTTCCTAAGTTCGACGTTGTTCGCTCGCAATTGACGTTCGTATAAATTAAGAAACGTCCTGGGCTAAACACGCAGTCCTCTGTTGGATCTAAAGGCAGACCCCAGCAGTGTTCTGAAGAGTTGGAAACTTGTACTTTGCAACACTACTCCTTGCTATCTGCGGCAATCTGTGGGAGGGGCCAGTTTTTGGACAAACTATATCTCGCAAACCTGCCCCTGAGGAGCTTACGCGCCACTCTTAGGTTGACCCTTATTTAACTATAAGGTTCCCCCTTGATAGAACACGGTTCACCCCCTGGTTCATGTTGGCATTTGCACGGACTAGCATTTACTGCTGTTGCGTCGTATTCAGGACAAGCTTTGTCTCTGAAGTCTTCTTCAAACTATACAAAACCCCACAAAGATTCACATTTATACTACGACGTAGACCCGAATTCAATAGGAATGTTTTGAAGTGATAACCTGGTGTTGTTGTATGTGTATTGTGTTGAGTGGTTTAGTGTTGAGTTTCTTAGTGAGCTCTCTATTGCCCTAGCATTCGCCCTATCCCGTTGTGTTATATTCAGGTTCGGAGGGAGCAGGGATATGGGCCAGTCGCCAGCAGACACAGTGGAGCAAGACCGAGGACTTCCGGTAGGGGACCGAAGACTCCGGTATTCCGGGGTGATAGGGAGACGACCAGAGTAACACAACACTACAGTACAGAGGACAAGTGCACTACCCGTGCTACCAGAGAGACGAGCGAACACAAGGGGAGTATTCCGGTATTCGGAGACCGGAGAGAACCCAGAAGCAACTACAGGGCGCAGAAGCAACTCAATAATTAAACTGCAGAACAGGAGTGTAGTCTAGGGGATTAAATAGTAATGTACTCTATTGTAAAGGTATAAGGAGATAGATAAGGGACCATGTGGAAATACAATAGAACCTGATCACCTCATGTTGTTGGAGAAGTTGAAGAAGAGATGTAAACCATGTGGTGTTCTAAAGTATGTGGAAAGAAGTAGCAACCATATGCTTGACTCCAGACACATGTTAAGTCATTCAGTTCGACCCACGTTGCAAAGATAACGAGTCACCGAGGACTCTGGTAGTCTCCGGGATTCCGGTAACTCCGGAGATACCGGAGACTCCGGAGATACCGGAGACTCCGGAGTGTGGGGCGTCGACTCCGGAATGCTTCCATGATGTGCGCGCACGGATATAACATGTTGCCAAACATCTCAACGGTGCCTCCACCAACCTCAAGCTCTCTTCTCACTGCAAACTGGTCATAGGCGGTGAACTAAGACGTATCAGTCAAGAGCTGTTTTCTCTGCACAAAATGTACGCTGGTCAACAGGGCAAAACCCCCCACAGAATTGGACTTCCGGCATGAACTTGCTGGTGCTTAAATTGTGTGAGTGTTGCATATGGTCAGAGGTCTGAAAGACACACTCTTGCATGCTGCCAGCTAATACTGATGATTGAATCCACACCGGCTTGTGTCAGAGTGAGTTGGTTGCCCAAGCAAGGAAGGGAACGATGGAATACATGGACAAGAGGTATAGTCTCGCGCTCGGGGACTTCCAACCTAAAAAATAGAAGATTTGCTATCTCTCTCTGGACACACAGTGCCCCATTCCATGCAAGCAAGCCACAGTCATCTTCCCATAGGTTGCCATGGGTGGTGGAGGAGTAATTGACCCCCTCAAACAGTCAAGACATTTGGTCATTCGCAAGGAGAAAGCCCAGTCCGTCTTCGCTGAGGATGAACAAAATTTGGACCATGATGGTCAAAGCTGAGATTATATCGAGTCAATCTGATCGGAGTTGCTGTCGTTTTTGATCGAATTTTCCTTTTCTTGCTCTATTGGGCTAGTGACCTAAGGCAATGGATGACCTTGCTTTGTGGTATGCTGTCACAGGGTTGAGAGAACAGATAAAGATACCTCAGGACAAGATCGAGGGCGAGTTGAGACTCCCTCTTCCCAGAAGGATACTTAGCTGGACGAACTGGTATTCTTGACGCTGTTGGCAGACATATGCACATGCACTTCTTCTCTGCAGCTAACTTCTCCCATCCCTGCAACAGGTACGCATTTCTTGTTTCCGAAGGTGCCAGACGTCAGATGCCTGCACTAGACCCTAAAGCCTTGACCGAGGAAAAAGTCGAAATTCCTGCCACCTCTTTGGACGGTGTCTTATTCCATGATGCAAGTTACTCTGTTTCCTCATAGGGCGAGCCACAGAGAGCGGAGGAGATTTGCGTGCTGACACCAATGCACCAAATTCCAGCGAGTGTCGCGACTGGACCTTAGAGATACTTGCAAAAATGTAGACTGTTCATACGCAACTGTAAAAACAGGTCATTCATTGCGTTGGACGAGTGCAGGGCAGATGAACCGGAGGAAGGTAAGCACTTCCTCATGCGCATCAAGGTAATCTGTGCGAGCTATTTACCTCTGCACCGACTCATGTAGTTCAGAGACTTGCAGATATATAGGCCATCCTCTCGTTGACCTGCAACACCACGTCGTGTTGTAAACATGTAGTGCAATAGTACAACAGAAGAAAATCCAACATAATATGCTTGTCTGTGCGGCCAACAGCCTGAGCGAGATGTGCTGAGAGGTGTATGTGTCTATACTACATTTCCCCGTCGAGGCTAAAAGTGCTGTCCAGGAAATACCATTTCAGCTGCATCGCAGACCTGGAGGAAGAATATCAAGATTTTCATTTGAAGATCATTGACGGTTGGAATCTGGTCGCGCAGAACTGCCGGGCCTTTCAGGCCTCTGTTGCGGACATTGTTAAGTGTCACGACGAAAACAGTCTCACCAAACACCTCCCTACCACACTCTTCACTCTTCCCCTTACTTTAAGAAAGCCAATTGAGTTATGATAAATAGTAACATCGGTTCATGATAAATAGTAACATCATCGGTTCATAGATGTGATATGCATTCTTGTCGCGCTGGCAGGTGGGGTCCCGCCCCATGCATGAATGCGCGTGCGCATACTTTTGAGCGACCCAGGCGTAGCGTAGACCCCAATTTGGCACGAGCACTGCACCATGTGTTCCAGAAGCGCACAGGTCCAAGCTTGAGCTAAGGTAGCAGCAGTACGCATCGAGTTTATCAAAGTCGGTCCAAGAGGGAGAGGAAAGGAAAGAATATGTACGTCAAAACTTGGGATGAAGTGCTATGTGGTGGCGTCGATGTATACAAGCCAGTGCAGAGAGAGGAAACAGAGAGAAGTACAATTGAACCGCAAATGGACATGGAAAGCAGTTCAATTCAATGGGAGCAACAAAGGATCTATTATCAATGCTCCGCGGCTGGAAGAGGTACACACTGTAGTCGAAAATGATTTGGCGCTTGAAGACAGAGAGCAGCTACTCTCATCGCCCATTTTTCGAGGACCGAACTCTTGTCGGAAGGAACTGAGAATATATGTCCTGTAACTTGTCCATCACCAGCGTGAGCAAGTCCGCATCCGACGGTGTGTGTTGATCGACGGCTTTAGCCCTCCATTAAAGTACTGGGTCCGATGGGCCGCATCTAAAACAGTACCGGATGCTGGATCAGATCGACCGCCCAAATACCACCACGCTTACTGTGCAGCCGGTTGATTTCATCCTTCTGAACCTGCAATAGGGCTAGAGCCAGATGGTCTGGAGGCAAGCCCCAATGGGGAGGTTGTTCATGTTCGGTTGGTGGAAGTGCGCCTGTGCAATTGAGGGTTCAATGGACAAAAAGTAATATTGCGGACCTACGATCGCCATCTTCCGGAGCGCTCATGTCGTTGTTGAGTTCAGGCTCTGTTGGGCCATTGGGCATTTGCCAAGCCAGAGATGGACCGACTCCATTGGATTTGGTAGCACCAGGCAGCTGGAATACAGGCACCTCTACGCCGGAATGAGCAATCGCAGGGGGTGGAATAGGATCAGCTTGAAGAGTTGGCTCAGGTGCTTGCTGAGACGCAAGTCGAAGGGAATCCTTGACATACTGATCCTTGAAGGAACGTTGAGTCTTTTGCTCTTGCAACGCGTGCATCGTGCTGAGCTATCGATCGGACCGCAGTCAGGTTTTGTAGCTTCGGAGGAACGTGTACAGCGGGTGCATTTTTTTGAGTTCTGAGAGGTATGGTCAGTACGGATCATGCAGAGCTATTGAGAAACATTGATACTAACCAGGTCGAGGCTTGAGAACCACGCTTGAAGCCCCTCTTTGTCTCTCATGAGAGCGGCTGCTCTGACGTTATAATCCTCAGCATTGCTGGCTTCCATTCGAACTACAAAGAGCTGTTAGACGATGGTAAATGCCATGACTGAGCCAGTAACCAAGTTAGGCCCGCTTGATGAATGGGAGATGGAGGATGGAGAACAAGAGAGAAGGAACCTAACAGACATCAACAAATATCAATGTTTGATGGGCTGATAATATTCAGGCTGCGATGCAATATGATGGCAGAAAAAAAGAAAAACAATTGAAGCACTCTGGAGTCCAGCAAAGATAATAGTCGAAGGTAGGCTATCCCGTAACTTCAATTCTCGGCCTTCGTCGGTGTCTCTCGCCGTAACCTCAGTTCTCGGTTTCGGATCGCATAGTTTTGATCACATGTGGCAGCTTCACCATCCTGAGACGTCGTGGCCATCCGGTCACTCGTCCTCCTCCACCTCCACCACCTCCTCCTTCTTCTTCTTCTTGTTCTTATCCTTGGTTTGCCGTTTTTCTTCTTTTCACATGCAAAGAGTAATAGATTATGCGAGAACTCACTATGACTTTGTCTTCGATGCTAGGCTCCAGTTAATGAAGAGTTCGCTGACAAGGCAGACCAAAACTACACACATGAATGACGCCAGCCCCAATTCCTTCTTGCGCTCTCCGTGAAATGCACCCTGCCTGGCATCAACTTCCACCCTTTTGTGTTTAGCTTGAGGTCCTCAAACAGAGGATTCCTGTGAGGGCCAGCTTAGCAGCGGCACAACCCGACGGTAAATAAGAGACTTACGGGGCTAAAACCGGGCCAGGGCTTGAGCAAACCTTTGTAGTGGTGCACAAGAGATCCAAGCAAATGAGATACCGATGTGGCGGGCTCAGTCTGGGAAGCAGGCCTCTCAACTCGTCCTCTATTTTGTCCTGGGGTATTTTCAACCCATCCCTTAACCTTGTGACAGCATACCAGACCGCCAGGGCGGCCGCAGCTATGCCAGGGTGGGTGTTCTCGGGAAGGTTGTTGACGGCTGTTTGAAGTTCTTCCATGGAAGTGCCCAGAACGCAGGTGGGGACGGAGGCAGCAGTAGTCTCAAAGAGCTCGATGCCAAGTCTGTGTATGATGTGCTGTAGAACAGTGCACGCTTCTTGAGATTGAGCGTCGTCTGACATCGTGGACGGACGAAGAAGAGTGAGGTCAATCAAATGACAGAGATCGAGATGTTTCATACGACCATGGTGCTCCGGGTTTTTTGCACACCACAATTGCAGATTGGTTGTCCATGAGCAACAGAGATGACCGGCAATGTATTCTGCCTCGGTGGTGGAGAGAGAAACAGTGGTTTGCAGCTTGCTCCGCCAGCTGACTGGTGCACCATTCATCATGACCAAGTACCCGCCAGTGCTCTTCCCAGAGTCCTTGCAACCACCATGGTTTGCATCTGTGTAGGTAAGGAAGGAAGGGACTGAGGAAGAGGACTTGGAGTAGGTAGGACCATGGTGCCCTTGATATAGCGCATTAGATGCTTTACAGCCTTCCAATGGGCTTCACCAGGATTGCTGTTGAAGCGGGCAAGAACACCGACAGGATAGGCAATGTCCAGACGAGTTTGTGTTGGGATCAGTGATTGGACTCTACTATTCTCATGCTCCTGATACATATCTTATTGTGTTGACATCCATCTTATTGTCTCTATTGTTCTTATTGTTTAGATAGTGATCATATTGTAGTGGTAGAGATCTTATTGTCTCTCTCCTTCTTATTGTTCTTATTGTTCTACCTTCTCTATTGTTTCAGTAGCTATATAAGTAGTCTAGCATAGTCCTGGGTCCTCAGTTTCTTACTGTTGACCCAGGTGTGTTCTCTTCTTACATGCATCTAACAGAGTTTCTTACTGTTGACCCAGACCTCTGTGCTGCCTGTTCTAACAGGTTATGGGCCCTGGCCTTTAAAGTCTTCATCTGAGATTCTCATCCATCCTGCCCTTTCTGTGTGTGTGTGAGCTTTGTAAATAGGAGCACCAACTATTGGGACGAATCCTCTTTTGCGAGGTAGTCTTTAATCCACCAGACAACAAACGGTAGTCAATCCGTTGATTCTGGGGTTAGGGCCCAAGTGCCTTACAACTGGGTGTTCAGAGCTTTGCATACTCATCTCCTATCTCCTCACGGACTCTTTTATTACCTACCTCTTCTTCACACACACGGTTGGGTGCATTATGTCTGACTCAGACAGTCACTCTATTGTTCCTATACTCTCGAAAGAGGCGCTCTTCTCTGAGTGGAGGAGTGATGCTAAAGCCCACTTGCGACGCAAGGAGGTTTTTGACTGCTGTCTCAAGGCATCTTCGGATGCTGTGGCCACTGGGAAGTGTGCTGGCATCCTCTGGGGCATGCTGTCCAAAGATGTTAAGCCCCTTGTCAAGCAGCATGAGGACAACCCCAAAGCTTTGTGGGAGCACTTGGAGACCATCTTTGCTCCAAGAAAGGCTGGAGCTCGCTTCAATGCCTATAAGACACTCACCTCCATCCATCTCCGGGAGGATGAGACGCTCTTGTCTCTCACTGGTCGTGTCTCATCTGCTATGCGTCTTTTGAAGGAGTCTAGGCCGAAGACCTTTACTCTGAATAACGCTGATGAGGAACTGCAAGCAGGGGTTCTTCTCATGGCCCTTCCTGATGACCCGAACTACTCTGTCCTCAAAGCACCATTTGAGCAGTCTCCGGACGATCTCAAAGTAAAGGACATTGAGCAGGCCTATGCCAATCATCAGGCATTCAGGACTGCACATCAGGAGGGTGACACCAGTCAAGTTAGCCCTCTCTCTGGCCTGGCTATGGCCGCAACCATCCCTTCCTCAAATCTGCCCTCATCTCCTGCTGTTGCTCTTGCTGCTACTCTGCCGCCTGCTGAGAAGTGCGCGGCTTGTGGCAAGACAGGCCATATATATGCTCCTCCAATGTTATAGGTTCCTGGACCTCATTGGAAAACCGCGTCCTGCGGGAGCAAAGTCCCATGTTGCGCCTAATGCAAGTCTTCTCACTCATTCTGATTCACCACTCGCTGACGACCGTTGGAATTCAGATTCAGGGACCACTTCGCACATGACACCTCGTCATGAGCGCTTGCTGAATGCCCGTCCGCACAGGGTTCCAATCCGTGTTGCAAATGGACTTGTCGTCTATTCCGAGTTGGTTGGAGAAATACTGCTTAGACCACGTATACACGGACACAGTGGCCGCCATCTTCTTCTGACAAATGTCCTGTATGTTCCTAGACTATCTCACAATCTCATCTCAAGTACTTATTTATCTCGCGTGCATGGCTACTCTGTTCTCATGGAAGGATCACTTATATCTTTCAATCGAGATGGTGTATTGCTGTTTGAAGCGGATATTGATGAGAGGAACCAGGCATATGTGAGAGAGGTGGATAATTCTCCTTCTGGCTCCGCTCTTGCAGTCGGAACCTTGCCTCTTGATATCAGTCTCTTGCATCGTCGCTTGGGTCACCATTCCGATGTCAAGAAGATCTTGAGCAAGAAACTGGTGACTGGTGCGAAGGTTACTTCAAACCGGACTGCAGATCCGATCTGTGAGCCCTGCCTTGCAGGGAAGCTGAATGCAGCTCCGTTTCCTTCAACTGGACATCGTGCTGCAGCACCTCTTGATTGAATTCACTCTGATCTGAAGGCGTACAAGGTCTTTACCCGTGAAACCTGGAAATACCGAGTTGCCTTCATCGATGATCATACAGGCTTCAAAGTGGTTTCCCACATGAAGCGCAAGAGTGGTACATTCAATGCATTCAAGGTGTTCAAAGCTTATGCCGAGAATCACCTTGGGCGTAAAATCAAGGCGTTGCAGGATGACGAAGGTGGAGAGTACATGTCTAATGAGTTCAAGCTGTATCTAGCTTCAGAAGGCATTGTGCGTCGTCATTCGACGAGAAACCGTCCGCAACAGAACGGGACAGCAGAACGTGCAAATCGCACTATTGATGAGCACACAACGGCAATATTGCATGAAGCGAACCTGCCGCCATTTTTCAAGGCACTTGCAGTTAACACATATATTCATGTTGCAAATATGCATCCATCGTCTCACATACCAGAGGACACCACTCCTCATGAGCTTTGGTTCAAGCAGAAGCCGGATGTGTCCCACCTTCGGGTGTGGGTTATCTCACTGAGTACAAAGGATAGTTGTTCTACAATCCTGTGACTAGGAAACTGGTTACATCTGAGCGCGCCATCTTTGACGAGCGGTATTTTCCCGGGAACAGGCCAGAGATGATGAAGCTGTGTCCTGGGTCTCCAACATCCGAGTCTGTTGTTCTGCCTCCGTTCAAGCCACACGTTGTGCGCGATGACGGGGGAGATGACGAGGATAATTCAGGTGTTCATCGAGCACCCCCTGCACCAACTCCCAAGTTAGAAACTCCTATACCTTCCCCTCCACCTTCTGAACCATCAACTCGCCCAAACTCACCGGATTTGCCTCCTTTACCCCCATCACCTCAACCATCACCCATTGGTGTTGCTGCACGACGCCGCTTGCATGGACAGACAACGGAGCATAGACCTGCGGGGGAGTGGTGGAAAATTCCTCCCATTCCTCCTCCCCATGTCCCTTCGGATTCAGACTCGTCTGATGACGAACTCCTCCTGCAACCAGGCAGTGCTCTTATCATTGCACATCAAGGCAATCCGACGAACCCGGTGCTTCAAGCCGCAAATGTAGCTGCTGTGCATTCAGCTCAGTCGGCGGTTCAATCCCCGGATAACTGATACCGTGGCTAAATTTAACCTTCTCAGATACCTTAGGCAGAAAAATAACCTCTGGTGGGTGGCCAAGTGGGCGGTGACTGTAATTTGTGTCTGCAAACAGTTTCACTCTAATTCTGACTTCACATTCAAAGCTTTAACAGGCTTAAAAATTGATGGGTAGCTACCCAGGCAATAGAGGGTAAGCTTCCTTCATGTATTTTGACCTCTAGTGAATAGACAAAGAGTCCAAATCAAAGACAGAGGCTACCTACCTATCTGGGACGACGGCATCGCTCGGCCCGAGATTACGTCGTGATCAAGAGTTGGGAGTGAAGAATTGGACTTGCATCAAAACCTGGTTCTTCTTGATCCTAGAACTGGCACAAAGCGCGGGAATAAATGACGATAAATAATGCCATAATCTCCCCCGTCATCGCGCACAACTTGCGGCTTGAACGGAGGCAGAACAACACAATCGGACGCTGGAGGCCCGGGACATAGCTTCAGCATCTCTGGCTTGTTCCCGGGGAAATACTGCTCGTCAAAGACGGCGCGCTCAGATGTAACCAGTTTCCTAGTCACAGGATTGTAGAACAACCATCCTTTGTACTCAGTAGGATAACCCACAAAGATACACTTCTGGAAATGAATCCCAGAAGCGTCCCTCTTATCCTTTTGCACATGCACATATGCAAGGCAGCCCCACACCCGAAGGTGGGACACATCCGGCTTCTGCTTGAACCAAAGCTCATGAGGAGTGGTGTCCTCTGGTATGTGAGACGATGGATGCATATTTGCAACATGAATATATGTGTTAACTGCAAGTGCCTTGAAAAATGGCGGCAGGTTCGCTTCATGCAATATTGCCGTTGTGTGCTCATCAATAGTGCGATTTGCACGTTCTGCTGTCCCGTTCTGTTGCGGACGGTTTCTCGTTGAATGACGACGCACAATGCCTTCTGAAGCCAAGTAGAGCTTGAACTCATTAGACATGTACTCTCCTCCTTCGTCGTCCTGCAATGCCTTGATTTTGCACCCAAAGTGATTCTCAGCATAAGCCTTGAACACCTTGAATGCATTGAATGTACCACTCTTGCACTTCATATGGAAAACCGCTTTGAAGCTTGTATGATGATCAATGAAGGCAACTCGGTACTTCCAGCCCTCACGCGTAAAGACCTTGTACGCCTTCAGATCAGAGTGAATTCAATCAAGAGGTGCTGCAGCACGATGTCCAGTTGAAGGAAGTGGAGCCGCATTCAGCTTGCCTGCAAAGCAGGGCTCACAGATCGGATCTGCAGTCCGGTTTGAAGTAACCTTCGCACCAGTCACCAGTTTCTTGCTCAAGGTCTTCTTAACATCGGAATGGTGACCCAATCGACGATGCAAGAGACTGATATCTAGAGGTAAAGTTCCGACTGCAAGAGTTGAACCAGAAGGAGAATCAACCACCTCTCTTACATATGCCTGGTTCCTCTCTCCCATCAATATCCGCTTCAAACAGCAAAGCACCGTCTCGACTGAAAGAGATGAGTGATCCCTCCATGAGAACAGAGTAGCCATGCACGCGAGATAAATAAGTACTAGAGATGAGATTGTGTGAAAGTCGAGGAACATATAGGACATTTGTAAGGAGAAGATGGCGGCCACTATGTCCGTGTATATGTGGTCTAAGCAGTACTTCCCCCACCAACTCGGAGTAGACAACAACTCCGTTTGCGACTGCGATTGGAACCCTTCCGACTGCAAGAGTTGAACCAGAAGGAGAATCAACCACCTCTCTTACATATGCCTGGTTCCTCTCTCCCATCAATATCCGCTTCAAACAGCAAAGCACCGTCTCGACTGAAAGAGATGAGTGATCCCTCCATGAGAACAGAGTAGCCATGCACGCGAGATAAATAAGTACTAGAGATGAGATTGTGTGAAAGTCGAGGAACATATAGGACATTTGTAAGGAGAAGATGGCGGCCACTATGTCCGTGTATATGTGGTCTAAGCAGTACTTCCCCCACCAACTCGGAGTAGACAACAACTCCGTTTGCGACTGCGATTGGAACCCTGTGTAGGCGGGCATTCAACAAGCGCTCACGATGAGGGGTCATGTGCGAAGTGGCGCCTGAGTCTGAATTCCAACGTTCGTCAGCAAGTGGTGAATCAGAGTGAGCGAGAAGACTTGCATTACGTGCAACATAAAGACTTTGGTCCCGCAGGACGTGGTTTTCCAATGAGGTCCAAGAACTTGAAGCATTGGAGGAGCATGTGGCCTGTCTTGCTGCAAGCTGCACACTTCTCAGCGGGCAGTGAAGGAGCAGCAAGAGCAACAGCAGGGGATGAGGGTGGATTCGAGGAAGGGATGGTTGTGGCCATGGCTAGGCCGGAGAGAGGGCTAACTTGACTGGTGTCACCCTCCTGATGCGCAGTCCTAAATGCCTGATGATTGGCATAGGCCTGCGAGGACAGAGTAGTTCGGGTTATCAGGAAGGGCCATGAGAAGAACCACTGCTTGCAGTTCCTCATCGGCATTCTCCAGAGTAAAGGTCGTAGGCCTAGACTCCTTCAAAAGATGGATAGCAGATGAAACACGACCAGTGAGGAACAAGAGTGTCTCATCCTCCCCTCTCGTTTAGCTTGGTACGTCTCTACGATTCGAGCCTCTCTTCGCTGCATGCTCAAAATGTCCATGCAGTGGCTAGAGCGCTTCGAACTTCACAAGATAGTTCGGAGAATCAAAGTGACGGACCTTGAGGACCTCTCGAAACCGTGCGGCTATTGCCGTGGAGAACTCTCATCACCGGGCAACACATTCCATCCCCACAACAATTCCCCCGCCGCAGAAGGTCTGCTGTGCTATAAATGCCACCGGACGGATCGGACCCGTGCTTTGTTGATGTCTACCGTGAATTGTTGGTGGCTCTACAGGCTCTTGTTTTAGAGTTTCCAGAAAAACAAGGACTACATCGTCTCGGCCATCGAGGCGTCGTACGACGCACAGATCTGGTGTGCTTATGAGTTTATCAATCAAAAGCTTATGATGCAGGAGCCATACCGTTAGTGCCATAACCGGTAAGGCTAGGGCCGGAGATTGAGGGTTCAGGATGCTGACAACGTGGTCCCATGGCTGATGCGGCTGCGAGAGGACCACAGCGGCAAGAGCAACACTAAAATGATTTGGACGTAATGTTGAATTATTGTCAGAAACTCTGTCCCTGATCCGACGCAACTGCATACAAATATAGCCTTTAAAATTGTAAGGCTAAAGCTCAGAATGAGCCTGAGCCGGTCTGGTGTGAGGGTTCATAGCTATACTGGCAGGAGAAGCAGGGGAGAAACGAGGGCTGTATATCAGAGAAACTGCGAAGCTCTCCCGCCTGTTAGACATTGCTGTGATCAGTAGGCGAGCAAGGGAGGCATTATAGAGCAGGTTAGCAGGGGTAGATGGCCAGTAAAAACAAGGGAAAATTCAGGGAGGTGACAGAAGAGGCAGAGAATGGAATGAATGAACTGGATGGGATCCTGCTCTGTATAAATGGTGTGGGGAATCAATTGAGGTCTCAATTGAAAATGCAACCCAACCAGACAAATATTGTGGTCCGTGAGAGTCCTGGTGATGTGGTTCCGAATGTTTTGCAAAAAGAAGTTGGGGTTTGTCCCAGTTAGGCTAGATCAAATTGCTCGGGTGGTAGTTGATCACCGAGGCGCATTAGACCGCTTTCGGTCCATCAAAGTGTGGGTCCAACCGAAGTAGGAATACATGTGCAGAAGGATAAGAGGATCAGTTCTGGTATTCATTTCCAGAAGTGTATCATTGTGGGTTATCCTACTGAGTACAAAGGATAGTTGTTCTTTAATCCTGTGACTAGGAAACTGGTTACATCTGAGCGCACCGTCGTTGACGAGCAGTATTTCCCCGGGAGCATGCCAGAGATGCTGAAGCTATGTCCCGGGTCTCCAGCATCCAATGCTGTTCTTCTGCCGCTGTTCAGACCGCAAGTTGTGCACAATGACGGGGCAGATGACGAGGACAATTCAGAATTAGTGTTCATCGAGCACCTCCTGCACCAACTCCTGAGCTAGACACTCTTATACCTTGCCCTCCACCTTCTGAACCTTCAATTCACCCAACCTCACCGGATTTACCTCCTTTACCCCCATCACCTCAACTTTTGCCGACTGATGTTGCTGCACAACGCCGCTTGTATAGACAGACAACAGAGCATAGTGAGGGAAAGTCCTGCCATTCCTCCAGCTCAGATTGCGAATAGAGGAAGCAAATGAAAGATATGTTGAAGGACTTACGTGTAGGACTTGTGCGCATCGATTGGCGACTGGAAGGTAAAGGGGGGACCGGGTCAGTACAAAATGAAAGCGGCATTGTCGAGGGCCAGGATAAGAAGCAGCTGGTCGCGGGTCGTTGCGGGCCTTGGCAGTGGATGTGTATCGGCGCTGTCAGCGGGGATGAGGAAGGTGGAGGAGGTAAGAGAGATATTTGGTGACAGCCCCCGATTGTTTGGCTAGAGCTTCTACCCGACACATGACTTGACAGCAGGTGGAGGTCGATAAATAGGGAAGGTCCAAGCGAAGACTACGAGCTCACCTTTGTAGTTTACGATGTAGTAGTGTAATATGGCAAAAATAAATCGGATTCGATGAGCGCCTAACGCAGTCTTCATCTCTTTCTCCTCCCTGACGTCCTATCAGGTAGGTCGTTCATATTAGTCCCTTTTGCAGGTCTAACTGGACGGGCTGGAGACAATGACATACCAACGAGTCCTCGCGCACCCCCCAATCATACCCATGTGGGATCGGTTGCGAATCTTCCTGTTTGCTTTCTATTTTGGTATCCATGCACACATTCCTGCAATGTAAGTGCTATCCTTTGACGAGGTTTTACTGAATTTTGTCAGAGAGTAGGCTGAGTCCGTATCGTACTGAGGGGGCCGGGTCTAATTACCTCGTCCGTCATTGTCTGTGGGCCGATGTCAATCTTTTCCACTTCGGCCTTATCACACAAGCGCAACTTGATGCGAGGACGCAGTACAAGTGAGGAGAGACTGGGAGACCGATCGCACTCAGACAGCACGAGTATCGGCGATGCGAGGCTATGTACAATATCGAGTGGATCAGGCTCTATAGTGCCCCCGTTCGCAAGCTAACTTTTCCTTCCTGTGTTTATTCAAAATGTGCGGCCTCAACGCGCCTCCTACAAACTGTTCCTGCGGCCATGCGCATTGCGAATGATTCGCGTTGGATCCGGCGGACGGTGATACGGGAGACGCGTTGGCATATATTTTTGGATGTTGGATGGGGGTGTTTGGCCACACGAACTGGCAAACGCAAGACCTGTAAACGCGGCCGAGTTGGCAGTTTTTCTTGAAGCTATCCGTATTGTACATACCATCTTGCAACACAGGCTTGTGTATTTCCTTGCTCGAATATGCTCTGGGTCGTGAAACATAGCGAACATCAGCTGATATGGGGATAGAGTGTCTGCTGCGCAAACCTTTGAATTACTGTGTGTCTGGTGAAGGCAACTTTGTTTCCTTGAAGCGGTGTCCGGGTCTGACAACCCGACGATCTGGCCACGATCCATTTGAGTTCAACTGAGTTCCCTTTGAATTCAAGTTACCGAAGGCAAATCGGAACGGTGGACACTTACCTGGGGTTTGAACGCAGCGCAAGGTCGGAATCAATTCAAGTAAAGAGGTGAGTGTGTACCTTGGATTCAATTGAACCAGCATTGATTTCATTGAAGTAAGTTTCAATAATTCAGAGAGGAAGCTTACCGGGTTTGATGAATTAAAATTCCGCACAGGGACTCGGACCTGCATTTAAACAATCCTGTGGGAGTAGCAGAGACGTTGACCAACTGCGAAGAAATGAAGGTCAGTTCACAAATTAAATAAACGGAAACGAGTGCGTACTTGGCAGCAAAATTTAAAGGTGCCCGCTGTTGAATTTCACTTGGTGAGGGAAACGAATCGAAATGAAGGGAATGAGTAGAATGGAGGATAAACGAGTAAGCTGGGATTGAATTCAAACTTTGAAGTACTAACTGGTGCAACGAACTTTATTCATCCGGGGCATTGTGAAGAAATTAAGGCCAGTTTCTAGAATACAGAAAACCCGCACGGCACAGATGAATAGCTTCGTTTCGTTCTTGGTAAGTAACTGGATATGAGATTGATTAAATTAAAATGGAAGCTTACCTTCTTTCAATTCAATTTGCGCGGAGGTGGTTGGAACTGTGACACACAGCTGAGAACCAAGAACGTCATAAGTGATTGAAAAGAACGAGACAGAATAAATGAGGGAGAAGACTCATGATGCAGAGTATTACTATTGAGCAGTGGCTTGAAGTCGAACTGAAGTTGTTCGAATCTAAAAGGCATTGAAAAAAAGTCAGCGCGATTTTAAAGCGTAGTTTGGGTCCTTAAATCAAAAGGGATCCCAGAGGCCAAGTTGTACCTCAGGCTATCTACGTACGAGTCAACATTTTTTTCGCACACTATGTCGAGGAATTTGGACTCCGGTCCGAGCGTACCAATATGCGAATTGATCCGCTGATGCGATCACGTCCGTCATCATGCAAGCGTGCAAAAAGATTACGGAGATCCAGAAGGTCAAAGCGAAATATACGGGAGTTCGTTTCTGTAGTATACAATGTTAGTAGGTAGATGTGAGTAAACAAAATTCCATTTCGCGGGCGCTTACAGTAAAGATCTCTTCCTCTCTGCCACCGCCAACTCGTCAACGGTAAGTCCTTTCTACAAGTTTCTTCTCGTAGATTTGACGAGTAGGGCTCAGATGGCGCCTATTCGCGTTAACCGCAAGCTCAAGGAACTTGTTCACGCCTATAACACCAATGCCCACGCAACAATAGGCACCCTGTAAGTCACATTAGTTCTTTGAAATGGGGTGTGTTTTTCTACGGCTAGCAGGTGACACCCTTACCGTAGCGATGGACCGGGGCACAACTATATGCTGTGCCGCCGTCTTTTGTTGGACATGGAGGATTGTCGTCTCGGAATCATTACGCCCGCCCAGCTCGAAGTCAAATCACAATACAAATGGGGTGAGACGGGGGAGGGTATCCAGGAACGGCGGCGGGGTTACCGGAAGTGCCTCCAGATGTACGAGATCGTCTGGATCGCCTCGTACACTACGCCTGCCCGCAAACTTACTGGTACATCGCTGATTCAATTTCCTGTGATCTTCTCAATTTTCCCTCAGAGAGTTTGGTACACGACGAGTTTCGCATTGACGGCTTCCAAGTCATATTCACCGACTGCTCGTGCGGCCTTTGACACCGAGAATGGTTCTCTCTACACAGCATCGGAGGAAACACAGAGGCGGCGCTGGAATACGTGTTTGTGCGATGGATGGGGTTGCTCGGCAACTTGAATTGGCGCAAAGAATATCTGTAGATGTTACTTAGTTGGTTTACCGCTTGCGACGTGTAGTGTACTCACCCAACGTTTCCTTCGCATGTAACATACTGTATCGAATCAATGTAAATACTCGGACGTTGTCTGTGAAGAATACAACAAATGAACCACAAAAATGAACGAAGGGACATAACTCAATCCCAACAAGTTACGTATCTCGAAGCATTCCCACATACGAGGCAATTCTTTTGGCCAGAGAAAAAGAAATTCCCCGCGATAGGCTCAAGTTCGATTCAGGTTAGGCGACCCCTTTTCGGCTTTTCTTTTTCTTTTATTTCAGTTTCAGTACCGTTTTCGGGTTTGAGTTAAACGAACGAACGTTCGGAGTTGTAGCTCGGAGATGGAGGATCCAGGATTTGAGTCGTGAGGAGGAGAACCTAATGCAAGGTAACATTTAGTGCGGGCGGGAGGAGTCGGACAAGAACTCCCACAAGTAAAGTGAGTGTGGCTGAAATACAGCAAACATCCCCTTTAAAATCAACGAGGGAGTCCAAATCAATATTGAAACTCAGTTCAACGAACGAGGAGAAATGAGACTCACAAAAAATTTGAGTCGACGCAACGAGAGAGGCGCATCTAGACATACAAAAGATTAGTTGAAAATTCATTGGAGCTAGAGAAAACACTTACGAAAAACACCTGACATCATTGTACAATATTCGTTAGTCGAGATTGAGAACGAGCAATATTGAGTTGAATGAAACCTTACCTGGAGTCATTGAAGGGCTTGAGATCTCGAAGCGCTCAAAACAGCGGCGGCGCGGTAATTAATACAAGCAAGCTGTAAACGGAATTAAAGTCAGCGCGGATTCACGGAAGTAGAGAGAACGGGTGTGTACTTACCTTGGGTCCGATTCAATCGAAACTTATCTTGCGCAGGTCTTACTCGCCGCACATATTGACTATTAAAATAGGTAAGTGAGATTGCATTGAGTTCGGGGAGAAGGCAAGTACTTACCTGCCCGATTCTGCCTGCCTGGATTTCCAAACAGTTTAAAATGGAGACAAAGCGACATTGGATGGCTGCGAAGAGAGCAGGTCAGTTCCCCACATAAAAAGACAGCATTGAATGAAGTCCTTACCCTCGGCACACACTCCTGATTTTTAAAGGTCAGTAATGCACGAATCGAATCGAACTGAAGGCTTACTTGTTACTTGGTGGGTAGGAAGTTCGAGCCCGTGCCGACTCGGATGTCGGATGTCGGAACCGGGTTGAAATTCACGTTGCGCTGCGGTGTCAGTCAAGTTCAACTAATTCTCAAGCCTTACAGCCATTTGCGGAACTTAGGGCGCGGGCTGTTTTTTTTTTTTTAACACTTTTCAATGAGAATCATTATTGTGAGCTCAGTTCTTGTCTGTTTGCCTTGTGAATATGCTCAGTGTGTTCGCAATGCAAATGCGGAGGGCACCACAGTCTCCGTTTTTCCTGATGCAATCATAATTGCCTTATTGGGAAAATATCGGCCTTTTTGTACAGAACTTGTCGCATACTCTGTGCTGTGGTCAGATTGACCTATAAATTTGATATGATGTCTTTATGAGTATCACTGAGGGCTGGACGGACCGGGATTTTGAATATGTGTCTTAGTTCACCGGTATTCTGCATTCTCATAATGTGGGATATCTGAATACCTTGTATACAAGGAATAAATACAATATGAGGAAATACCGGTCCGTCCAGCCCTTCGTAATACTCATAAAGACATCATATCAAATTTATAGGTCAATCTGACCACAGCACAGAGTATGCGCCAAGTTCTGTACAAAAAGGCCGATATTTTCCCAATAAGGTAATTATGATCGCATCAGGGAAAACGAAGACCGTGGTGCCCTCCGCATTTGCATTGCGAACACAATGAGCATATTCACAAGGCAAACGGTCAAGAACTGAGCTCACAATAATGATTCTTGTTGAAAAGTGTATAAAAAAAAAAAAACAGTCCGCGCCCTAAGTTCCGCAAATGGCTGTAAGTTGAAAGAGTGTTCGGACTACAGAAAGAACTCTGAATTCGTAAATACTCTATTATTTAGTTCTCAATATTCTACGCCCGCAAAGACTTAGTTGAAAGAGTGTTCGGACTACAGAATTCGTAAATACTCTATCATTTAGTTCTCAATATTCTAGCCCACAAAGACTTAGTTGAAAGAGTGTTCAGGACTACCGAAAGAACTCCGAATTTGAAAGTACTCTATTTTTGAGTTCTCAAAGAAGGAACTTGTGCAGAACAATGTACTGCGCGGTGGCCGCAGGTGGAACGGTACATAAGGCTTGCAGGGTACGCCTTGAAAATCCCACTGGTTTACCTTGCCACTGAACGCCCTCCATGCCCGCTCAACGCTCCCGCACTGTTCCTGCTCATCGCTGCAGAGCGTCGTCCCCCTGGCCTCCCTCATCGTCCCCCTGGCCTCCCTCGTTGTCACTGCCTCCCTCGTCGCCACTACCGCCCTCGTCCTCCCCTCGCAGGTCACCCAGCCCGCTTCCACGCGCATCGTCCCCTAACTTCCCGGCCTATGTTATGCTGGGACCGGAAGCAGAGAAGGCCCTTTGCAAGGAACAGGAACCGAGGCGCAAACAACTCAACCGCAAGATTGTGCGCCTGCAGAAAGAACTAGGTAAGCCTGTAGCCTTTGCCCAGGCATTGGTGTTCACTGTTGCCTTCAGCTAGCGCTCCCGACAACACCGTGTTGAAGGCGAAGACCACCTTTCAGTGGACTTGCCACCCGGAATCCGATGAGAACAACTTCGAGGACATTATCCTCAATTACAGGCGTGGTACGTTTCTTCATTTAAATGTTTCGTCGTTGCCTGATTGCAACTTCAGGGCGGTCCTTCAAGGACGCACTTGAGGGGTTTGGAATCACCGCTTCGAAGGACGCTGGCATCCTGCCTGCGGCGCTCTTCTACGGTTCTCCTGCTCCTGCTGCCGTGTAGATTTACTTAATTAACGTATTTGCGTGTACTTCTTATTTCTCTTCAATTGCTACTTGATAAATTGCTATTGTATTAAACTGTCATGTCCTTGCAATTGGTGAAAGTACTTGTGGAATTTTGGTGTGCGGACTTGTAGTCAAAGGTCTTCAGTGTACGTTGAACGAATTAAATCAATTATCCAAACCAATTAATTGAGCGGGCACGTTGCAGGTTGCGCATGTGCGGAAGCACCAAAGCGCATTGTTCACTGAAAGGAGGAAGCCGTCCACATTAAGGAAGGAGGTGGCAATGGCATTTGAATATATAAATGTGCGTCGTTGTGCTCTGTATCCAACAACCACCTAACCAACTCTCCCGCCATGCACTCTGCCATCACTGACATCCTCCGCAAGCTCCCGTTCTACGGTGTTGACCTCCCGCTGCCCTGCCCCATCCCTGCATATTGGATGCCCCACCCCGATCACTTGGATTTTATGCGCCACCCCGACCAATTCATCAGTGGATATGCAAGTGACGGGGGCTTCATCGGCGAAGCCACTGAGTCATGGAGGTCGTGGGCCTTACGTGAGCTCCCATTCTATGGTGTCGATGAAAAAAAACCTGCTTCACAATTTTTCGCTAAGTCCGAACTTCCTTTTTGGGACACAGGTGGTGAGTCGCCCGATTTGGAAACAATATGAAAGTTGCTGGGATTGATGTCGGGGCTACATCGCACGGGGGTTTTGAGAGTGAAATTTGGTGTTGCATTGTAATTACCATCTATTGTGCCAGTTCTAAGATGCCTTTTGAGTTTTCACCTCAAGTTGATTTTTTTTTTGTTCCGAGTTCAACTTCCTTTTTGGGATGCAGGCGTTGAGTTGCCGTTTTGGGAAATGCAACAAAAATTGCGGAGTTTGAAGGGAGAGAGGTAGGATACTTGAGTGAGCAAAACTCAAAGATGAAACCTGAGGTGGTGGTACCTCCCATGACCTGATAAAATGACTGTGGGAGGTACCATGGCCAAAAAGAAAATCACATGGGAGCTCCCACGATTAAGCTGCCATGTGAGGTACTATGGACCTAAAAAATAAGATATGTTGTGTGAGGTACCACATAGGCCTGTGGATGCACCCAGCAGAACCATAAAATGTACAGGATGCACCCATGGGTCAAAGAGTTGTCTGTGGATGCACCCAACATAACAATAAAATGTACAGGATGCACCCATGGGTCAAAGAGTTGTCTGTGGATGCACCCAACATAACAATAAAATGTACAGGATGCACCCATCACTCACAAAGTCACCTCTGGGTGCACCCTGTTGGATTGGATGCACCCACCCGCTACCCGGATGCACCCTGAGTTCAAAAAAGGTATTCCGGATGCACCCACCATGTTTTTACCACAGACATATGAGTGCATCCATAGGAAGGCATGGATGCACCCTGTATGTAGAGGGGATGGACCCGCAACTCAATCAATGGTTGCATCCACCGACAGCTGGATGCACCCAGGATGGCCATTGAAGGCAAGTATGGGTGCATCCAGACCCTAGTGGACACATCCTTTTTCAATGTACGGATGCATCCACAAGACGTATGGTGGGTGCATCCAGTGCAAGAATAGGTAGGTTTATTCTGATGAAAATTAATCTCGTGGGTAGGATTGACATATTTTGGGAAGGAAGGTTAGTTGGGAAAGCACCAGTGGGGCGATGGTAGCAGTACTTACGGGAGTAAGTGAATGTATTGTATGGTGGGTTTCTATCAGTGCGTTCTGAGGGATTAATAACTATACATGGGGGGCAAAGATCCAGGCACATGATTGTCGTGTGCCTTAAATGCACATATCACACACATGGCCCGGAGTTAACTGCGACATGTCACTAAGGGCTTTGTTGGTTTTTTCAAAGTGCTTTGTGTTGTGTAGTAGCTATAATGTATCTAGTTAGTAAAAATCTGAGATTTATTTTCAGCTTTGAGTATGAGTAAACTTGGTAAACTGGGCTCAGGGTTTTTTTTGGCTGAGCCACAACTCGGCCGTGGATCCCACCATAGCTCTGCCACCTACTAAAGAGAGAGAGAGAGATAAAGAAAAAATTGATGCCATCCTCACCCACCCCCGTTCTGCCACCATCCACCCTCCTAGCATGCCTCTCGGTACTGCTACCCCACCGCTGTTCCATCAAACTGTCCCGCAGACTGTACAAAAGCACCCGTCGCCTTCAGGACCTTTGGCTCAGAGAGAAGAGTTGACATGTGGAGGGAGTCAAAGTGCCCAGCTGCCCTTGCTGGCAGCATAGAGGGGAGGACGAAGGTGTTCAAGGGCTGGGTATTCAAGAAGGTAGTGTGCATACATTTCGTATGGGTTACCACAAGCTTAGCATTCTCGCAACAAAGCCATGAGAAGTCTGCACAAGCCTGTACTACCTTGGACTTGCAAACTCACCTTGTTCTTATGGTAATACCATGAATTTTATCATGTCAGTCACAGAGATGGCAGTGTCATTTCACAGCTGTGTTGCTCTACGCAGGTAATTGTTATAGACTCGTACTACACTGCATGGCTAGCACCCTGAATGCACCCATGCAAAAAACCGGTGGATGCATCCAGCACCATGGGTGCATATACTAAAAAAGGGGGTCCTCTTAGGGGGGTCATACCCAACCCCCCAAACTACCCTAATAGGGGGCATCCAGGTGTTCGCCTGAGGTGTCGTAATCGCTGGAAAGAGGAGGTTTTTCAATGAAGTCCATGGATATCGAATGCCAAGGATGAAGAGGAACAGGAAGGGGACAAAGGAGGCCGTAAGGCTTATGCCGGGGGGCCTTATTGCGCTGACAGGTGATATAGGACTTGCAATAATCCCGGATAAATGACCGAAGTTCCGGCCAATTGTACTCGCGTCGTACCGCAGCGAGGGTTCTGTTCTGTCCGAAGTGACTGGCGAGGATGTGGTCATGCATATATGTTATATCCGTGCGCACATATCATGGAAGCATTCCGGAATCCGCGCCTAACACTCCGGAGTTACTGGAATCCCGGAGACTACCGAAGTCCTCGGTGACTCGTTATCTTTGCAACGTGCATCGAACTGAATGACTTACCATGTGTCTGGAGTCAAGCATATGGTTGCTACTTCTTTCCACATGCTTTAGAACACCACATGGTTTACATCTCTTCTTCAACTTCTCCAACAACATGAGGTGATCAGGTTCTATTGTATTTCCACATGGTTCCTTATCTATCTCCTTATACCTTTACAATAGAGCACTTTACTATTTAATCACCTAGACTACACTCCTGTTCTTCAGTTTAATTATTAAGTTGCTTCTGGGTTCTCTCCGGTCTCCGAATACCGGAATACTCCCCTTGTGTTCGCTCGTCTCTCTGGTAGCGCGGGTAGTGCACTTGTCCTCTGTACTGTGGCGTTGTGTTACTCCGGTCGTCTCCCTACCACCCCGGAATATCGGAGTCTTCAGTCTTGCTCTGCTGTGTCCGCTGGCGACTGGCCCATATCCCTGCTCCTTCCGAACCTGGATATAACAATATACTGCATTACACGTATCCATAGCATGTCCAGTTCATCTCCGGGGACTTGCGGAACCCAAATGCGATTATTGTACCGGAGCATACCGGAATCGTCTGTAGACCCGCGCTTGGATGTACCGGAAGCAGCGGCATTTAAGCCAGCAACTCCGGCGGGGTCGGTGTGGATGTGAGTCTTGATTTCGGAGTGGGGCTGTTTGACATCCATAACCACCGAGGCTCAAAGAATGATCTCTTCAAGATATGTAGCCCGGAGTGACGCACCAAGCTGATCTTGACTGAAAATAGGACGGAAATTGTGAGGATACAGCTGAGTGTAGTGCTTATCCCCCTCTTTTGGGTAGACATCCCATTGTCTAGTCAAAGCGTCGGGTTTTCCTCCGAGTTTTCCGGGACGGAACCGGATGACCATATTGAAATGGCAGAGGTACTCTGCCCACCGGACCTGACGCCGAGTGAGGACCTTGGTCGTCACAAAGTATTCCAGGTTCTTGTGGTCGGTGACAACATCGACCGGCAACTCCGGTCTTTCGAGGTAATGCCGCCATTGTTTAAAGGCGTCGAAGATGGCCAGGAGTTCCTTGTCGTGCGTGTCGTAGTTAAGTTCTGCGGCAACGAGCATCCGGGACCGGAACGAAACTGGGTGGAGTTCGCCATCGTCGCCAATGATTGACAGAATGGTGGCGATGGCATAGTCCGAAGCATCGGCCTCGACGGTAATCTGTCGACCGGGAATCCAGTGAGACAGAACCGGAGCTTCTTTGAACTTCCGCTTGAGAGTGTCGAAAGCTAATTGACAAGCATCACTCCATTCCCACCGGGTAGTACTCTGAGTGAGACGTGTGAGGGGAATGGTGATGTCGGAGTAGTGGTAGATGAACCGCCAATAGAAATTACAGAAACCAAGGAAGGACTGAACATCCTTAACCTTCCGGGGAGTAGGCCAGTCAGAAACCACTAATATTTTCTCCGGAGATATCCGGAAACCATCTGGAGACAGGATGTACCCTAGATATTCGCAGGTCGTCACGGAGAACTCACATTTGGGGAGTTTGCAGAAGAGACCATGCTCTTGCAGACGCCGGAGAACCTCCTTGACATGTAACCTTCCGGGGAGTAGGCCAGTCAGAAACCACTAATATTTTCTCCGGAGATATCCGGAAACCATCTGGAGACAGGATGTACCCTAGATATTCGCAGGTCGTCACGGAGAACTCACATTTGGGGAGTTTGCAGAAGAGACCATGCTCTTGCAGACGCCGGAGAACCTCCTTGACATGATTTCGTGGTCAGCAGGATTATCGGAGTAAACAAGGATATCATCCAAGTAGACAATGAGGTTCACGTTGAGCAGATCGGCGAGAATCGTGTCCAGGAAGCGTTGGAAGGCGGCCAGAGCATTAAATAGTCCCTCCGGAACGACTTTGAGCTCGTAGGAGCCATAGCGGGTTCAGAAAGCGGTTTTCCACTCGTCTCCCGGAGCAATTCAGAGAAGATGTTAAGCATGCCGGAGATCGAGTTTGGTGTAAATACGAGCTCGACCAGGGGCATCAAGAAGATTGGCAATGAGGCGAAGCGGATACTTGTCTTTTTTTGTGATCCGGTTCAACCCTTGGTAGTCTATGCACAACCGGAGACTACCCTCAGGACCCTTGTTTATCCCTTTATAGGTCGAATACAAAGTTCGGACAAGATTTTCCGAAAATTTTGAGGAAAAAAAGATGGAAAGTGGCCGTCTTGGGAAAAGAACCGTTTTGGCTGCCTCAGAAACCGTGGGAACAAATAATTGGTTCGGACAAAACTCAAAATTTGGGGCCAAATCGGTATCCGACCTATCATGGGATAAACAAGGGTCCTCTACCATCCTTCTTCTTGGCGAACAGAATTGGAGCCCCGTGACTCAAAGAAGAAGGATAGATAAATCCAGCCTTCAGGTTCTCGTCGATGTACTTGTGGAGCGCCTTTAACTCAGCTTCGGAGAGCGAGTATACGTGGCCAATAGGAGGAACTCCGCTGTCAACTGTTTCTATCTTGAGATCAAACTCACAATGCAGAGGAAGTGCGAACACTTCAGACTCCGAGAAAATGTCGGCGAAGTCGTGATAAACTTCAGGCAGTCCGGTGAGGTCCGGTGCAGCGGCCGAGGCACCCTGGAGCGAGGCATCGCCCGGCGGTGTTGCGTGCAAGGTATACTGGACAGTATCCTTGTCTTTAAGCAGAACTCGGTACGTGGCAGAGGAAACTAGAGACACTGGTGGAGGGGTAGAGAACGGATGAGGCATAGTAGCCTCCAGAGTGTCCATAGAAGGACCGGAAGGACTCCGGTGTACACCGGAGTCAACTGGAGGCATTCCAGACGTATCCATTGAAGGACCGGGAGTGTCCATAGAAGGACCAGGAACCGGAGATGTCAGCCCGTTAGCTTCATTGCGAGACACCGGAAGAAGTGGAGGAAAGGAGAGGCAAGGTGTTTGGGATCAAATGATATTGGGTCCTAAGATATTGGGTCCTAAAGTTCTTGAGCTGATCGCGTGGATCAAACTCAAGCCCAGGAAGTGTAGTTGCGAAGAGCCGGAGGTTCGAAAGGGACGGAATGAGGATGAGCCATGTGGAGTTGGTATGATAGATAGAGGATTCTGGAAGGGGAGTTTTTGATGTAGAGTTTGTAGGAGTCGCTCCGCCAGCGGCCGAGAAGCTGAATTTCGTAGTCGCTATACCCGGCGGCGACGGCTTCAGAAGCTGCGCTGCGGTGGAAGCTGTGGCCAGCGAAACCCAAGGGATCTATCCCGGCAGCCGTCAGGGCGGTCCGGATTCCGGCGACGAAAACCTTGTAATGCATGGGTTTGCCGTCCTTCAAACAAGGGTGCGGAACCCGGGTGCGGAAATTCAGCAAAAAGTCGTTTGACGGCAGCAACCGGGCATGATGCGTGGCCGAGAGCGGCGGCGATAGTGAGCGAGACTCCCTTGCGAAAGGGATCGGTCTTAGAGCCGGGGAGGGTGAGAACCATGTGAGTGCAGTTTTCAAAATCGGGGAGAAATTGGACGGCATCACCGGTGAGGTTAAGACTGGCGTCTGATTTCCCAGAGCCGGCGGTGATCTCGCCTGAGCGCAGGAGACCGGCGTACACCAGGCAAAACATGGCGTAAAGGACGGTGTGTCCCGGGACAACACCTGGACAGAGCTGGGCGAGGATGGCGAGGAGAATGGAGCGGGTGATGGGCTGAACCGGCTTTCGATCCTTCTCGCCATGGAAGCACTTGATGCCGCGGATAAGGCATTGGACAATTGGTGATTCGGTGACCGAAAACGGGAGATCAGCGTCGACGTGGAGGGAACGGACGTGGGAGAGGTAATTTTTAATAGTCTTGGGTTGGACTTTACCTCCGAGGCTGGCAATCCAGAACATAATGGCAGGTTGGGTGGCAGGAAGGATGGCGCCGTCGGGATTGTACAGGCTGTGTAGCTTGACACAATTGATGAAAGAGCATTGTCCAGTTGAGTAGGTTTCCGGGTCCCTTGCGCGAGCCCGTGCCATAAGTGAAATGAGACGGTCTTGGGGTAGGACGGGTGCTGTTCATACCACCAATTCGGAGGAGCTTCGAGGACGGCTGTGGGTTGAGGTAAGGTGCGAGTTGGAACATGCGTGTAAAGGAAAAACAAGAAGCGGCATCAGCGATCGCGTTTTCTTTAGAGGGTAACCAAACAGAAGAAAATGTAAAATCGAGCCGGCATGCGAGCGCCAGGAATTTGCGAAGCAGATCCATCGTTGGCAGCGACTTTATGGAGAAGCTGGAAATGCCGTTGTGAACAGCTTGATTGTCAACGTGGAAGATGACGTGCGTGCCGGCAAGTTCTTTGCCCCAACAAAGAATCGTGTGGACGACAGCGAGCATCTCCTTGACTTGAATGTGCCCCTTGCGGTAACGGCGTGGACACTGAGCGGCGAACTAATTGACTCCAAAGTGTCCCCCAAGACCTTTGGAGCCGCTGGCGTCTGTGTAGATGTGGAGAGTGGGTCGCCGAGGTGAGAAAAAGTGGATGCTGTTCCACTCCGTCGCAAAGGTAGCCCACCATGTGATGTCGCGGCGGGCGGCCTTGGAGATCCGGCGGCGAGAAAACGGGGTTGCAAATTCGCTTTCAAAGTCGTAAAGGCCACGGAGAAAGGCGCGGGAAAGCGGGATGACTTGCGAGGCAGATTGCAAGAAACCAGTGAATTCCTCGACATCACATAGCGTCGCGTGCGTGCGATGAGACCAGTCAAGGAGGAGCTCCTTGAGGTAAGCCAGTTTCTCAGGTGTGAGACGAGCTTCGAGGGTTTCCGTGTCAAGCTCAATGCCGAGGTACTCGAGCTTCGTGGTTGGCCCAAATACTTTCAGTGGCTGGAAGTGAAGGCCGAGCTGATCCCCGAGAGCGAGTGCCCATTCCAGAGCCTGCTGAACCTTCTCCAAGGAAACATCTGGCGCGAAGATATTGAGGAAGTCGTCAAGGTAATGCTACTGAGGGGCTTCAGCGTATTGTTATATCCAGGTTTGGAGGGAGCAGGGATATGGGCCAGTCGTCAGCGGACACAGCAGAGCAAGACCGAGGACTTTCGGTAGTGGACCGAAGACTCCGGTATTCCGGAGTGGTAGGGAGACGACTGGAGTAACACAACACTACAGTACAGAGGACGAGTGCACTACCCACGCTACCAGAGAGACGAGTGAACACAAGGGGAGTATTCCGATATTCGGAGACCGGAGAGAACCCAGAAGCAACTCAATAATTAAACTGAAGAACAGGAGTGTAGTTTAGGGGATTAAATAGTAAAGTACTCCATTGTAAAGGTATAAGGAGATAGATAAGGGGCCATGCGGAAATACAATAGAACCTGATCACCTCATGTTGTTGGAGAAGTTGAAGAAGAGATGTAAATCATGTGGTGTTCTGAAGCATGTGGAAAGAAGTAGCAACCATATGCTTGACTCCAGACACATGGTAAGTCATTCAGTTCGATGCACGTTGCAAAGATAACGAGTCACCGAGGACTCCGGTAGTCTCCGGGATTCTGGTAACTCCAGAGATACCGGAGACTCTGGAGTGTGAGACGTCGACTCCGGAATGCTTCCATGATATGTGCGCGCAGATATAACACGTATATGGGTTATTCGAGAGGTTATCCCATCGCGGGCAGTGGGCTGGAGCGTCCCTGCCCCTCGAACATTACCCCTTCGACTGTAGCGCACTAACAATGTCGCAAGTCCTCTCGTGGGCACATCAGCATGGACTGCGCCCCACCTTGGCGGACGCGTCGGCACTGAGAAGCTATGCGGCGTCGGAGTGCAACCGGCCGGAAGGGCACACGACGCCAGATGGGGAGCGATTCATCGGGTTATTGCCGCAGGATGTCACCAACGTGTTGAGCTGGCCTGACAGCCAGATCACCAACTGGCGGTAACTGCAGTATGGACCAGTGAGACGGGGGGTAACTACTAATTACCCTCAGCACCCATCTGCTGCGGAGTTTGCTGCTGCCACCGCTCCCGCCCCCGTGATAGTAACGACCACGCCGGTGATAGCCCCAGCACCGGGCCCAGCGACTGAGGGGCCCGAGCCAGTAGAAGACGGGGAGATATTGGACACGGGCGCAGCGAATGCAGTAGGCGCCCCGATTGTGAGCGGAGGAGCGGCCCCGGGAGGTGGGCCCACAACAAGCACGGATGATGCGCTCGCGAACGCTGCTAGTGTACCCCTCCCTCCGGACAACCCGGATGACTGTGAGATTGGGTATGAAGTGGGTGCCGACGATAAGTCGAAGAACGGGCACCCCTGATTGGAGATCAAAATAAAGTCGCAGAGGCGGGTGGCAGGCACCTGTTGGGGAAGCACAGCAAAAATTCCTCTGTTCGTTATCGAATAATTCACTGCATATAATTGTATCGGACGCGGGGACTCGTCCTGGGGGGAGGGGTGTAACGAGTTACTTATTTTCCGGGGTTCTTAGTGGGTGAAAGGTTAACTAACTTTCACCCTACCTCGAACCCCAGGTTTTCTATAATACATAGGACTTGGATTGGTTCATTTGGGTGATTGTATAAGCTGCACAATCACAACATCTTATATGCTGTGTCTTTACCTGTATCTGTATGTATATTGTTTTCCTGAAATCGATAAAATTGCTGTGCTCTTTCCTAATTGGGTGTGATGAGATTGTTGATGGCGTATTGGTCTGGTTTAGGAAAGCGGCACCTAATTTGGCGCCCGTCCAAGTTTATTTGCAAGAAGGCGCTCTTTGTTTTGTGCTCGGGGTTTCAATTTTGCGAAGCATCTCTGGCGCTTTTCTGAGACTCCTTCTGAAAATGGCGCCAAATGACTTTTATTGGTTTTCTGTGATTTCTTTACAATGTAGGGAGGTTTTAGGTACACAATCATCCTCTTTTTAGTGAGTACGCTTCCTTTCCTCCCCACTTTTAGTTGATCACTGGCACCTCTTTCTTGCAGGGGCTCTAGGCGCTCTTCTGCTCCAATCCTGCGAGTTCCGGACTTGAAAATAAATTAGCGCTTCTTCATAAATCAAGGTGCCGAGCGCCCTTCCCAGTTGTGTAACCTATTGTCGCCCCACATAGGCGCCTAAGTCTGTTTCTCCACCATTTCCGTGTATTTTTCCACCAGTTTCGTTACTGGGACTCGAAGTTTTGAGCGCGGAAAGTAAGGCAGCAATCGAAACACCGTCACTGGGTCCAACCCCACGGCGCCATCCAATTCCGTGATGATATATGATCCTCCTGTGGTTCTTCTGACCACTATCATAGGCCCATAAAATCTCGGCTTGCTTTTTCTAGAAAGGTCGCTCTCGATCTTCGAATTCCTGATAATTACAAGTTTGCCAGCGTCAAACTCGAAATCGAAGATTTGTTGGTGCTATCTTTCTCCCACTGTCGGATGGATTTGACGCATTCTTCGTACACCTTCGTGCGCAGAATTTCCAAATCTTCTTCCCTCTTCATTAAGTGAAGTGCTCTGCGCCCAATCAATTCTTCCGTCATGATTTCTGCATCAATTACGGGGCTCATCTATGTCGCCTCCACAATGTCGAACGGGAAAAGCGGTTCCACACCATGCGCCATCCAATATGGGGAGCGCTGAGATGGCGCAACACCAATTGTGTCGCAGTCGGGCTATTTTAAGCTTAATGAGCACTAGTTGGTGCTAGGGGACTCAGGCCATAGACTAGCTTCTAGTTGCATTATTGAGTAGTGCACTAGTACCCTGTTCGGTGATATAAAGGAGAGCCAGAGTGAGCTCCACCTGCTGGCTGTAGTATTCTGCACAGTGCTAGACACGGTTACAAGTGTTACACTGGACAGGTACACTATCAAGGAGATGTACAAACACCTAGACATTCAATGGGGATCATAATCCGACCAGGAGAACCAATGACTGCACAGACCACATCGAATGGGACTTAACAGAGGGCTAACCAGCTCGTCTAGACAGCAGAACTAAGCGTCTAGACAGCAGAACTAAGTGTCTAGACGGCAGAACTAAGTGTCTAGACGGCAGAAATACGTGTCTAGACGGCAGAACTATGCGTCTAGACGGCTCGTTATTGAGCTAGCACCCACCATTGACATCGAAGCTATTACCTTTGAGTGCCTTGGGCCTCAGGTATCATTCAGAGAGAGTCCGAGTACTTGAATTCGACTGTGCTAGTAAGGTCACAGAGGGATACATGGCTCAGGGAATGATCGATCATTGAAGTCGTCTAGACGGACTAGCATGGTTGGGCTACAAAGCTTGGCTTGTCTAGACCACAGGAAATGCTGTCTAGACGAACTCTGATCAACTTCCTGGGTTGGCAATGATAGTATGTTGAGGAAGTCGAACTGAACACTTCAGCATATGAGCAAGCATGAGTCAGTTCGGAGCTAAGGGGCAATGGCTCCGGAGTATTTCGGAGTTATGGGCTTTAGGCTCCGGGATATTTATAGCCAAGGCCTATGACCTGGAATTAGGCCGACCGCGAGGATAAATGGTACAAATCAGTCATATCGCTTGACATTTGGATGAGGAATCACCCCAGCATGCTTATTAGATAGGTATTACATTATGGACTCTAGAATAGTATATAAGGACCCAGTAGTTACTGCTAAAGGCCAGCTCATGCCCCGCTCACTGCTACGGCGGTAAGGGTGTGCTCAGGCCACTAAGCAGGGATAAAGTACATTCTCTATCTGTGTGTAAGGAAGTCTATACAATCGAAGCATTGTTTGTTGGAACATTGTGTGAACCTATAAGCAAAGCATCACGTTGGGAGGTTGTGAGGCGGCAACTGCCTCCACGTATAAATCAGGACCGTACGCACAAAGAAGGCTTGAGAACTGCGACTGTCGTCGCGAGTGGACTCTAGCAGGGCATTTGCATTGGGTGACCAGGAAATGCCTCGCTAAAACCGACCACGCCCGGCACAGCACTTTGGGAGAACCCTGGGACAACCACCGGTCGTCTAGTCGTGTTGGATAGTACTTTGAGGTCCTTAATAAGCCCAAGTGTACGGAAAAGAGCTTGGATTCAAAGGAGTCTGAGTCTGCCGCTAGTTCTCGAGAGGCTAGCAGTGCAATAGAGGTAGGGAATGACACGGGTGATACCGCGGGTGTCACGGCGTCACACCGTACCCGTGACCCGTGATACCGTACCCGTTTTCCCACAGGTACGGTATTACGGGTATGAACCCGCGGTATTTACGTACACACCCGCGGTTCAATAAAGATTTTTTTTTTTTTGGGTGCCGGTATTCACAACTCAAGTAGTATGAAAGTTACAGACCATGAATCCGCTATTGGCATGGGAGAAATGACCTCACAGACCTTTATTTTGTGTCATTTTCACTGCAAAAACCTGATGTTTTCTGAATATAATCTACTGCTGTTGAATTAGGGTTTAGAATTGGAGTTCACCATGTCCCAGTACTGGGCCCACACCTCTCAAAATTTCCCTATATTTATGGGTGCTATAGTAGTGGAGAACAAGTCAAATCAGGTATTGTTTGTTGGTATTTACCTGTCATCCCAAAAAGGAATCCTGTGGTTCAATGCAACCTGTTTCCTTGCATGATTCATAATTGTAAGCTAACATACTTCCTTAGATCAGTTGTAAGTTGCTGTTGTCCAAAATTTCACTCAAACACATGAGGTCCTGTGTTCAAATCCTGTCAAAGACTTTTTTGAGGGCCACGGGTGAACTACCGCAGTATTCTCGGGTACGGTAGTGCCGCGGGTGGCGGTATTGACGGTGTTCAGAAAGTCAGGTACCGTACCCGCACCCGCGGCACCCGTACCCGTATTACCGCGGGTTTCCGGAAACCCGTGTCATACACTAAATAGAGGTCGTCTAGACGAAGCAGCATAGCCCTTAAACGGGATTTTCAGTCCAAAGCTACACCTCCTCGCCTAGGCACCTGTACTTCGGTGCGATTCCTAGTAACAATCCTTTGCTATGTACATCACAAGCCTAAGGTCGTTGAGTTTGAGGAAGCATTGCCATGAGAGTTGTGTTGCATAGAAGAGTGTTGGTCAATAAAGTCGGATTCAGTTCCTGTTGCTGTTCCAAACCAGTGGTCGCATACTACGGCCCGGACCCGAACTCGACCAAGGAGTTTGCGCTAGTCTTTGGGAGTATAAAGGGGGGTTTGGTTGGGTTGTGTGTTTGGTTAGTGGGGTGTTAGTTTCCAGCTAGCGCTTCCATCTCCATTTGCATAGTTTAGCCAAGTCTGCCGTCAAGCGCGCAATGCCGTTTCAGCGCCCTGTGACTTTGCTAATGGAAACCCTTTTGGCCCAGAAAATGTAGAGGATTCGGCGCGTCCAGTGATCCATGTTGCCTTTGCAAGCTTTGACAAGCGCTTTGCGAACAGGATAATGGCGCCTTTCAATTACGCCCTGCGCTCAGGAATTGTACCCAGAAATACGAATATGATGAATCCCGTACTTCTTAGCCAGCCAGTCGATGGCTTTTACCCATGGCTTCCCATTGTCTGTTGATATTTCCGCCATGGCGCCCCATCTGCACAGTATCTCCTCGAAGATGAAGGTACCAAGCACAAATGCGTTCTCGTTTACCATCATTCTCCATTCTGGCCAGGCGCTGACCGAACAGCGCGCATGCACCACGGTGCGAAACCCGTTGACAGCGCTTTCCGGGGTACCCGGGTAGCTCGGAGGAGGAGTAGTCCCACTGACCTCCACCAGGGAAGGAGGAGGGGCAGCCAACGCGAAGGCGGCTGAGGATGAGGATGCGGCGGGAGGAATATCATCAGACGTCTCGTACGCGGAGAATACAGCCGCGGTACTTGAAGCGCCTGAAGATGATGGCTCCCCGGCATGCTCCAACTCGTAGCGCTCGCGCTCGAGCATACAACGAGTTAATTCATCGTTGACGGCAGCCTGGTGGGTCCTAAGGTGAACGAGCATGTCGTCGAACAGGTGAAGTTGGAGAACCACCTCCTCGTGATAGAGCTAATTGCGTGAGGCGGCGATAGCGAGCACCGACCCTAAGGTATGCGTCAAGCAAATGCAACCAACCCCTGTCACATCAAGTCACATCTGTCCAAATCGGGAGAAATAATGCCAATAAATGAAAGACAAATAAATAGCGCAGACTCAGCGTAGAATACACAAAATAGCGATCGGTCATCTTGTAGCTCTATATCTCCTGCATTACTGAAAAAAAACTAAGGAGCATCCGCATCAAATTGGAAAAGTTTAAGCAAAATCTTGATAAGATTAATCAGTATCCCTCTCATTTGCAACCTTTCGTCGCCACTCCTCCTTTTTATACGACCCATGGATCCCATCATGAAGTCTCCCACCAACCATCATTATAAAACATCTAGTTTCCGCCAATTGGGCTTCTACGGTGTCTGGACTTGTGTGCTTTTCGCGAGCAATCAGATGATTGGAAATATCCTCGGCCAGCTTTCGAAGCTCGTAGAGGTTGAGTTGAATTCACTAAGGAATAACTGCTCAGCAGTTGCCTTGTGGTGCTTCAGAGATGAGATGAGTTGCTTCCTGAGCTCATTGACGTCGTTGGTGAGCTCCTCAATGGTGGCCTTATGGTCGGTGGTCATTTCGGCCATCTGCTGCTCTAATGTTGCAATATGGTCTTTCAATCCTTGCAAATGCTGGTCTGGGGTGGTAAGGGCTACATGATTGTTGAGCTTTCATTCTGGCTCTGATATTGCACTCACGGTTCATGATCAAGGTTGGGCAATCACATGTCACACAATGAAGAATCATCTGCGGGAGAAAATATTCTACTTGTTAAGTACACCAGCTGCCTCCATGTCATCCATGAGGCTCGTCGGAACGGTTCAATGACCACGGTACTTTCGAGCAGCCCACACCGCCTGGATCCAGTTAAACCACGGCTATACGCATCCATGAAACGTTCTGAGCGGTTGGCAAATCTATCGGAAGATAAGAAATCAAATCCAAAGAAAGAAAAGGGGTAAAGACCGGTGCATTGTGATGAGAGGAACAGCGTCAAGAGTGTCCAATGCATTCTTCTCCTACGCATCCTCCCGAGACGATTCCGGGTTAAGCCAATATAATCATTTTGCGTAACCCCAGCCCTTGATGAAGTTGAGTTCGCAATGAAACTTGGGTAAGAAAATAATCCGGAACCCTTGGTCCTCACAGTCCATCTCGAGAATCGACTTGATGTTCTCAAAGTCGGGTTGGTTATAAAGGATTCGGCGGCAGCAGCAGTCCAAAGCCGGGGGCGCGCAGGTGAATTTTTTCCCGCACTGAGCCTTCTTGCCCGTCGTGTCAATTCCGCGTTCCTCCAAGAGCACAGTCATGCCCTTGAAACGCCCAGCCTGCTCGTGTCCCTCAGGATAGTAGAGTGCCTGTGGGGTGCTGTTGAACTCCGTGTCGGCCATCCGAATTTTCTGCTTGCGCGGTTTACCGTTCGAGTCGAAAACCTGTGCTCCGTTCTCGCGCAAGTTAACCTTGACGAAGAAGTTCTCCGAGGGACCCTTCGGCATTTTCGTCGCGGATAGTGATCCTTCGGGCCGTTTAAGGTGTGTAGCCCCGTTATCGTAAACGAAGACATGTTCCTCGTCTGGATAGTACTCGTTCAGAATATCCATAGCATCCTTTGTCTGACAATATGTGAGTAATAATAAAGCAAAGCATGTTATCCACCTGCCTGCTTCCGAATTTCCTCATTTGTGAAGTACCTATCCTTGTTTTTGCCGGGACGCATAATGACACATGCACTCCGCCGCCCGTCCAGTGAGCGCAACCAACCATACTTCGACGAAACGAAGTCCGCGATCATCAAAGATGCCCCTTCGCCCTTGGCGTAAGGCTTCGCCGGGGCATCCTTGTGGTACCACAATTTTCGGCGCCGATCATGAGGATCATGAGCGTAGAAAATTGTCTCATCATGAAACCACACAACAATACACTTCCTTGTACATTCAGACCAAATTCCGGGAGGTTTTCGCTTGACCACGCGTCCATTCGGGCCCGTATTTCAGACATCGTGGGAAGGAATTTACCCTGCCGGTACGCAACAACATCTGGGCGCTCGTGTCCATCAGCATATTGTCCATTTTTCGGGTGCATCCACCTTCAATGAGGGGTTAGATTACTATTCAATTGTTGAGAAAGGGGGAGCACTCGCCAATAGCCAAGCTCCTTTAAATAGCGCTCAGCGGTACGAATCGAAATATGCCGAGTAATGCCGTGTTTCTGCATAACCTCGGGGTCTGCAAGGTATTGGACGAGTTTCTCGGCAGTAATGTCCTTTCCAAGCTCCTGTAGATATAAGTTTATGTCGTACTGCAGCTCTCCGTCCACCAGCATAGATGTAGTCCAATATCCATATGGATTCAGTGGGAGCACACTGCGGTCGGCAATAAATGCCCGAACCATAGTACGAAGCTGCCGTGAGCAGTACACCCCCTTCCCCAGGGAGACAGCTGCCTGTAGAGAAGAAGCGACCCATGAACCACAGGTTTTCGAGACGGGGTTGGTATAAAAATTGAGCATGGTCTGCATCGACTCCATCCGAACACGGACAAAGGGAGCAATACCCGGATCAATATGCCCTTTACCACCCTTCCTATGCGGGTTAATGAGCTCTCGAAGGTCCTTTAGTGCCGCCAGGGAGTCCGACATAGGTGGGGCCTCGCGCAATTTGCCGTCTGGGAGTGCAGTCTCAAGTGGAATGGATGTCGAGGAATTTCGGGGGTCGGAGTTAGATGGGGGCGGGGGCGGCGAGTCAGGGACCTGTGGACAGTTCATTTCCTGCTGTAAATCATCCTCGTCATCGGAGTCTAGGCCACATTCCCCGAATCGAGCTGCCAAAACAGAAATGTCGTCCTCATCCGGCACTTCCTCCACTCGCGCCCGACGGTCCGGTGGTGGCGGAAGAGTGTATATATGGAATGATGGGTTGACAGCCTCCCCGGGCGTGAAAGAGTTGGCGGCGCGAAAGAAGCCAGTATGCGGGGTTTCCGTGGAATCTGACATCGGTGATGCCAGGAAGACATCCGATGTATTGTGTGGGATTGCACCCATGGGCACGCAATATGGGGACGGAGAAAGAAGTGAGGGGTCCTGGGAAGAAGTATTTTAGGCCTAGATACGTGATACTTCGACCCGTCGACCCGTCGAACGCGTCAAAGACTCCGGGGTAATTTAAGAATTTACGTACATTTTCTTTCTCCACTCTCCGCTTTTTCCTGGGGGAAAGCTTCTCCACCACAGCCTTGGCAAAGTTACTAATGTGAGCAAGGACATGTTTCTTCCTTTTCATCCTTTGGGCGGGGGCGTGGTGCGCGACGAGAGCAAAGATGGGGCTTGGAAAGATGGGATCAAAGCAAAATTGTGCTTAAAGATATTCATTTTGTACGGTGTTCCCAAACTGAGTATATAGAATGCTTTTGGACGACTCTCTACACAATATGTTGGTCGCCGATAGAGGCAATCATGTCGGCCGATTATTTGCGGGCATTTTCTGATCATTTTTGGCTGATTTTGACCATATTGGGCGATGTCACACTGGTTACATAAACGTTGGTTGCATTTGCTTGACGCATACCTTACGATGGACTGAGTGCCAGTGGGAAGGCCACCCAGCCTAGTTATCTCATTTTGCTTGTCAAGCCTACGCGCCAGGAGATCGAGCAAGTCTTGCTGGTATTGTTGGACTTGATAGATACGATCAGCAACAGTGGTGGCACAGGTTTCGACGTCGACAGCAATAGTTCACAAGATCGAGGGGGAGATACCAACCAGCATGGCCGGTTGCAGCCGCGCGACGTATCGTAATGTCTTAGCTGCACTCTCCTACGAGCCAACCACGCTGATAGCTTCAAGTTCAAGAGATTGCGACCCAGTTAGAGAGCCCGATCCAGTCCGACGCTCGAAGTCGGCTAGCAAAGAGCTATAGTACGCAATTGGGACAGGATGAACCGTAAGCGCGGAGTTTAGGTGATTGCGGGCTTCGTTATCGGCGGTCCAGAGGGGGTAGGGGGAAGAGGGAGCGGCCGCTAGAAAGTCGATGAGAGTGGGAGCAGTTGAAGGAGCGGAGGTTTCCAAATCGGGTACCTCCGCTCTTTGCCCTTCTACCTCCACCTCATCCTCAGGCTCCGGGATTTGCAGCGAGTAGTAGTGCGCTTGAAGAGCGCTGACTCGCACCTCCTCAACCTCAGCGTCCTCAGCTAGTCTAGCCAAGTCTGGGGCCGCGTGTGGCTCAAAATCCGGATCATACTGGTCGCCTCCCCAAAGCCCCTCCAATTCCTTGGCGTTCTCTTCTGGCTCTGGGTATTCAGTCTCACCTTGGTCTAGGGCAGTGGGGTGGTGCTCGTAGCTTTCGACAACCCGCTGGGCGGTGACACGGGTGCCAACTACCGCAGGCTCCAAGTAGCGCGGGCAAATGGGATTAGTGCCTATGTGGCCTACGGTCCTGCACTTGAAACAGGTGCGTCTATTGTCTGACGTGTTGACGGCGGGAGAAGGTCGAGAGGATGCAACCGTAGGGGTGGAATACACTCGGGGGGCTGCAGTAGGCGCGGTTGGGCGCCTACCTCCCGCAGAGGTCACGGCTGCGCTAGCAGGACGGGTCGCGGGTGCAGCAGCTCGGGAGGCGGACAATGCCGATGCCTCCTCCATCTCTGCCGTCCACAATTGGCGGGCGTCCGTTCTAATCACCTCGAACGGAGTATATTCGGCCGTCATCTGACGGTCTACTTTCAGCTTGTACCGGATAGCTTGGGGAAGGCCGGGAAGGAACTTGTGATTCATCGCGAACTCGTCAGGTACGTGATTCATCTGGTTAGCCCGACGAATCAGCGCCTCAGCGAACAAGTCAGGTCCTTTCGCGGGCTCGTAGCCACCGCATCAAACGCGCGAGTCGCACGCTGGGCGTTGGACGATGTCACAAAGCGACGATGCAGCGTGCACACCGTGTCCGTGAAGCTCAGGTCACTGGGAGATGTAAAATGTGAGCTGTTAACGCTCACGATATACCAATCGAGGGCTTGCCCCGCGAGGTGCATTTTCAGCATTGTCAGTCGGAAGTTATCGACTGACGGTCGCGCCCACATAGCATCTGGGCTCGTAGCCAGGTATACAGCATTTCGACGAATGTCATGAAAGTATCGATGTCATCCTCGCCCCGGTATTTCGTGGGTGGGACCACCTTTGGGCTTTTAATATGGGGGGGAAGTTGGAGCGCAGATCCAACTTCCCTATCTATTATGGTGCGTATGGCGGTCTCCTTATCACGGTGGAAACCCTCATGAGACGCACTAGCGACGCCCAGGCTGGCGGCATACGATGAGGTGGATGCAATCCCACTCCGCGCGTTAGACGCCATCGACGCGGTGCTGTACCTATTGAATGGGCGGGACGGCGCGCTAGAGATGCTGCCGGGGTCATTGAACTGCGTTCCTTGGGCGAAATGTATGGCCGACGGTGTCGGGATCGGGGTAAACCCCGGGCGAGGAGCGGTGGCAGTAAATGAAGCCGCGGTGCGCTCTTTGTGCTGCACATTGTTCAACCTGCGGCAATGGTGCACTTCTTCTGTCTCGAGGGGGTTGCGAGGGGGGAGAGCATTATCTAACTCAGGGTGCAGGTCATCCAGTGGGGTCGTGGTCCCCGATGCGGAGCGGGGAAACGAAGGTATGTCAGGGCGAGGGCTATACCCGCGAGCATTATACTCATCCATACTTTTGGTGAGGTGCTCGAGCTGTACCTCGGTTGACCCGAATGAGCGCAGAGCTTTTAGGCTTTCCTCGAGCACTTGCTCGGTGCGGAGCTCCTGGATGGAGACAATATGGTGTAAGTCATGCAGTTTATTCACTGTCTCCTTTCTAACCTTCTCAATAGCACGGAAGTTGCTATCGAGGGAAGCACACTGCCCCGATATGAAAGCGGTGGTTGCGAGCAGGGTGTCTCTGCCTGTGGCTAACATTCCACGAATCGAAGAGTACGTCGCCCGCTGAGCCTGGGTCATGGCTATGCCACTGACCAACCCATCCAGGAGTACTTATCTCTCCGGTGGGAACTGCAGGGGATAGGACGACGGGGGGCGACTGTCCCACTTGCATAGATAGTCATGACCCGGTTAAGGGCATGTCGGATGTCGACGACGGGGTATCCTCCGTACGAGACCCCGGGTCCGGGGTAACACCGCGGCTTGCAGACACATTGGGGTGCACGTAAACACCGGGGTTAGTGTAGTAGTCACCCAGCTCCGACCAGTTCTCTGCGGCTCAGCCACACTCCATGGTACATTCCGGACTGTGATTACATCATCACTCCGAACTCCGGTCCTCCACGTCCCTTGGTTCAGCTCCGGTTCACCCGCGTCGTCTCGGACCTTGCTCCTATGCATACACACTCCTCCGGAAGTCCTGCCAACTATCTCCGGAATGACTACTTGCCTCTATGTCCGCTCCGGCGACCCGGAGCTCCCAAATCGCCAACCAGTACCTCGGACCTTGTCCATATCGACTACCCACGTACCTGTCAAACCTCCGGTGCACTTATACCTCATTTGCCTATGCTTCTACACTCCCGCTCACGTTCCAGTCGCTCCGGACATCTCTCCGAGATTCGGAGTCACCGGAGACATCGGACTCTCGTCTGGATCATGTGGTATCATGCCTATTCACTCCTTATCCATTTATCCATTCCTTATCACTTCTCTTCTATTTGTTTCAACACCCACATCACTCTTTCTTATTGTCTTCTCACATGTGTCGCCTTCTCATCACACTTCCATCATTCCACATCGCTTCTTCATCTGCCTCAAGACAGGTATCTTAGCATTATCATCTTATCATTCTTCTATCCATCTATTCATCTATCTAACCATATGCTTTGCCTTTCTTCTTTATTCACTTGCTATTGTTCTTCATACTCACTTGACCTATTCTGCCGCAAGGTAGTCTCTTCTTCCACATGGCATACTCTGCCTCATGTTGCTTATCTTTGCCTCATGTTACTTATTTCCTTCTGTACTAATTACCTGACTCTAGTATTTGTACCGGTACTTTACTTCCTGTAAACTATCCGGAAAATTAATGTTGTTTCCATGTTCCCTCTTCATAGACTGTTGCCAACTGTCTCCATCGTCTCCTGAGGCTCTTGTTCATTACCTCTTGACGTCTCCCTTGTTATGGCCTTGCTCCCGTCTCGCTTTGGTTCCCTCTGGGACTCCGGTCACCTTCACTCTTCAGTCGCGTCCCCGGACCTTCAGTCACGTCTCCGGAGTTCTCGCTCGGCCATACCAACAACTGTGGTACGACTCCGGGTTGTCTTCTGCTTCTTGGATATGCCTCTGGTCCACTCCGGCTCGCTCCTTCTCGCTGATCGCTCCGGTCCGTGCCGGACCTACACAGGATGACTAACCAACAATACCGGTGATTGCCCTTGCGTCTCCGGTCCAGGCTATCCGCGTCCTGTCGCCATCTTCGAGCTAGTACTGCTCGGACCTCGGTATAGGACACTTCCCATCTCGCAGCTCGAGGCCAGTCAATCGGTTACCCTTCCTGAGTTGTGGTGTTCCAAGAAGAGCTGATCTAGACATCTGTTCATCTCCGAGTATCGGCTTGGTCTGGCTCTGGTCATATGATCAGATATTCCTCATACTCCTTCCCTCTTGGCTCAGCGACATAACACAATGCAGGAATAGGACAATTGAGAAGGACAATGGCGAGTTCAATAAACGATCACATGACCTTGATGGATTGATCAGAGTGCGCTTTGGGACGCGACTTTGGTGTGTTTTGGGACTGTGGTGCCATAGAGACGTTGTGAGCTATCACTTCGTGATTAGCTCCAGACGCCCTGCCACGGAGAACAAAAGCGCCTTTCAAGGCGATGGCTCGAAGCATGGTCACTGGCGCACTTGCACATTGGAAATCATTGATGGAAATCACTGGCACACTTTTGGAACTTAACGGCTAAATCACTGGCGCACTTTTGGAACATAACGGCTAGATCACTGGCGCACTCTGGGAAGTTACAGGCGCACTTAGTTGCCGAATGCACTCCCCGTGAAACCACTGGCACACTTTGAGAAGTGAACGGCGCACTCATTTTCTGGTGCACTCAAAGATTACAAGGGGCACACACATTCGAAACCGCTGGCGCACTTACAGATGGTTCAGAAAATAAAGGTGCGCTTTTGCAAATAAAAAGAGGTAGCTTTGTTCCTTGAACGAAGCTACCACTTTAAAGGTCAGACCCCGAATCGAACGAGGGTAGCAGATTAAATATTGCCCTTGAACCCATCAAGTATCTGCGCACTAACCACTGTGCTATCTGGCCGTGATTAAAACGAGTCGCGCACGACTATCAATGACTCACCAAAAGAACACGCGACAAAAGAAAAAGCGCCTCACCAAAAACAGGCCCAGCCTCGAATCGAACAAGGAGCTCGCAGTGAGAGGAAACAACATTGCAATAACGACTGTGCGCGATATCATTACGCCACTGGGCCATATCACCACAACTCGAACTTTCAACTTGAGCCTTCTGAAAAGGGTGCGATAGAAAATAATTACGAAGTGCCCCACCAAAAGACAGGATAAAGGCACTGCGCACTAAATAAAAGGTGCTTCATTCAAGGGTACACCTTGAGCGAAGCTACTGTATGGACAGACCCCGAATCGAACGAGGGTAGCGGACGACATGGCTTTCCATAATCAAGACGTCCGCGCGCTAACCACTGTGCTATCTGACCGTGATACCTAGCCACCCAAGGAACGACAACAAACACTAGAAAAGGTGCTTAACAGAGAATGCACCACGTACAGGAAAAAGGCGCGTGCGGGCGCTGCTAGGACGGAAGGCACGGGGCGCTATTAAAAGAAAAAGGCACTGAGTGCTATTTAAAGGAAAAGCGTGGGGCGCCATGAAGAAAAGCGCGAGGCGCCGCGCTGTTCAAAGGGGAAGCCGGCGCGGTTTGAAGAAAAGAGCGCGAGCGCGCTTTGGAGAAAAGCCGCCGGAGATGGACGAATGGGGAAGCAGGGAATGGTATATAAGGAGAGCGCGAAGGAGGGAGAAGGTATCTAATTACTGCTAAAGGAAAGGCGCTCCCATTAAAACGGGAGGCGCTAATCCAGTACATTGTCAAAACAAATATATTAGTGTGCCTTCACGAGAGTGGGGTAACAGGGTCACCTTGACCGCGGTTGTACGGAATAGAAACTGTGTGAGAAACCTCCTAGACAAGAAAGGAGGAAACATTGGAAATAACAGGTGTTGAAGCGCGCGTTCAGTTGAAGAAAAGCGCGGTGCGATCCTCCAAACAGCCAGCAGACCTATTCAGGCTGCGTGTAACTGTTGACTTTCGGTGCTCATAACGCACACCTTGCGTGCATAGGGCGCAATTATCGAGAAGGCGCCTTTTACCAACTTGACTATACCATTTCCCCCATCCAATTCGGTGCACTTCCCTCGACTAGCTAGAAAGGCGCCTCACGTCTGGCTATTTGTGCACGCACCAATATTCAGATTGTGAAGGAGCGCGCCACAATCTGACGGCGCTGCGTTTACCCAGTTTGTTATGAGCCGTGTCGCGGGAGCGGGGTAGAGGGACAGTCGGCCGGACGAGCGGGAATTACTCCGAGGTTGCCGGCGGTTCGGAGCGGTCTCCGAGATACCGGAGTCGGAAAGGAGGACCGGCGGAGCTGATTGACACAACACCACTGAGGCGCAGGGTGAGCGTATACTGCCAGGAATCGTCGAGACAAGAGGGACAGAGTCTAGAGGAGTCAGGGAGATGAGGGGAGCGACAGACACCACTTCGGAGGGAGGGAAGCGACATTTATTACAGCCCTTTGCGGAACTTAGGGCGCGGACAGTTTTTTTTTTTTTTCATGCTTTTCAACGAGAATCGTTATTTCGAGCTCAGTTCTTGTCCATTTGCCTTATAAATATGCTCATTGTGTCCGCAATGAAGATGCGGAGGGCACCACGGTCTTCGTTTTCCCTGATGCGATCATAATTGCCTTATTGGGAAAATGTCGCTCTTTTTGTACAGAACTTGTCGCATCCTCTGTGCTGTGGTCAGATTGACCTATAAATTTGATATGACGTCTTTATGAGTATTACGAAGGGCTGGACGGACCGGTATTTCCTCATATTGTATCTATTTCTTGTATACAAGGTATTCAGATATCCCACATTATGAGAATGCAGAATACCGGTGAACTAAGACACACATTCAAAATCCCGGTCCATCCAGCCCTCAATGATACTCATAAAGACATCATATCAAATTTATAGGTCAATCTGACCACAGCACAGAGGATGCGACAAGTTCTGTACAAAAAGGGCCACATTTTCCCAATAAGGCAATTATGATCGCATCAGGGAAAACGAAGACCGTGGTGCCCTCTGCATTCTCATTGCGGACACAATGAGCATATTTATAAGGCAAACGGACAAGAATTGAGCTCGAAATAACGATTCTCGTTGAAAAGCATGAAAAAAAAAAAAAACTGTCCGCGCCCTAAGTTCCGCAAAGGGCTGTAAACTACTGAAGAACAAGAAGTAAACTAGCGGGATTAAATAGTGTAGAGTCTTAATATAATGTAAATGAGATAAGGAGGAAGCATGTGGAGGTACATGTGGAGAAGACAATAGGAAACAATAAGACATCCAAAAGCGGAATGAGAAGTTGGATGAAATCAGGAATGCTTCGGATAATCAACATGAGGTGATATGTATAAACTTCGAAGCTTGGGGAGGAAGGGGATGCATGTGGAGTGAACGTTACCATTGATACTGAGGTCCTATGACCACGGGAGTCGTGCCGATCTAGTCTCCGATATTCCGGTAGTCTCCGGTGTTCCGGCGGTCTCCGGAGTTCCGGTAGTCTCCGAACTCCGAAGTGGACCGGAGTTGAGCAGGTTGTGCCGGAGTGTGATAGACGTGGATCGAAGCCTTGGCGCACGGATATAACAGTATCCCCCTCTTGGGTTTGGCTCCCATGCCAAACAATTCAACCGGAGTCGAAAATATTCAGCAGATGTGAACCTAGGGGTTACTGATACTTCAAGGACGAGTAAAATGGTTGATGGAAAGATGGAGGAAATGGCCAATGAATTTTGAAGAATAGTTTTGAATTTTCTTGACTTGACTGCTCGAAATCGCTAAGTGGTCACGTGCCCGGACCGTGCTCCGTGGTCACGTGCTCGATGCCGTAAGTTGACACGTCGACTCTTTCTTTACTCCCGCCACCCACAACCGGAACCCAGCCGCAACGCCAACCACATGTCGACTGCAACCAACACCCAGGGCGGAGCAGGAGGGAGTGGGGGAGGTAACCAGAACCCAGGAGCGAGCGGAAACGGGGAAGAAAACACCGGAGCGGGCAAGGGAAAGCGACGCGCCACCTCTGCACAACTGCGGGACGAGACCGCCAATGAGGAGGCAGCGGCAGCGAAGCTCCGCAACGACCGCCGGGAGTTCTTGCGCGCCCAAATGCGGGCTTTGGTGCGGGCCCCAGTAACGGCTAGTCGCGGCGAGTCGCAGCAGCGATTGGCGGAGCTCCAAATGCTCAAAAACGACTTGGCGTCGCTGGGGCCTGATGAGGACATCGAGTTCCTCATCATAGAGCTCACCAATCCGTTGCGCGGGACTCCGGGGCCTGAGGACCTGCCGGTCGACACTGGCGTCAATACCGGTGGTGCTGAGGGAGGTCCGGAGCACGAGGGAGATGACGAGGATAGTGAGGAGGAGGAAGCGGATGAAACGGAGGTCGAGCGGGGGCGGACTGGTCGTTCCGGTGACGACCGGAATGAACCGTCCGACCCGCAAGTTGGGGGAAAAGTTGGATACGACCATTTCGATGGGGAGGATCGTGAGTCCTTATTGATTTTCTTTTATCTGAATGTTTTTTATGAATTAGAACTGATTTGAAACTTGCAGGGTGTGAAAAATGCGCAGAGATCAACAGCGACTGCATTCGGCGCCGCGATTCGAACAAGAAGACGTGCGCCCGCTGTGCGCGCAAAAAGGTGCGGTGTTCGTTCAACCCGCAGACCACGTGCGTAAACAGGCGCGCACTTTCGCGCCAAGCGGGGACGTCCCGTAGAGTCTCCGGTGGCTCCGGGCGTTCCGGTGGCTCCGGAGTCAAGCGGCAACACTCCGAGGCGTTCTCATCGGACGAGGATGGCGGCCGCTACGTCCGGAAGACGTACCGCGGCCAGGAGGTCTTTGTGCCGGAGTCGCGGTGGTACAAGGGCACCGCATCACGACCGGCGGCGAGTCAAGCGGCTCCTTCGCCGCAACATCGGGAGCTCGATCCGGAGCGACCGATTCTTGGTGCGGTGGAGGAGTTGTACGATTACGTGCGCCGGTTGGAGGAGGATAGGATGAAGATGGGGAAGGAAATAGCGGAATTAAAAGGGATGCTCAAGGGTGCCCAGAGACAGATCCAGGGCGGTGTGGAACGGAGGGACGAGCTGAAGATGGAGAACGAGGAGTTGAAGGAGGAATTGGCGAGGATCCTGCGGGAGAGGATCACCATCCCGCAGCCCGAGGTTCCGCTGGGTTTGATCCCGTTCGCGGATGATGACCTCAGTTTCGCGTTGACGCTCAACGACGCGCGAGACCCCACCGACGAGAGCGGAGGCTCCGGTAGTGATATGGACGTCGACTCCGGTGCGGTCTCCGGACCGGCGGTTGTCTCCGGAGCCGGTGCGAGTTCACCGGTGCGTTCGGAGACGGAGTTGTCGATGCCGCCAAATTTGGGCGATGCGGAGTGGGATGGGGGAAATCGGGAGTCGTCTCCGACTCATCGCGGGACGCCGCGTTTGGGTCGGGAGATTGTTGCTGCGGCCCCGGGAAGTGCATTTTCTGCCCGGGCGCCATCTGTCGAGGAAACGGCGCGACCGCCGACCTCAACTTTTACATTCGTCTTGCGAGACGGCGACTCTGGCGAGCCTGTTCGCCGCCGCCGCGGGCCCCCATTGACCCCCAAGGCCGAGCCGGTTGAACCGAGCATTCCAGAGGTGTCAGGAGATGGAGAGGAGGCGAGCGGTGGAGCTTCCGGTGCAGCGGTGCCACCGGAGACAAGCGGTGAGGACTCCGGTGCAGCGGTGCCACCGGAGACAAGCGGTGAGGACTCCGGTGCAGCGGCGCAACCGGAGTCTCCTCGTGGTGTTTGGCCGACGCCGGAGCGCGAGTTGCTGGAGCAAGCCGGCCAGGAAGACTTGGAGCTCGTTCGCTCCGCGGCGAGGTTGAGTGTCGCACAAACCGACGACGACATTCCGGAGGAGTTGGCGGAGCAACTCGATTCGGTGATGGACGTCGACGCCCCGGAGGCAACAGGAAGTGCGGGGAATTCGGGTGAAGGGAGTTCCGGTAGCGCGGTGAAGACCGAACCGCAGGATGCGCAGATCCCGACTCCGGAGGTGGTGCAATTGAGGGAAGCAGTATTGAATGTGAGAACAAAGGATGGAAAGTTGGTGAAGACGACGACTGTTTATATAATCGACGACGATTGATGTACTTGTATTTTGTATTTCTTGATGTTTTCTTGAAGCCAAGTGGCTATAAAATGTAATTAGACTGTTTGCTGCAACGAAACAAACCGGAGTGATCAGGGATAGGAATTTTGAGTGTCGATGAGGACTCCGGATAATAACCACCAGAGGTTACCCGACCGAAGCATGATTCCGATACTCCGAAGTTCACCGGAAGGTTTCGGAGAGGCGTAAGTACTTGGAGGTGCCCTGGGCGTTGTACGGAAGTGACGCCGCAGTCTATAGGAGGGAATGTGGAAGGTTATAGCAAGACAGCGAGGGTCCAGGAACGACTCTCGGTCCTCCGGTTCCGGTTCCGGACACCGGAGATCGAAGCCAATGCCGGAGCGTAACACTGAGTGCAAGAGATGCCCGAAAGTATAGGAAGGAGTGTGTGGGCAAGGGCCTTCGGTTTATCTGGCGAAGTTGATGTATGTTGCCAAGATCCGAAGGAAAGTGCAATGGATATCTGTACACCGAAAAGCCAGTTGGTCTTGGAAAAACTGAGCAATGCTTGCGTCAACTCCGACTATCCGACCAACAACCTCGACGAGAAGTCTCCGGAGTGAACCGGAGTACGACCAGAGGTTGCCAGGGTAAGACGGTGTTTTAGTTTGACAAATACACATGCTCGTAGTCAGAGTTAAGGTCACTCTGACCAGTGTTTGAGCATTTCCAGTACCAGTGAGGGGTATTCATGAGGTCCGGTGGATACTCCAGCACGAATGTCGATGCGGACTCTGCTAGTGTCGACTGGTTTGTCTAACCACAGATTCCGGAAGGACGGGGAACGACTCCGGAGATTCCTGCAATGATGCCAGACCTTCCTGTCAGCTATCCTTTTTTGCGAGGAAAATTTGATTCTTGCGCGGAAATTGTATGGGCGTATCCCCCTCTTAGGGTAGACTTCCCAAGGCTACCGCGAATCATTTGAGAAGTAGAGTCGGTTTGGCTTAAAGCCAGAATATCCCATAGGGGCAGGGAATTCTCGGAGAAAAGCGATTTTTTCCGGGCGAGTGAACACTCAATCCGGAGAAAATGGCCGTTTCTGGTGGTCGTAGACAAGCATGCGAGGTCGCCAAGCATAATTGTTGCTAGAGATACTCAAGCCATCTTGGTGATCGAGCAAAGCTATAGTAGAAGAGTTTCGCCGGCCCGAGATGCCGGAAACGAAACACGACCAGGATGTTCGACTCCGATGAACCGGAATCGAAGATATGGGCGACCGGACAAAGCCGCAACTAGGGCGTTGCGAGCAAAGTCTCGAAGACCCAAAGAAGTGCCAGATTGTCGTTAGAGCGGTTTTCCGGTACCGATTATTCGACCGCAGGGGACCGGAGACCGCGACGAAGGTCAAGAACAGAGGCCCTATGGAGAAAACATCGCTAAACGTTGAAATGGGCAGCTGCGCCTGACTATGAAACTCGCTAGGATATGCCTAGGGAATGCGCACTAAATGCAACAAACCACTAACACACACAACTAACACAACTTCACTTTATACTCCCAAGAACTGGTGCACTCCTTGGTTGAGTTCGGGTCCGAGCCGTAGTATGCGACTACTGGTTTTGGATTCCTAGGGCAAACGAAAAGGTATCGATTTCTGTTCTGCTACTGACACTGGTCCTACTCTCTGGTCTGTTCTTTGGTACTACCACAATCCTTGACTCGAAACGCTGCACACCGACTGGTGATTTGTGAACGGGTTTGGGGGGGGGGGTAGGGTACTAGGGTTACCGAAGTAGCTCCTAGGCAAAGTTTGTAAAGTTTCCGTCTGAAAATCCCAATAGGGCTATGCTGCTTCCACAAGTACTGCCTCTCAACAAGACTAGGCCAGATAACCGCCTTGCTGGACTCGCGTTTCCTGTACTAACGCAAGAACGTTTCCGTACGCTTTGGCTTTTTGGGGCCTAGGGACAACTAGCTCTGTTCACTGCGATCTACCGGTTCAATCTTCCACTGCGCTCAACCAAAGCGTTCTACCTAGCTAGCGCCTAACTTGGTGTTTAGGTCGAAACTAGCGCAGCCTCT
>JARKIB010000578.1:0-60340 GCA_029378385.1 Mycena metata
GTCTTGGTAACTCTGGTAGATCATTTATCGGATCGTCAGAAGATTTTTTGGAAATGAGCGAGAGTCCCCTAGCAAGGTTCGGATAAACTGGGGAATCTCTCAATGTGCCCAAGAAGTATTCAGAAAGGGATGGGTGATTGGGTAGAAGATCAGGGTGATATATGAATGGCCAAGATCCGGTTGCGCATAGGGATTGGACCTGGAATTTGACTGATTATTCACCATTATGTGGGAATTTGCTGAGTCACCAAGGGCACCGAATCTGATTGGTCTCGCCATGTGTTCCGAGACAACTCAGGGCTTCGGAGATGCCCGAATACTCTCGGATAATGGATCGGGTAATCCTGGGTGAAATGCAAAGCAACCCATAGGTGAACGAGGGTAGGCGAACTGCTAGCGAGATGTCCAGCGCAGGGATGTTGATGCAGAGCCTACTGGTCAACGTGATGAATCGACCGAAGGTTTAGCTCAACGTATGCACAGAGGACTGTCCTAAATTTGTGGTTCTTCCTCTAAGACCTCTACAAATCCACAATGCCCCATTTTAGACTAGTCACGTGGGGCAACCACATTTGTATGCCCCGTACCTTAGGACTGGAGTTGGTGCAAGTATCACTATCGGCAATCACCCACTGGCAAGACTAGCTTTCAAGAAGCTAAGGATCATGCATTTTAGATGCATGCCCTCCTGAGGTCATTCAACACGTTATTCAATGCTCTTGGCATTTCATGAGTGCTTACCGGATCGGGCTGACCGGCAGACTTGCAGCATGGGTTGTTCGCGGGCAGAATTCCCACAGACAGGTTTCAGCAACAACCTTAAAGAATTTGGAGGAGGCTGGGATGCGTAAATAGTATTTTTGCATGTCTACATAAGTGTAATATACGTACCAATAATGCATTACACCCAGTAAGTACTGCAACTGGTAATGCATTATTGCCAGTGAGTTACTGGCAGTAACTTGGTCAGTAATGCATTACTCTGGACGATTGCAGATACACAACATTTAAATTGGGCAATTATAATCACCTTCCTAATACGATTTTTTTCCGTCCTGATGCTTGATACCATCACATCACTTTGATCCATCAGAAATTGCAGTTGATCCAGTCTCAACCTTACCCCTTCTGGCTTGCCCAACGGAACAAAAAGGACTATTGATCATTGTTTTTTCCTCGTGCCCCAATCACTGGCTGTTCCCGGTGATTACGGGTCTTCCCGACACAGGACCGTGTCAAAAAGCACTATTGATCATTGTTTTTTCCTACTGCCCCAATCACTGGCTGTTCCCGGTGATTACGGTTCTTCCCGACACAGGATTGTGTCCTCTGTATTCTCCCGCATCACCCCGAGCCGTTCCTCACGCACATTTTCCCAGGATCACCCGCCAAATAATCGCTACCGATATCAATCATTCCGACCCCTCCCGTTCCTCCGCCTTTCCATGTACCTTTGCCGCATGATCGACATTTGTACATATTAGTTCCCCTCGTTCCCGCTCATCACTCTTCTCCTCACCCGGTTGTTCCCGGCCCTCTCCGCATGTTCCCGACCCACGGTAAATCACTTTCTTCTTTTCATAATGTTCTCAGTGAGGATCCTGCGTAATCCAGCTCGTTGCCTTATTTCCCGTCCCCCGATCCCCAGCACCCGCCCAAAAGAAAGCCCTTGCCGAAAAAAACAAAAACAAAAGAAACGGAAAAAGAAAGAAACAGGAAAGGGTTTGCCAGACACGTTATCATTTACAACGCAGTCCATTTCTTTCCTGCACGAATGCGACCTCCAACGCACTCTGTTTGTTGCGTTGCCTTCAATTGACTATGACGGACACAGCCACGTTACGTCAAGCGTTTCAATCTCTCTCACGTCACGAAGTCCACGAATTCACCAAGTCCACCAAATTCGATTCGACCACAATGAAATGAAATAACTCTCCCCCGTTCACTCGCGCAAGCAACTAAACCAACTCCAACCCTCACATCTACGCCTTCGTCTTCTTGACCGGTCGCGGGCGTGGCCGCTCCGCGGCCGCCTTCGCCCCGCGTGTCTGTCGCCTCTCATCTTGCTCCCCCTCGGAGTTCACCCGTTTCTGGCGCTTTCCCCCCCTCTTCTTCCCTTCACCCTCGTCTCCCCCCTCGTCTGCCTCCTTCTCCTTCTCTGGTCGCTTCCGTTTCGCCCTGCCCTTCCCCTTCTTGGCCTTCGACACTATTTCCTCCGCCGCCTCCCTTCTCAAGAAGGTTAGCAAACGCCCTAACGCTTCCAGCTCATCGACTTACCCTTCATTCACGACCTCTCCCGAATCCAGGACCTCTTGCAGCACCGTGCAAACCGCTTTAACCGCCGTCGTCCAGTCCTCGTCAACTCGGCCCGCTCCCCACCACACAAGAGCCACAAGAACCAGCATGAAGCCCATGCGGCCGTGCAGCGAAGCCAATCCCCCCTTCGCCTTGATCGCCGTCCACCACGCCCACCACTGGCTCGCGTACGACCCTTCCACCTCCCGACCGCCGGGCTCGACGATTTTTTTCACCATGATCCAATGGCGCCCTTTATTGATGAACTCCGTCACCTCCTTCGGTCGTGAGTCCGTCGTTACTTTCCCCCCCTCGTTGTTGAACCCTGATGCCATCTCTACCTTCATCCACAGATCCACGCATCGCGCCCAATCCAGCCCGAATTCAGCCTTCCGCGTTGCGAAGCATGCGAATGCCTTCCTCACCTCCGGCGACCAGTCGCTCATGAAGATGTCTTCGTCTGGCTTCCACACGGGGTGGTCTTGTCCTCTCCTCACCACGACCTCCCCGCTCCCTTGCGAGTCCTCGTCATCGCTCCCTTCCCCGCCTCGCCGTTGCCTCCCGCCTTCCGCGCCGCTTTCCACGCTGTCGCCTTCCGCGCCGCCTTCCCCGCCGTTGCCTCGCCCTTGCGTCCCACCTAGTGCGCCTGCTGGTGCGCCGCCCGCTGCTGGTGCGCCGCCTCCTGCTGGTGCGCCGCCTCCTGCTGGTGCGCCGCCTCCTTGCTCTTGCCTTCCGCCTTCCGCCGCGCCTGCTGCGTCGCCGACGTCCTGTCCCGCCGCCGCGTCACCTCGCGCGTCGCCTCCGTCCCTTCGCGAGACGTCGTCTATTCCTATACCTGCCCCCCGAACGGACAGCTGAGTCGCCTGGGAGGCATCCGACGACGTTGCACCTCCTGCCACGACTCGCCTACGACATTCTTCTTCCGCTATGCATGTATTTAATTCGCATGTCGATTATTTACACAATAAAATAACACTTACTGAAACAACGCTCCGAGAAGCGAATAAAAGATTTTTCGGTCGCGTCGTAGCCCATCCTGTCGTACTGGTGCCACTTCTCGGCCACCAGCCCGCGCGTCGTTCCGGAGTGTACACTTTTCACACAGTCAGACACAAGTCAGTCAGGGCGCCTAAAGATGTCTGTCATACGACCTCCTTACCTCCGCACCTCAATCGCCCCACCTCGATCACCAATCGGGCCACACATCAGGATAGAGCAGTTCATCTGAAACTTCTCACTAATCCCGTCCGCCAGCGGCTCGAGATAGAAAGCTGCATTCTTCAAGGCCCTAAACGCGTCGTTCATAATCCATCCTTGCGCAACAAATCATTCTCACTTACGCGTGTATTTCCTCGGGCGTCCTGGTCGGTGTCTCCGCGCGCGTCAATTCCCATGCTCTCACCGCCGCCTCGTGTTCTTTCTCCACCGCCTTCCTCAACTCCTCATGAAACTCCTCCGACTCTTCCTCGAAGACTTCCCGTGTAACCGCATTTCGAATCTTGATTTGCGCCTCTGGATCCTCCTCTAGAGCTTCTGCGCGCGCCCGCTCGATCCCCCACGCCTTCTCGGAGCGGGTCTTAACCCTTTCATCGTAGTACTGCCGCGAATACAGATGCAGCGGCTGCGACCTTTTCGGATATGCGGGCCCGTTGGTCGGCACGCTATTCAGCACTTCTGCAAACAACGCCTTGTCGCGTTGCTCAAGGCCGCGGTATGTGCGACAGTACCACTGGGCGATTCTCTGGTCCCGTCCCTCAGCCTCAATTCCAGCGATAACCCCAAGCGCCTACCTTACGAATGCTCGAGGTCTTCTTGCTCCACTCTGCCGCCTCGTCCTTGCTGAGATTTTCTGACCCCGGAACCACGGCGTCTGGGTCCGTGGGGTCATCGACGTCCTCCTCCAAATCCTCGGTGTCCGCCATGTCCAGTCCGTATTTGAGGATGTAGAGGTTCGCTATCTTGGTGTAGAAGCGGCCCAGGTGAACGACGCCCTTCTCGTCGGCCGCCCTCCATTCGCCCTCGCGCGACGCGAAGAACACTTTTTTGGTCCCATGGACCCAGGAGACTTTGCCCGGCTTGACGTCCGGGTTCTTGCTCTTGCGCGAGCGTTTACGCGTCGCGTTTCCTGTGGCCGCGCGAGGTGCTGCTTCAGAAATTCTGCCGGCCATATATGTTGCGCAAACGTAGGCAATCGTCCGAGTGAAAAGGTGAGATCAACAAATTCACGTCTCCACGTGCACTAAACGATAATCCCCATTGGCACACCTCAAAACAGAATTTCCCCTCACTTTGTAGCGTAGTCCCTCAACAACACCCCAATAAATAAATAAATTCTCATTCCCTCGTCTCCGCCCACCCGTGAATGGACCTCTATATTCACCCATGCAACTCGAGACGAGACCCAATCCCAATCCTCAAACCAAGTCCTCCGTCATCTTAATTCTGCACGCGCTGCCCCTGGAAGGAGTACCAAGAAATAATTTGCTGTGCCCCGCACCGTCAATTTTCACTTCCCGCTCGAAATCAGCAGACTCACGCGCTTCAGCTTGACTGCCAATGCGGCCCACGCCTTCATCTCTTCGGCAGACAGTACCGCAGTACTGTCGGTATCGGCCGCAATCCACGCCCTCCGGAGCGGCGTCACCCCAAACCGATGGAAATAGTACCCCACTACCCACTCCAAAAAAATCCGTAAGCTGCTGTGTCCCCTCCTACGCGCGTCCAGATAATTCGACAAGTGACGCTCCAGAAATTGCCGCTTCTGCGCATCCAAGGTCGTTTTCGTTCTCGGCATTCGTGGTCCAACTCCTGGAAGCTCGTGGTGTCCCAGTGCGATTTCAAAGGTAGTTGCAGTCAGCTTTCGACGAGTTTGGTCCACAAGTTATGGACGTTGGAGCCAAACACACCACAATCGGGTACACGAAGAACCAAGTCAATATTGAGCAAGGCCACACAGTCGGACAAATAAAATTGAAATAACATTAAAGCTAAATGTCCACTTCCATCGCCTGCTCCCCCTCCAGCGCCACCCTCTCAGCGTAGTCTGCCGCTGCATCCCACCCTATCACCACCTTAATCGGGCCCTGCCCGATCGTCTTGAATGCCTCCTGGCGGTCTCGATTAATCTCCCCCGCAGCACTCACGTAGTACACCCCGCTCGCAACCGACGACGTTGTCGAGCCACGACCCTCCCCGAGCGGTGTCGAGCTCGATCCTCCCGCAGGCGCCGTCCCCGAACGAGGGCGCAAAGGGACCGCCCGCGCCTTGCCCTTGTGCGCCGTTGCGGGCAGATTCGAGGCGCCGTCCACGGTACTTGCTGACAGAGAGCTCGCTGTGCTCACTGTCGCGGAGGTCACTGGTGAAGGCGCCTCGGGAGATGACGCCGCACTGGGAGCCCGGCCGCTCTCTTTGTCAGTCCGCGACGGGGGCGAGTCAGGGTCATAGAGTGGGACCTCCACACTGGGCAGCCGCGCACGTCGCGCCGGGGACGAGTCAGAGTCGTACAGCGGCATTGTAGTGCTTGCACTGCTCGGGAGGCGGGCAGCGCGCGGCGGTGGCGTGTCGGGGTCGTAGAGCGGGACTTTCCCGGGTGCATCCTCGTCCTCGACCGAGCTACGAGCAACGCGGGAGCGCCGCGATTTCGCACTTGCCGCTCTTGAGGCGGCGGTCGAGGCGCTGCGACGCGCTGTACTCAGCTTTGGCGTCGAGCGCTCCACCTTCGGCATGCGCGCGCGGGGCGAACTGGTTTCCACTTTCACCCGCCGCCTTGTTGCTGCCGCTGGACGCGACACGTGGGTCGGGCACTCGGTCACCCCACAGATCTTCGGGTGACGCGCACATTGGCGGTGCCGGTGAAAACAGACGGCCGCCCACACGACTAGAACGTCGGCCCACGTCGCGCACGACGCGACAACGTCGCGTTCATCGTCAGCCGCGGGTTTGGCGGCGAGGCAGTCGGCCCTACACACCCAACATTCAGGCCATGTGCGCAACAATGAAAATTACCAGCAGCACAACTATACTCACTTCAAGGTGTAGACGGCTTCCTCGCCCACGGACAAACACAACCAGTACGTCTTGCTCTTCAGGCGCGAAAAATCTTGATGATTGTCGAAGTTGCCGCCAAAACGTTGCTCCAGTCGGCAGGGCGTGAAGTCCGCGGGCGCCGCGTCCAAGTGCTCGATTGCTGGTGGGATACGCAGAGTCCTCAGCGGCATCGTGCTCGTGGCGTCTTGTTGGCTGTTCTGGTCAAGAAAAACAGAGTGTGACGACCGTGTCACACTGCAAGCTGTGTGTGGACAGGCCGCGGGAGCGTTTCTCGGGGCGAGGGCCGCCACAGTTTGACCTCAAGGTTGTTCACTGCCTTCCTACAAGGGGGCGGCGCCGACGTGGAATTTATTGACGACACTAAGCAACAATTAAATAGTCTGTCCCGATAAATCCTTGCCCCTCTGCGCGCTCGTCCTATGCTCCGACTATGATGGGCGGCCCGCGTACGAACTGGAGCTTGCTTGTCTCCCTGCCGTGAAGGCGAGACAACGGTATGTAATAGTCTTTGAAGCTTTGTTCGCCAAATCTTTTGATCCAGCGCCTGTACAGGTCCGCGCGTCAGTTCGGGGGTGCGTCGCGCAAAAGTAAGCAATGCTCACTTCTGACGCTGGCTGTGTGAGTGCCTGGTTAGGCCGTCGTTAACCTCCTCAATCGATAAACTCACCGTTCGCGGTACTCAGCGTCAATTTCTCGTCTCTGCTCGCGAGCAGCCTTACTTTTTTTGGCGTCATCCTTGATAGCAGCACGATGCCTGCAGCCATAGTGTAGCTAGTTTACCATGTCGTCGATAGCGTGAATGGCAGTGAACACACCTTCTCATACTTTCCCTGGCCTTCTCGCGTAGGACCTCCCCGTTCCTACAGGCTGCCGTCAGTACGGTTCTGTGAAGTTTAAGCTCGACTTACCGTTCCCGATATTTCTGCTGAGCAAGAGCATGCTTCTTAAGGCGCAGTCTCTCCTTGCGCCTTTGAATTGTGGCGTGAGCTTTTTCGCCGGCGGTCGGTGACATGGAAAGAGGTGGAATGGATCAAGCGCCATATAGGGAATTTTACGGCTATCTAATTTCATTGCGCGAGTTAGTGATAGACCTCGTTCTTTTTTTAAAAAACAGCTCCCCCTTGGTTCCGCCGGTGCTGCGTCAATAACGGTGCACAAGACCTTCTCACTACCCACCTTGGAAAAAACCAACAGAACCTGTGGCACCTCTATGGGTGCCCTAGCAATATTTTCGTGTGCGACGAGTTGGTGATCTCGGACATTTACCCCTTCGGTCCGACCAAAGTCATTTTCTTCCATGGTTTGGGCAGGCGCTAGGGCAGTGGATTAAATTTCAATCGTTTCTCGCTATCCTTACCTGCCCCCGAAAAAATCCTGGAGTCTTCAATCGCCTCTGAGCGCTCCATAACCTGAGTTGAACGCGACGAGTTAGTGATGTCGGATAATTAGCGCCGAAGACGAGTTAGTGATTTGGAGCAACTTATCTTGTCCCGAAACGAGGTGAGTGGCGCGTCATCGGCGCGCTTTGTCTGTCGAGGCTTCGACGGTCGGTATACAATGTAAGGTGGCTTGTGAGAGAAAACGACGTGTTGAATCAAACGTTGAGGGAGGGGCACACAAACGACGGTGAAATTGGGTCTAAACGACGAGTGGGTAATCTAATCTAAGGCCGCCCCGCCTGGCGGCGGCACTTGAGGCGGCAGCGACGCGTCGCCGTTCCACTCAACCCAGGTAGCCGCCGTCCACGTCCCCCATGGCCCTGGTGGCTCGGTTTCGGTCGGCCATCCCCACCCCGACGCGCTTTTGGTGCGGCCCGACGAGTTTTCCGTCCCCCACCCCTTGGACGAGTCGGCGGCGGTCGCGTTGGCGGTCTCGTCGGCGCCGAGGCTTCCCCAGGTGCCGAACACTTTGGGATAAAACAAGGTCGTCCCGGTGGACGCGGCCCAGGTGTCAGCTGGAAATGAGGCGGCAGGGGCAGGGGTGTTCGCCCAGGTGGCAGCTAGAAATTTGGGTGAGAGGTTAACGCGAAAAAGTGGAAGGAGTCTCACCCAAAATCAAATCGAGGGCAGGGGGGCTCTCGAGACCAAGAGGGCCCAAGAATTGTAGGCGGCGCTCAATCCGGCGTACTAGAGGAGAGAAATTTCATTCCTTTGGACGAGGAGAGGACCACGCGGATTGACTGACCTTTGCGCAGGAGCTGCCGATTGCTGGTACGAGGCATGGTGAGGATTTGGGTCACGAATCGGTCCGCACTGAGGCATGGTGAGGCTTTGGGTCACGACTCGGTCCGCGCTAGTGAAGGCCTACCATGTGAGGATCGTCGCTATCGATGTGATCGTCGAGATTGCATCGACGATGTCGGCTAGAATGGCGATCCCGGAGCTTGACCATCCACCAGAGTCTGCCAGAGGACCAGAGGGCGGGGTGGGGGGCGAAGAAGCGCCGTCACCGCGTGAGTTGCGCGGTCCACGACGGCATGAGTTGAGCGGTCGACAAAGCAGTGAACAGGACAGGGTCCACACGGGAGCAATTGCACGGGAGCAATCGGCACTACAAAAGATCCCGACGGCTAGGCTTGGCCATCTGACAGGCACGAGCGGTCCGGTGATACCTCTGACTCTCACCGACAATCTCGACGAATACTGCGTCTGACCTACCTCTTGCAATGTCGACGATACTGGGTCTGAACTACATCTGGGCTGAGGGGCGAAAACCGTTTATCTACGCCGAGCCGTCCTCTAAAGCGTCTTCGTGGCATATTCAGAGGTCAGTCGTGTACTCATGGTTCCGGGATTTCCGCTGATTGCGACAAAGGTCAACTGCGAAGCGAATGGAGTGCATGGTGATCGACCGCGTCATCTGCTCGCGCGCATTGGGCTATCAGGAAATGTAGGTCTAACTAATTGAGGTGCAAAATCACCACTCAAGCTCAGTACAGTTCAGCCCTGCGTCGCCGCCAGCGCGCCGGCCAGCGACAAGCGGCGCCAGTGGCGATTAAGTCGAAGCTGTAACACTCGAATTCTAAATAACAATTTCAAGACTTTTTTCAAGACGCGTGATTATTTTCGAGAAATGACAGATGAGTGAACGATTAATTAATTATCCTCGTCGGGGGCGACATAGCGGGGGGGGCGGGGCCAGGTCAAGCCGTCCCAGTCATAGGTCACCGCGCTTCGGCCATCCCGGTTGGTAAAGTCGAGCGCGAGGCCTTGCTCCTCGGAGTGGTGGCGGTAGGGCGCACGGCGCATGAGTTGGCGACAGCTGGGGACCAGTCCTCCTCGAGGTGGATGCGAATGCAGACATAGCAGTGGCTATGTCCGCAGAGATATCTGCAGAGCGTTCGTGACAGATGAGAACGAGATAGAGCGGGCGGGCTTACGCGACTGGGTGGGCCTTGACGTTGAGGCAAATGCTGCACGTTTGATGAGCACGATCCGTTTTCAAGGTCGGGGGGCGGTCGGCGCTGAGGTAGAGGTCGTCCTCAGTGAGGGGCACGTCGCGAATTACGCGCGAACCGCGGTGGAGGCGGTCGCGCTTGATGGCACTGCGCACTGTGGTATTGGCGCTACTAATGCCGAGGGCGTCGCGGATACGCTGCATGTCCGCTGCACTTTTGTTGTACAGAAGGCAGGGGACATGGCCCTGGCAGGTATGCTTTTCTGCTGAATGAGACGGAGAGGAGGGAGGGAGAGTGAGCAGCGATAGCGGGGAAAAGGGGGAGGTTTACTGGGTGCGAGGCTGATAACGCGAGGGGACATGGGGGTAGGAGAGCAGGAGAGGAGACGATCAGTGATGGCAGATTTTCTTGTTTGCGAGCCTCGCGGTTTGCTCTTCATCAAATGCCCCGAGGGGTAGCTGGAAGTGGACGTGGGGGTCGCGGTGGGCGAGGGCGAGGGCAACCTGCCGGCGGCGAGCTCCACCGACACCTTCCGCACACGGCGACGACAGTGGAACTCTCAGCAGATAAACGGCGCGCGCTTGTCTCATCAGCCCCCGTCGACACGGCCGTTCCAAAAGCGCCGGATTGGCATGTGGAGGATCACGATACTGCGCGCGCCCAGGAGGGACCCGACTTCTCCTACTTCTTGGGCGACGAGGGGCGTTGGGCAGAACAGATCGCCGATGGGACTGATGCAGCTGCCGATGACGACGGCATTCGACTGGCACCCAGGACGGCCGAAGTGCCCCCCGACGTACACTTCGAACGATGGGAAAACGCGGTAAGTTTTTTTTTCTTTCTGGGCGTCATGATACTTACTGACGCGCCCGGCAGGACTTCCCAATGCAGGTCTTCAACAAGCATTACCGTGACGAAACGCTCGACGAGATGCTGAGAGCCGAGGGGCGCGGCGCTGAGCGTTTCTATCGCCAGTGCGCGCGATGCAAGTGCTCGGCGCCGTTGTTTCGTTGCGCACGACAGACCTGCCTCGGCCCCGCCCTGTACTGCGAGCCCTGCGTGGTGCTTCAACATGAACAGCTGCCCACGCACATGATTGAGGTGAGCGCGTTCAATTTTTGGCAAGAGGAGGGCGGTATTGACGGGAGAGTAGAAATGGAATGGCGTTTTTTTCGAGCCGCTGCCGCTAAACGAACTCGAGGTGGAGGCGCGCGTGCAGCTGGGTCATCTTCCAGGCTCCTACTGCCCGAAGGCGACGAGTGCCCACAAGGACTTTGTCGTCATCGACACTTTGGGGATTCGCACCGTGAAACTGAATTTTTGCGGGTGTGATTCGACGGTGACCCATCGCCAACAGCTGATGAGGGCATGCCTTTGGCCTGCGACGTCGCTGGACCCACAGACCTGCGCCACATTCAACGCTATCCGGCTATTCGAGGTGCAGAATTGTTTGGGCAAGATTTCCGCCTATGACTTCGTGCGATCACTGGAGTTACTGTCAAATAACGACGGACTGCGGCCAACGGCGGTAGGAATTTAACTATCGCCAAGACTTGAGGACTGACGCCGTGAGCAGGATCGTCGCCGAGCGTTCCGCGCGATTGTACGCCAGTATCGGACGGAGGAGATGCTGAAGAGGGGGGCGAGAGGGCACGCGGACAGCGGGGTTGGAGGGACACAACAGGGCGAGCTCGCGCTCGACTGCCGTATGTGCCCCATACCAGAAAAAAATCTATCGGCAGGGTGGGATGTGATTAATTGGGATGAAATGGACGAGGATCAAAGGTTTGTGGAAAAAGCGACTGTCGACGTTTGACACTAACTTAGACCCAGATACAAGTACTTCCTCACGCTCGCGCAGGACGCCAACTTCAAGCTGATCAACCGCAATGTCTCCTCGGAGGAGCGCGATCCTGTGGTTGGCGACGGCACCGGCTATTTCTGCAACCGCGCGGACTACATGGACCACATCCGGAAGAACGTCGACGAGGAGGAGATCTCCAGTTGCTCTGGGTTCCAAGCGATGTTCCTCGCCAACGCGAAGAAGGTCAAGGGTCTGAGGGTGACGGGCATTGGGGGCGTGACGTGCGCGCGCCACAACATGTGGCGCGCGAATGGGCTGGGTGATTTGCAGGCCGGGGAACGGTCAGTACCAGTTTATTGATTTGAGAAACGGAACGGACGCTGACGCTTCGTAGGTATTGCAACATGGATTTCTTGTTCTTCTCGGCAGTACTGAACTTCGCGCTCATGTGGTTAATCCTGTCATATGACATCGCGTGTCAATTCTCAAAAAATATCTGGTCGCGCATGGAGGCCCTACCCGAAAAGTACCACCTAAAGATCAACAAGCTCAACATTCGCTGGATGGTCCCGAACTTTCACCTGCCGCCGCACAAAACCGGCTGCCACTCGCCATTCTCATTTCATTGGCTTTGGGGTGCGGGCTGCACGCACGGCGAGACGGTGGAGCAAAATTGGGAATTCCTGAACGGCGCAGCAGCATCGACGAAGCTGATGGGATTGGGGGCTCGATTCGCGGCGCTTGAAGGCCTGTTTGCCTTTCACAACTGGCGGCGACTGGTGGCGCATCATAAGCAGTTTCCGTGGCCGTTTGACGAGATCTAACCGAGGGTTCGTTCATAGGGCTTATCTTGAAGCGGCGAATGGCGGAAGCGATCAAGGAGGGGAGGACGCACAAGACTTCGTTCGAGGCGTTTACGGCGGGGTTGACTGCGGCGATGCCGGAGGCGGTGGAGGAATGGAGGACGTGGGTAGAGACGTACGAGAAGACGAGGCATGTGGAAAAGGAGGGAAACTCGCCGTACGAGTATACGGAAACTAGTAAGTTGCCACGTCCGCTGCTCGCGCTGGAACTGCCACGTTTCTTCAGAGGTTACGCTGAAGGATGTACGCCTAAAGCTTGCGCGAGAGGAATACGACCGGAATGGGGAGGGAGACGAATTGGGGCGGGAGGAGACGCCGAGCACGTTCTTGGCCATGTGGATGGACATTGAGGAAGCACAGTGCGTATAGCTTGAGAACATGGAGACCGTTCGCCGTGCTGACTGGCATCGACAGACGTCAATTGGCGATAGACATCAAGGCGATGGGAGCGCACCGGACCACGACGCAAGAGTTGGACGTACTGAAGCGGCGGACAACACTGCGAACGCAGGTGAAAGCGTTCCGGAAGCTACAGAAGACGTACATGCCGACGTTAAGGCGGCACCTGACGCGGTCGCAGCGTGTGGAATGGGATGCAGATGGGAAGGAGCCGGAAGCGATAAGGCCTTTCATGCCGTCAGATTTGGCGACAAAGGACGCGCGTGTGAAGGCCTGTGTGAAGGGTCTGGACGGGGTGGAGGCGCGGCTGCGAGATGCTGAGGTGGAGGAGGCGTTGGACACACTGCGGGACGGCCTACGTACGAGGACGGCAACGACGAGATTCAAGGTGCGGAACTGGTCTGGTCAGCGCGCGCTGACGAGGGGGCAAGGGATTTTGCGTCTCGTTGAAATGGGCAAGATGCGCTAACAGTGAATTGGGGCTAGCTAAGCTAAAGATGCGGGCTAGCTGGAACACTAACACACCACACCTAAAACCTAACACAACACACCAATCCCCTTATGATTATAACACTAAGACTAGCGCGTCTTCCTAGTGAGTTCGGGTTCCGAGCCGTAGTATGCGACTGCTGGCTTGATTCCCGAGTGCACGAGCGATGATTTATGGTCTCAACTATCCCAACAAACAACTCCAATCTCTAAGCTAGCTCAACCGTTTGACCGAAACAAGTCTTCCCAAGGGATGGGATGAACGGGTTGGGGTAAAAAGGGTTTTAACTAGGCGGACGTAGTTTAATACGTCGTCCTAGGCGAGGTGATAAAGCGTCTTCTGAAAACTTCCAGTTACGGACTATGCTGCGCCAGCTATTCTCTTCTCTATGACGATCCCAGATCAACAGATATTTGGGTGCCGACTTAGAACCTTGAATCTAAGTTCTTTTCCTTAACACTTGGGCTTATAATGGACCTAGAGGGTTCACTCAAGCTCCGTTAATCGGCCAATGAATCGACCAAGGAGTTCTACCAAAGTGCTGTGCTGGTCGTGGTCCGTTTTACGGGAGGCGTTTCCTAGTCACCCAATGCGTAGCCCTTGCGAAGTCCACCACGAAGTCAACGGCAACTCTCAAACGTTCTCTTTGTGCGCTCGGTCCTGGTTTATACGTGGAGGTCGTCGCCGCTCACAAGCTCCCAACGCGAGTCCTTGCTTATCGGTTCACACAGTTACTTGTGGATCCAACAACACTGATTCGATTTCTATAGACTTTTACAAACGAAGAAGATACTTTATCTCCGCTAGCTAGGCCTGAGCACACCCTTATCGTCGTAACGATGAGCGGGGCATGAACTGGTCTTCAGCGGTATTTACATGTCCCTTTTATACTAGTTGAGAGAAAGAGATGAGGTAAAGTGAAATGAGTAAAAACTGGTCCGTGCAGCTCCGCTACGGCGAGCTAGCCGGCTCTATTGTGCGCTAGGCTTGCCAGACAGTCAGCTAGCTGACCATCTTGGGGGCCTAGGCTGGGTATATTGCCAATTCCGTACAGCTTTACAGCTCCCGGACTCTCTGTATTTGCAAAACGACTCGGAATTACCATTCCCGCCATCACCTGCTCACCAATCCTCTCTCAATCTCCGTCTCTGCACGGACTGAACATCTAGTCGTTCAGTCATTGTGCCATCTTATCTGAAATACATCTCTTGGGTTTGTTTGTTGCAGCTAGCTGCCTTCAAACGCGTCGCGTCGATCACCTGATCTATCACTCGGCATATTCTCATGCCGACAGTTTCTCCTAGCCGTCGCTATCGCCAGCTAGCCCGATAAACCCGAAGCTAGCGCCAAGTTATTTATGGAACATGGCCCCTAGCTCAGTGCTATCCTGCTAGCAGCGCACTAGCTATTCATACGTCTCTCCTCTTTATGCTAGCTGGTAACTCTCGTTATCCTGTGCTCTCTGGAAGTCGTCTATTGGCCTGCTAGCCCACACTATGAGGTACTAGACCATAGTAATCCCCCTTAATGCGTATACTCCCCTAGTGTAACACTTGTTCACGCGCCTAGCACTAAGTTTGTACTACGGTCAGCAGCCGGAGCTCACTCTGACCCTCCTTTATATCACCGAACAGAGTCCCAATAGGAATATTGCACCTATTAGAAAGCTAGCTTGTTACAACTCGAAGCCTAGTATGCCTTGCATTTAACTAGCGCTAAAAATCGCAAAATGCAGCTAGATGTCGGCGCATTGGTGTTGCGCCGTTTCATCTCCTCTTTACTAAATCTCAACCGTCCCCGGTTGTGGTCCATACGAATGTACTTTCCTATCTAGCAGCTGCTGAAATGATATCTTTCAAGCAACGTTTCATATTTTAAATTGGTCTTTCTTGCATTCCCATGCATAGTGCCTTTCAGACGTTCCAAGTTTTCGACTTTCATCCATTTTTCGCACACTCGAACTTAGCTTCCCTTACTAGGAAAAACCCACGCTAGCACCCACAATGATGCCTTCTATTTCCGAGAAGTCAGATCACTGCCTTTTCAGGAAGTTGATCAAATGCATCATCGCTAGCCGCGTATCTTAGTCTTAGACACCCCCTCTTGTGTCCCTAGCCCTTTGCATGTCTTGGTTAAGGCTGCCTAGCGTTGCCCAACCTCAATTTGGTCTTATAACACCAGCCCGCAGCTTAAACTTTTGACCTTTGCACAGGTGCCTGATCTCTGTGGGAAAGGAAGCGGCCATTTCCAGAAATGTTATTTCTGGAGATGCTCCGCGGTCCCTCGAGGCTGCTCAGGGTCGCTAGCTCGTGAGTAATCTCTCACGGCTAGGCTCCGCTCGCCTAGTGTCTCACTAATATGTGAGGCGCTAGCTGTGCTCGCCCAATTTTGCCCCACTTCCCTTTCTCTTCTCACCACCATGGCCCGCAAGAAAAGCAAAGCCACCGCCGCCGACGAACTTCCGCTCACTGTGGGACGCTCTTCCTCTCTCGCTCCCTGGTCTTTCTTCCAGGCTGAGTGCTTCTCGGAGTTCGTGTACTACTTCGAAGTGGAGCATATCCAGTCCTCCGACTCTACTGTTGCCGTCCCGTTGATCAACACTTTGCGCCCTCTAATGGTACGTTTGTGCCATTCTCTTTTCATTCTTCTACTAACTGCCCGAGATAGATTGAGTTCTACCGCCAGTTCCCCCCCGACTGGGCGTTGGACATCTGCGCGTTCGTCGCCGCCATCTCGCTAGCTAGCAAATATCTTGTCCACCTCCATCTCAAACCTCGCAAGGCCGAGTACACCGACATGTTCTGGAAATGGCCCGCCGGCCTCGAGGCTACGCTAGTAAGTCCCGTCGCCGCCTTCGTTATCATTGCTAACCCCTGTCTCTTAGCAAAACGCCGACGTCGCTATGCCTGCTGCCAACTTCCAGATCCCGAATGTTGCTATCAAGAGCGGCACCCTTCTGTCATTCTCCAAGGCTTTCGACGACGATTCTGACGAGGAGGATGAGCCTCCAGCCAAAAAACCTCGTTTGGATAAGCCCTCAGCAAAGGTGCGTTCCTCTCCCACTTTTGGTGGCCGCCCATTGATTAAACTGTTTACTCAGGGCTGCGCTGCTTCAGTAGAGAGTGTCGTGACCAACGCGTCTGCGCCTTCGGTGCGTAACAACATTCCGCTAGCTTCCTTCTAGTACTAACAACGTTATGCTAGCGTCCTCCTACTGGTCCTTCGACCGGTCCTCGCGCCACTCGTAGTGCTGCTGTGCAGCCCGAGCCGCCCTCTTCTCCATTGAAGCCCTCAGCGCCTCCCAAGCCAACTATCAAAGTTGTGAAGCCCGAGCCCAAGCCTCCTGCCGCGTCCTCCTCCAAGACCAAAGGCAAGAACAAGGAAACCGACCCCGAGGGGTACTTGACCCCCGAGCAGAAGGTGTATGCCGACGAGCACCCTCCTCCCACCTCGCGTGAGGAGCTGCTGCTGTCGGCGGTCTACTCTGATACCGCCCCTCCTGGCCGTAAGTTCCCTTTAATCTTTCACTCCCTATTCTTTTACTGACGCATGGCTAGCTTGGTCGCAAGGCTTGGCTCGCCCGCTCCCTGTGCAAATCCGCGCTCCCTCTGTCCTCGTCGGTGACTGGCTCTCCCCCGCGCTTTGGTGCAAGTCCCCGTGCAAATGTGTCAGCTGCATCAATCGTCTCAAGGACTGCAGCGACGGCGAGTTTGGAGCCCGTTGTGAACCGTGTGTGCGGGGTGGCATCAAATGCTCTCGGACCAACACCGATGAAGAGGATGTTATCATGCAGGAAGCTCTCCGCCCTCTCTATGCTTTGTCCTCTGACGGTACGCCTCTATATCTTATTTCTTTCTATGTTTCGAACTAATGCTTGCTTGCTAGCGTTCGTCCGGGTCCTCCAGCACGCTGTCGAGGCCCGCCGCATCACCGAGATGCACTACCGCCTCTTCGCTCGCTCCATCGAGGACCTCGATCGCGCCAACGACCACGTCATCTTGACATATATCAACGTGTCCGACGTGTCGTCCGTGGAGGCCATGCAGATGCACTTTGAAGACCCTGCCGACAAAGAGCATATGGATTCCCTCTGCGAGCGTGTCCTCGCAGGCACCTCCTTCCACGCGCTCCAGATTGAGCACCTCGACGACAACCCCACCTCGGGCATTCTTCGTCGCGACGAGTCGCAGCCGGACTCCATTGCCAACACTTTCTACATGCCGCTGCCGACACGGCTCATGTCGCGCCCTGTGGATCCCGTGCTGAACTTGAACACGCGTGCCAACAAAATCTTCGTTGGTAGATCTGCTACTCCTACTGCGCCTGCCGCGCTAGCTCCTCCTTCCGCGCCACCTGTCTTTGGCCGTCCCAACGCCCGCCTCCTGCCTCCGGGCTCAGCAGTGCCGGCTCCCGCAAAGGATGCGCCGATGCCGCCGCCATCGTCGTAGGTTCTTGGCCGTTGGGGAGTGCTCCCGGCGCGCGTCTTCTTTTCTCATTTTTTATACACGTCTCAATCGCTCTGAATACCGCTAGTCCGGTCACCGTTTCCTCTACCTACCTCTACTTAGACTCCCAAAAGCTTAGACACGAATACCATAGCCTTTTGTAGTTGCCGTAGCGTAGCTAAATCCATCCAATGCAACCTTCGTTGCCACCGTTCAATTCTTGTGTGAATTTACTAAGTAGGGAATCCGGACTTGGGCAAGGAAAACTCGAAGGCTAGTGCTAGCACTATTGAGATTCCTTCTGATTTAAATGTAACCCACACTAGCTCATGTTTGTTGAGCATCTGCCTGCCGCTAGTGGCTCTCCAATACTTATGGCGAGGTAAAACTTCAGCATAATAAACATATCATCGCCCTAGCCGTGCGAGCTCATTATTCTAAAAAGAGCTTGGCCGCCTCCTTTCAAAAATACAGCTAGCGTACTAGTTGCATTCCCCAGGACTTGTGGCAAGATTTTTAAAATATAGTCCTCCGCTACATGCTTGCTCCTTGTTTATCCACTTCGTTAACCGCTAGCTGGTTCAAACTAGTCCAACCCATGCCTGCTAGCTTGGCTTCACATTTTGTCCATTGATTTTCGAAAGTCCCTAAACATTTCAACGATTTCTTGCTATTACTTTGCAAAATTCCGTATCAAATGTGAGATCCAGTCCAAGCGCACCGCCAACCGTTGCCAATTGGGGTTACTGGCTTCCTCGACCATCAATATCATCGCCTAGCTCGGCTACCGAGTCGCTAGCTACTCCAAGAGTGGTTTGCTCTCGGCTAGCTCCCCTGCTCCCCAGCTAGCTTACTTCTATGCTCATCTTCGACATCTGCTTTCACCCGAACAAGAACAAGAAATTTATCGGACGGTATTTTGTCCAATTTCATGCTCCTTATGTCCGACCTTCCCATATTCTTTCAAGTGTGCCTCTGCGAATATTCCATGAAGCTAGCTGAGTGCTGCAGCACATTAAACAGAGTTTCCAGGCACGCTATAGTGAATGACCTCGGCCAATCCAGGATAGTCCCTGCCTTCAAGTCATGTAGCGCTAGCTGCATCCACACATTACACTTCACTTCTATTCACAAGATTCTGCCACACTCTTTAGACATCTCTTTGGGTCTGCACCCTACTTCTGCCGCTATTGGTTCACAACCAACATCTCATGAAGAAACCAAGAATTAATTTCGAGTTTTTCAATCGAAGCTATCAACTTGATTCCACCCACATTCTCCATTACTCTTTCAAGCTGAAAATCGAAATTTTTCACAGATGCAACCCCACGGAATATTACAGCTTTAACATGGATTATAACTCGGCCTTCTCCCCTTCACTAAACAATTCAACCGTCCCCGGTTGAGCCTGCTTGTGAATGCGATGATCTGACCCGTCTTTATGCAATATCCGTGAAGTGCAACCACTTCATCTCTTTCTCCTGCCACTCTAGCTTGGAATCAACCCAAGCTAGCCTTTGAGCAATGGGCTCTCCAGCAAGCACACGTAACTTAATACATGGTAAGATGACCACACTTCGGTTACTGTGTCCGCATTCTCACTAATTGAACCTTCAAGGATTATGTCCAGGCCTAGCTGCAAGGACCTTGCTTCTAGACTTCTCCCCTTCACTGATCCTTCAACCGTCCCCGGTTGAGTCAGTTCGGGTTCACAGTTGCCCGAACGGTTCGCTTCCATGCCCCACCTATCCTAGGGTAATTCAACCAGCTAGTTACTTGAGTTCTGAACGAAGCAGGCTTTGTATAATGCCTGTTCAACAGTCCACAAGGCTTGCTCTACATGCTGATATACAGCACTTCCTCTACTCTCTGCTAATTGAACCATGAAATGCTGGGCTTCAAGGATAGTTTCCATTCCCCTGAGCATAACACTGTATTTCCAGACCTCTCCCTTTCACTAACCTATCAACCGTCCCCGGTTGAGTTAGTTCAAGTTCACCGTGGCCTGATAATTGCATTTCCGCACTTCAGCTGCTGTTCTCGGCCTCTCCCCTTCACTGTAACTCCAACCGTCCCCAGTTTGAGCCAGTTCCAGATCAAAATAGCCAGAAAACGTAGCCCTACATTTCAATCAACTGTCCGCTTGAGTTCTACTGAACCAGGCTTCGGCTATTGCTGATTCAACCGATTCAACTGCACTCAATCTTTGTTGCCCACACTGTGGCCCTTCTCAATACTAGCTGCTGACTGGTCTTCGAGTATTCGATCGTTGAAACTGCAGAATGCTCAACCTTCACAGATAATTGACCTCTCTATGAATGTGATTTGATTCTCCGCCTCCTCCTCTTTACTATAGCTCCAACCGTCCCTGGTTGAGTCAGTGCAGATTCAGAACGGCCAGAGAACCTCATTCCCGCCTTCAACAAGCTACTATCCTCAGGCTAGCCTTCCAAAACATGCATGCACAGATGGCCTTGCCGCCCATCTTATGCTCAGTTTTGAACCACTAATAAACCAACCCCAACTTTTCTTCTCACTGGCTATCAAGGTTTCACCGAATCGAACCACAGAATGTATAACCCCAAGGACAATTGACATTTCCTTGTATGTGGTTTCATTTTTCGAACTCCTCCCCCTTACTGATCCTTCAACCGCCCGCGGTTGAGCCAGTTTAGGTTCATAGTAGTCTGAACATTGAATTCTGTTGTTTAACCCGCTATCAACTTCGATTTAACATGAGCTAGTGCTTGGTATTTTGACCGTGCCCAATTCCCAATGTCCGACCAGTCTTCTTCTTTTGAATACCCGAACAGAAACTTCACCAAGCTTCCTGTGAGCAAGAATCAAGGTCCCAGTACACTTCCCCTTTTTCACAAGGAAAAATGCGACCAGAACCAATCTTGAACTCGTCTCAATGCATTCACTTCATCCCTTGAATATAATGCCATAGATTTCGATTCAAGCTAGCCAATAAATTGCGGCTAACGAACCTCATCGTTCTGACCCTTCATTCACTCTTCATTTTCGAAGCGGACATAACACCTGATCATTACTATACTCAACATTCCATCTCAATATTTTTGGAAGCTTCGACTTGAACCAGTGTAGAACCAACTGATTTATCGGATTGAAATTTCCCTTTACAGGGCTTGCACATTCCGTGACCGGTGCAAGTCGCATCTGAAGGGCTAGCTCAGCCACTACAGTGCTATACTGGATGAACATGTCCAGGATTTGTGTAGGCCGAAGGCCGCAAGTTCGAAATGCTGACCCTGGACCAATCCAGTTTTCCTTCTGGTGGTTTTGAAGACGTTCTTTGATCAACTGCTCAGTTAAGTGCAGCTTGGACATTCAGAATCTTCGAAACCAAAGTTCAAGTGTTACAAGATTGCAAGTTTTCAAGTTGAGCAGTGAACTGCGTCCAACGAATTTTTCGCCTTCCGTATTAAACACACTAGCAACTTCAGAACCAATTTTAATGACGGTGATAAACCTTCACTTATATGGTCGATGCCCATTTGGTTGGAATAGGTTCAAGAGCTCGACTCGAAGTGACCTTGAGGATGCTCTCTCTCAAACGCCTCAACTTGCAGATTGTTCAAGTCTGCAAGCAAAAATCCTTCCGGTGTAACTCGGGAGGGGTTTCCCTTGTGACACTCGTTTCTCTTGGTCTCGCTTTCAAAAAGCTGACTTGTTTTTGTTCAAAATTGAACCACCAAAACAATCTCTATTGCACTCGAAATCAAACTGAACCCTCGCGGTGGGCTCCAGATGAAATGGGCAAGATGCGCTAACAGTGAATTGGGGCTAGCTAAGCTAAAGATGCGGGCTAGCTGGAACACTAACACACCACACCTAAAACCTAACACAACACACCAATCCCCTTATGATTATAACACTAAGACTAGCGCGTCTTCCTAGTGAGTTCGGGTTCCGAGCCGTAGTATGCGACTGCTGGCTTGATTCCCGAGTGCACGAGCGATGATTTATGGTCTCAACTATCCCAACAAACAACTCCAATCTCTAAGCTAGCTCAACCGTTTGACCGAAACAAGTCTTCCCAAGGGATGGGATGAACGGGTTGGGGTAAAAAGGGTTTTAACTAGGCGGACGTAGTTTAATACGTCGTCCTAGGCGAGGTGATAAAGTGTCTTCTGAAAACTTCCAGTTACGGACTATGCTGCGCCAGCTATTCTCTTCTCTATGACGATCCCAGATCAACAGATATTTGGGTGCCGACTTAGAACCTTGAATCTAAGTTCTTTTCCTTAACACTTGGGCTTATAATGGACCTAGAGGGTTCACTCAAGCTCCGTTAATCGGCCAATGAATCGACCAAGGAGTTCTACCAAAGTGCTGTGCTGGTCGTGGTCCGTTTTACGGGAGGCGTTTCCTAGTCACCCAATGCGTAGCCCTTGCGAAGTCCACCACGAAGTCAACGGCAACTCTCAAACGTTCTCTTTGTGCGCTCGGTCCTGGTTTATACGTGGAGGTCGTCGCCGCTCACAAGCTCCCAACGCGAGTCCTTGCTTATCGGTTCACACAGTTACTTGTGGATCCAACAACACTGATTCGATTTCTATAGACTTTTACAAACGAAGAAGATACTTTATCTCCGCTAGCTAGGCCTGAGCACACCCTTATCGTCGTAACGATGAGCGGGGCATGAACTGGTCTTCAGCGGTATTTACATGTCCCTTTTATACTAGTTGAGAGAAAGAGATGAGGTAAAGTGAAATGAGTAAAAACTGGTCCGTGCAGCTCCGCTACGGCGAGCTAGCCGGCTCTATTGTGCGCTAGGCTTGCCAGACAGTCAGCTAGCTGACCATCTTGGGGGCCTAGGCTGGGTATATTGCCAATTCCGTACAGCTTTACAGCTCCTAGACTCTCTGTATTTGCAAAACGACTCGGAATTACCATTCCCGCCATCACCTGCTCACCAATCCTCTCTCAATCTCCGTCTCTGCACGGACTGAACATCTAGTCGTTCAGTCATTGTGCCATCTTATCTGAAATACATCTCTTGGGTTTGTTTGTTGCAGCTAGCTGCCTTCAAACGCGTCGCGTCGATCACCTGATCTATCACTCGGCATATTCTCATGCCGACAGTTTCTCCTAGCCGTCGCTATCGCCAGCTAGCCCGATAAACCCGAAGCTAGCGCCAAGTTATTTATGGAACATGGCCCCTAGCTCAGTGCTATCCTGCTAGCAGCGCACTAGCTATTCATACGTCTCTCCTCTTTATGCTAGCTGGTAACTCTCGTTATCCTGTGCTCTCTGGAAGTCGTCTATTGGCCTGCTAGCCCACACTATGAGGTACTAGACCATAGTAATCCCCCTTAATGTGTATACTCCCCTAGTGTAACACTTGTTCACGCGCCTAGCACTAAGTTTGTACTACGGTCAGCAGCCGGAGCTCACTCTGACCCTCCTTTATATCACCGAACAGAGTCCCAATAGGAATATTGCACCTATTAGAAAGCTAGCTTGTTACAACTCGAAGCCTAGTATGCCTTGCATTTAACTAGCGCTAAAAATCGCAAAATGCAGCTAGATGTCGGCGCATTGGTGTTGCGCCGTTTCATCGTTAACCTCAAAATACACTCGGCAAAATTACGCTATCGATACACACGGCAGGCTTTGCGGAAGCTGAAGGGGCACGGGGATTGGGAGAAGCGACTGCAGTTATTGATGGAGGATGACGTCCGGGCATTAAACGAGCGGGCGCTAACGGATGAGGAGAAGGGGGAGAGGGAGAGGCTTCGGGAAGCGGGGGAGGTTATAGAGGAGGGAGGAATCGCGGTAGCGGGGGATGTGGTGTCGGGTGAGACGCACAGAACCCTGTCGTGGATCTGGTATGCGGTGCCGAAGGCGCAGGAAGACGAGAAGCTGGAGGAGGGTGAGTGGAATGGCTGAGAACGAGACGCTTTTGACACCTTCTTTTGTTTTGTTAGCGCTTCGTGTGGAGTGGTGCAAGGCTTACTCACGTTCGAGACGATGGCGGGAAGAGCTAGTACTGGTAGAAGAAGAGATGCGAAGGACGATTGAGTACGGGCTTTGGTCGAGGCAGAGGTGGCTGGAGAGGGCGGAGGCGAGGACGGTAATGCTGGGGACAACAGACGCGATTTCGCCGGAGGTGGCTGAGGGCGTGCGAGCCTACGCGTTGGAGCAGGCGGACCGGGAGGAGAGGACGTGCGCGCGGCTGAGGGCGGATTGGGCGCCTATACGTGCTCGAGCTGAGCAATATCTGGCAGGCAAGGACATAACGGGCCAAGGGGAGATCGTGGTTGAGGTGGACAGAGATAGCATGAGGTGGGCCGAGGCGTTAGCATACGAGCGGGAGGAGATTGAGAACGATATGTACCAGTAATTTAATTTCCTTTTTGGGCGCCAAGGATTTTCTTTTCTTTGAAAAGTGAGCGAACCATGCGAGCCTAGATATGGCAATTAGAATAAAGTTCAAGCATCTACATCTGGTCGAGTTGGAAGGATGTCTGCCGTGACCAACCTCGTAATATCTTCGTTCGAGGTTGTGTGTTCGAGTCTTGGCACCGTTCTCCTCTTTTTGCAAAAAAAAACAAGCCCCCAAAGAAAACAAGAAAATACGAAAAGAAATGTTTGTTTGTAAGGAACGCCGACGTGCAGACCATGCTGCCCTAATGAGGATGACAGTGTCAGGCAGTGCGCAGGCGGCTATGATGCAGAGAGAGGGGGGGGGGAGGGGGGATGGGGTGAGACATAAATGCCTTAATAGGAAAGGTTGTGCCGGGATATGCCGAGTTAGGGGTGGGAAAGGGTCACCTGGTGCAATGTTGGTTGAGCGTGGGAGTGGCGAAGCGGGGGTGATCAGTGATTGGAAACTTTTTTTGTGATGGGAAGGACTTTGGGGTGATGGCCAGTGTGGCCATCACTGATATTTCTTCTTTGGGGAAGCCGAGACAAGCCGGGAGATGTTACATAAGCTGTATAGAGGTATCCTGGTGTCGGGTGCAGGATAACCTAATTGTCCAGGGTAATGCATTACACACTACAGTTACTGCCAGTAACTTACTGGAAGTAATGCAATGTCAGTTCCAGTAGTTGCTGCGGTAATGCATTATTGACACGACCATTGGTGTACATAACATATAATTATGTTGGTGCCATCCCATATGGCTACAGAGGTACACAATTTTGTTCAAACCCGTCCAAAATTTCGCCAACCCTTATTTGTCATGGGAAAATTCTGAAAACTTGGTTTTGGGGGTATTTCGGCCCTTTGAATCTAATTCTGAACTCAGATTTGCCAAAATTTTACTCAAAAACTCAGGATCACGGTTGTTGGGTTTGATTGTCCGCAACTGTATTCCTGGGCTGCCCGTTCGTCTTGTTCTGTTGCCTGGCCGCTGAATTATTAATGCTCATGATTCTTCCCGTTCTTGACCCTCGGCTTTCGTATGAAGGGCTCTGAGCAGATTACTCCAACGACAAGGAACTCATGGAGATGCTCAACCGATCCAAAGAAGACTACATTTCGACTTATACTACGAAAAAACTGACAATAACGACTTCAGCATGTCAGAACCTGCACGAGTGTAACCTGAATCCCCGGTGAAGTTCAACATCTTTGGTCGATATAGCCAACAAAAGGCTTCCAGTGACACGCTGACCAACGAACTCGCCGAATACTTCCGGGTTACCAGTGTTGCTGAACCATTTGAAGGCACTGATCCTCTTCGATGGTGGTTTGCACAGTGTGATAAATTCCCAAACTTGTATCGGCTTGTGTGCAACGTGCTTTGCATTCCAGATATCTGACATTCTCTGTAAAGATTTTGGGATGCTGGACTCACATCTAATATCTCAGGGTCTGCTGTCGCAGCCGAACACATATTTTCCGGTGGCCGTGATACAATCGGTCTCCGACGTGCCAGTTTGAAGGCCGAGACAATTCAAAGTTGGCGACTTTTCGCCCCAGTCACGTGCGCCCAGAAAGGAAATTCGCGTGTCGTGTTTGTTTCGCGACCAAATGCAGTATCTTTATTGCGAACTGGTTCGCGAGGGCTGCAAACCACCATTGTTCTCGAACAATGTGCCATTACAGAGAAATGAGCACTGTAAATGGTCCCCACTCACTCAAAGTAATTTTCTCCCCTATTTTTTAAACAATTTCCAAACAATTTCACAGACACGGAGGATTGACGGAGGACTGCAACTGTGTATTCAAGGTGTACAAACATAGGTACATAGATTATATGTATGCCACAACTTGCAGTACATATTTAGCGCAGAGAAAAGAAAAACCCAGGCTATGCCACCACGCGCGGCAAGGGAATAATGCCACCGCGACGCGACGCGACGTCGTCGTTAACGTTGCGTGCCGCACATGCGCGACGGCCGAAATCCGAATCGGATGAGCTATGTACGTACCGAGGCACCATAACTGACCGTCATACACGGAAGGTGGACGCGACTCGGAACGCTGAGCTGGGTGGCATACATCCACCGTGTACGCAAAGACTGGGGGAGACGCGTACAATAGTGGCGGGGAGGCCTTAATGTCGCGCCAATAGGTTGAGGGTCTGCCGTAGTGGTGTGGAGGAAAGAGGGTGAAAGTGGTTGTGCGGAGAGGTGGTGGACGAGAGAGGGAGCTATTGTTTGTGGCACAAACATGAGACGAGCTGACGCGCCGGTTCAGCTTAAAACGGCGACGAAACAAACATGACACGCGAATTGCCTTTCTGGGCGCACGTGACTGGGGCGAAATCTCAAAAACTACAATTCAAATGGTAATGTTTGTCAATGCGTGCTTGCGTTTGGAAAGGGAAGCAAGAAAGCGCAAAGTAATTATAATAGACTAGCTCCCTGAGTACTGTTTTATTGATATGTTCAACTATGTGAAGTGACCGAACCAGTGGAGGCTTGGAATTATCGAAATTGTATACCCGTTGTTGGCCGTTACGGGTGTGACGGCTGGGACCCGTCCGTCAGGACCTCAACATTCACCTGTTGACGGCCGGGTAACCCCATCCCGTTCCCACTGACGGCCGTTCTGGTGACGGCCGTCTCCGTCAGACCTGCGGCCCAGAGCCCTAGACATTGAGTTTCATCAAGACTTGAAGGTGTCATGTTTTGCTGATTTTTGCTTCACCAAGTGCCGGAACTGCAGAAAGTTGAGGGTAGTACTTGTTACCAAAGACTGCGAGGTCTAGTTGAGGATCAGCGGCGAAAGACGAGAGGTGTGGTGGACAGAAGTGCAGAGAGCTGTGTGTGGCTGTGCGACATAAATTATGCCCGATTGGGCTTAAGTATTAAGTCCTCGGGGCACCGCCCCAGAGTCTTCTACGGGTGCATCACTGTGGCGCTCAAAGTACCCGTTGACATTTGGAGATGCACGGGCCACGAGATGTTCAACTTCAGTCCAGTCTGGGTTTTCATCTTGTTGAGCCCCGACACTAGGGGCAAAGACCCAGGCACATGAAATCATGTGCGATAAACGCACGTCCATCGCAGATGGACCGGAGATATCAAAGGGTAATGTGACAGTTTAACAATGATTCTTTACTGCACAAAGGTAGGACAAAGGCTAGACAAAGGGCAGGACCAGCTCAGGGCAGGATTCCCTGGACCTGGGAAGCCTCTCCTGCCCTTTGTCTGGCCTTTGTCCAGCCTTTGTCTAAGAAAGAGCAATTGTTGAACCGTGACCTATCCTTTGTATAGTCTTTTGATATCTCCAGTTCATCTGCGTTGAATGTGCATTTATCGCACATGGCTTCATCTGCCTGGGTCTTTGCCCCTAGTGCGAACTTCTTCCTGGAAGCACGGAAATTCCCCGCAAAAATGGCCTGAATTGGCTTTAATGTTGAAGAGACTGCGTGGGGACCCCGAGCTCAGCGATGCCGACGGGAATCTACGGTCTTGAAGGAGGTGTTGGTCGCTCTCAAGCCACCTCAGGTATGGAATAAAGAACGAAGAGTATGTAGCCGAAACACTCCAGGAAATGTGAGGTCCAAGCGATGCCCAAGAAGCCCGAGGATCCGCTCCTGCTCGAGACTCAACGAAAGCGCAGAGTCCGGATTGTACTTGATAACCTTTATCTAGGACACTGCCTTTCTACCAAGTCCGGGTAGTACATATCTGCTCTTCTTACATCCCACTGTGCTCCTTCGTTCAGGCCCGGCCTAGATTCCGGAAGCCAAGAAGAGGTCGACGCTGCATCGCACGACTTGACTTTGGGTACGTCGAGATTTCAACCAAAGTCGAAGATATTGAATGATTTTTAACGCACCAGGAGGCAGAGGAGCGGCTGTGAGTGCGAAAATGTGGGGTCCATTAATGGTGCGGAGGACGGGCTATAATCAACTGCAACGGCATAGCGTAAGTCTGCCGCAGGCCGCGCGCAACGCCAACCTAAGGCTACGGGGCAATGTGAACGATGGATTTCCACCGGGCATTGAGGCCGAATGAGCCAGTGGCGTCGGGCTGCAGGCCAGTGAGTTTGTCGAACTAGAAAAGGTTGAGGGGGGTATACCGTGGGTGTATTTCGTCCGCCATCCTCAAAAGCACGGGTTAAACTGGGACCCATCCATTGCACCTTGATTTCACCTGCAAATAAAACCCTGTCATTACGGCGCTGGACGACGGGGCGGACAACGAACCTGTGTATTGCGTGGGGGGCAAGACGAGATGGTGGTGGGAGAGGACAGAAGCGATGCGCGCATCAGTTGATTCCGGAAGGATTGGCCGATTTGGGATATCTGACGAGCTTTCATGTCTACCTGACAAACTTGCCTCAAATTTGGAGATACATCTGACAAGTTTCTCATTCGCTCTTTTTGATCTGACGAACTTTTGCCATCAACTGACGAAGATCCTCCATCAAGTGACGAAAATCCGCATCTAACGAAGTGACGAGGTACTATACGACTCGAACATGTCTATAGACAAAATCACGTAAGAGACATCCCGCCAAAGGCAATTGGAGACTTACAAAACCATGTGTGTACAAAAAACGCGACTGCGAGCGCGATGAAGACATACACCCTGCCTCCCCAGTTTTGACTGAAGAGACTTCGCGCTATTAACAAGAAGAGGCCCGCGATGATTGAAAAGTAGGAGCAAAAGATGCCGACCGCTACGACCTCCGAGATCTGCATCGGACGCGCTGCCAGCTGGCTGTCAGTAGGCGGGGCGGGAAGGGCAAGCTTGAAGGCCGATCAAAGCCGACTGGCGGAGAGATCAATGATCCCATCACTTCTCCCTTGTCTCTCTTCCATGTCGTTCAACCTCAAAATCGCAAATCAAGTTCCTGTGGGCATCATTGAACCCTTCAGAAGCAACCTGAATGGACATTTATTACCACCGCATTTACCCTCGTCCGCCAGCTGGACGAAGAAAACCACTACTCGAGTTGCGGCCAAACCAGAATTTCTTGACTTATACCACGAAAGAAATACTCGGACGAATTGTGTTTACATGGACGCAAATGAATCGGAAAACTATACACGCGACGGTATCACTCCCAGGCACTTGTTTGAAGGTAAATATACGGTCGGCTGTCTCCGTTCGCAAACTTACGGCTGACGGGATTTAGAACGACCATTCCAAATGATATGAAATTTCCGGTCGATCCAGCGGGACCGCCGGTCTAGAAAAGTGTCAGTCTTCGTTCTTATATTTCACTCACAGAAAGGCTACCTCAATGTGCGGGTGTTAGGATCCGGTGAAGTTATTCAAACGGAATTCTTCGTCGTCTACGCGAAGCCACGCAAGGTGTGTCGTTCGTATTGCGGACAAAGGACCAGTGTGACTCCTGCTCTGTTGTGTTCATAATGAATGAACCTCAGCATAATACATGCTAACCTGTTCCATTGGGCAAACACTTCATTTAAACACATCTCATTCTATTCTTGGATCTGTTGTTTCGGTCGAGTTCACTGACCAGTGGCGCCAAATAGAGGTTGGTCTGTAGTGTTGTATCCAACGCTCGGAAGATCGAGGAGAGTGGCAATTCCTAGATTGGCCCAAGTTGTCTCATCACCGATTCCACTGTACATCAGTATCGTCGGTGTTCCAACGGTTCCATCGGACAGCACGATCTCTTTCGTAGTGTTTGCCGTGAACAAGGTTCCTCCTATTTTTTTGTAAGCGACTGTGTTGAGGTACAAATGGGATTCTTTACCCTGCATGAATTGCATGCCTTCAAAATGAACTTTCCTGTCGAGATGGGCAGGATTGACGAGCTTTGAAACTTGCATATGCAGCAGAACATGAAGATTCGGGCGGTCAATGAATTCTGGCCCTAGATAGGATGTTGCGAAACTGCTCCGCGCTCCGCTTTAGATGGTAGATTGCAACCAACCTATCCCACTCCAGAACATTTTTTCGGCGTGTCCCATATTTGGGAAAATAAAGACCACTTACAGTGGCTTGCCGGAATTCATGTTCAAACTGAACGGCCAATCCTCAGGCAGCTGAACTGCAGCCGCAAGGACATGATTCTAAATGTCGTCCAGGAAAATCCGTTCAGGCTAACCACATTGATTCCTGTCGCACTGTATACGGTCGGGTCGAATTGGCCGAGCGTTTCGTGATGGTCCACGGGCGGAGTCCATTTTCGTTCTGGGGGCATAAATTGCGCGTGAGGGTCAATAGACATTGTATATACCTTGAGGAAATACAACAACAAACAATCCCAAGTCCAACCCGAATCCCCGGTCACAGCAGCAAAGTGATTGTAGTCATCTACCGACCCGCGGGTGTAGACCATCCTTTTATGGGAGGTGCATCCTCGAAGGATATGCACTTTAAATATATTTGGTCTTCCCCCAGTCACGACGCAATGATTGACCTCTTTGAACGTCAATAGAACAACTGTTTAACCCCGGCTGCGGAATTGAAGTGTAGTCTACAAAAGTTCATTCGATCAAGAACGACATCTTCCCAGCAACATTGACACGGGTTGCAGCCAAATAGCCCCAAATGCGACACGTCAACGGAGGTAACGTGACCGTACGACTGCCTACCAAGTTTGTTTGGAGTTTTTCACGAACCGAGCAGTGGATCCTTCTTACATTTTTTCTGAGGCCATAAACAGGTTGAGTCTCGGCCCTCGGGCTTTGCTGGATTTTCTTCGGGCTTCAAAATAAGAACTCGTCAACACTTTTCTTGCGCTTTTCAGTTCTAACATGTACATGCAGCTCAAATTCAGCATGGGCTGTTCATATCACAGCTTGAGCCTGGAAAGCATCCAGGATTAAGCCCGAATTCCTCTCCCCTCGCTCTCACTCTGCTTGTAAATAGGGGCCCCATTACGGTCCGGCTCCCCGGACCGAGGAGGTCAACACAGCCACCAATAGTGGCACGATTGTTCTGGCATGATTTGTAACCAAATATTTGTTTCTTCAAGCCATGCCAACACTGATGAACAAGGTTCCCAGCGGGATATAGTATGGACCTCATGGACTCCACTGGATGCAAACACTCTTGATGGCCTAGAAGTTTGGCAACAATTATTAAGTGTCCTAATCCTCCATCATTCTCTGTCTCCATGGCCGCCGCACAGCGGCATATCATCTAACCACGCAATACATCTCCTCTGTGTTGCTGTGAACCAGATATCACAGCATCTCAAAGTTGATGTCAGAGCTCGTGGGATCCGGTCCTTGTTGATACACAACCTCACACTCTCCGCATTCCTTGCTCTAGTGAATTGGAAGGGGAGCCCAAATCTCAGGCCTGGAATAGCAGCCATAATCCCTCAGTACACTGTATGTACTATTCCACCTTTGGTTGCCATGAAAATCATATCATCTACTTATGTGATGAACAAGATGTACTTCGCACAGACCAACCAACATGTTCTGAAACCAAAGTGCTGTGGGGCGCTTCACATGCTACCACTTTATGTAATGCATAAATAAATGTGGTTGATTGTATGCTGTCCCAGCACTGTGGCAGGAATATAAACAAGTTTTGAGTGATTTATGTGGTGATTCCTTGAATAAGTTCCCAAGACCCTTGACATACATGTCTGGAAGGATTCTAACTGAGATGCCCCTTTCCCTGCATGCCTCGTCAGCAAACTGTCACTGAAGTCCGCTTGGATAATAATACACTGACAAGTACATAGGTTGCACTGTTTGCTCCATGCCTCGAGCGCACTGCATATTTTTGGAGAATCTGGTGGAATATCAAAGACAGATCTAGATGTATTTGGATAGACCATCAGACCTACACAGCAGAAGAAAAGATGAACAGTATTCAATGAGAGCAAAAGTTCCCAAGACCCCGAATGTATAAAGCCTGCAAGGATCCCACCTGACACAACCCTTTCCCATCATGCCTCGTCAACAATCCATAATGGAAGTCCGCTTGGAGAATATCTCAAAGTGTGTTACCATCACGGTCGACACACTCGACATCCTAGTCAACACCTTGAAGATCCCTGGGCTGGAAGCCATGGTAAATACCACACAGTCGCTTTTGAAATTTGTTCAGGTATATTCTCAAAATAAATTGACCAGTATGGCTCTTAGATGTTGCCCTAGACTATCAAAAAAGACAAAAAGGAATGTGCTGAGCTAATGGAGCAGACTCACAACATCCTCAATGCAATCATTGGTGTCTATGTCAAGTCAGACACCGGTATCGAACTACCACCCAGCACATTGCATGAAATTGCAAATTTCACTCAGTAACCCTCCACTCCCATACACATGCACATGGCTCACACAACACATTTAGGACCCTCCACATGATTCATACATTTATTGAGGCCCAGCAAAGTGGCGGTAAAGTCAAGAAGTTTTTCCGACAGGGGGAATTAAATGGGCTACTGAAGGATTGCAAGAAGGGATTGCAAGAGGGAATCAAGTTCTTTCAGGTGGACACTTTGCACATTCAAGCAGATTGACACACCCACTCAACCTGGTTGGCAGATTAAATCCTCAGATATCATGTCCACTGCCAGAGAAATGGAAGAACAGGCCCAGATCAGACATCAGGAGGTGCTGAATGCAATTGAGACGATATCCAGTTCAGACTCAGCATCATCTGTACGTGAGGATATTTATTGATAAGAGCGATAATAACAGACACACAGATTAGCAGGATGTATTCTGGTTCATATGCAAGGTGATCCCCAATAACCCTGGTCCTTTTGTGTCAATGCTCATGGACATCATAGCTCCAACTCTATCTCAATGCTGCCAGCAGAACCCAAAATATTCCATGGCCGTGAATCAGAGCTTGCTGATATCCTCAATCATTTCAGGGAATGCACCCCGAGGATAGCTATTCTAGGTGCAGGGGGCATGGGAAAGACCAGTTTGGCACAAGCTGTCTTACACCATGAAGAAATTGTGATCAAATACCAGGGAAATCGGTTCTTTGTTGTGTGTGACACTGCAGCAAGCAAGGTGGAACTTGCAGGTCTCATTGGGGCTCATCTCGGTATGAAACCTGGGAAAGACTTGACTCAAGCAGTGCTCTTTCGTCTCTCAGAGGGGCCACCCACTTTGCTGATTCTTGATAACCTCGAGACTGTCTGGGAGCCAGCAGAATCTCGCAAAGAAGTTGAGGAGTTTCTCTCCCTGCTCACAGACGTAACGAGTCTTGCGTTGATGGTGTGTATTCTCATTTCTTCTTGTGTACTTATTTTGCTCATGAAGTCCAAGATTACAATGCGAGGAGCAGAAAGACCCTCCAAAGTGCAATGGACACGGCCATTCCTGCCCCCTCTGGAGCGCTTGGCACAAAAGGCTGCACGCAAGGTGTTTATTGCTATCGCAGAAGATAGACACCCAATGGAGGAAATCGACCAAGTGCTTCACCTCACAGACAATATGCCACTTTCAATAAACCTTCTTGCTCATGCAGTGGATGTGGAGGGCACCACTGCAATCTTGTCACGCTGGCAGAGGGAGCATACCTCAGTCATCTCAGAGGGCTATGACCGAAAGTCCAATCTCGAATCATCCATCTTGCTTTCCCTTGAAAGTCCTAGAATCATGTCCACACCTCACTCCCAGGAGCTTCTGAGTCTCTTGTCAATCCTTCCGGATGGGCTCTCAGATGTAGAGCTGAAGCAAAGCAAATTTGCAATTCAGGATATCCTTGATTGTGAAAGAGCCCTGCTTCGCACTGCTCTGGCTTACCTTGATGACCACAAGCGGCTCAAGGCTCTGGTACCAATCAGAGAATACATGGCAAAATTCCGGCCACCAACAGATGAAATGATCGGACCACTTTTCAAACACTTCCAGGAGCTCCTACAAGTGTATTTAGTTGATAGGGGGAAACAGGCATCAGCCCTTTATGTTGAACAACTGACTTCAAATTACACAAATATTCCGAACATTATCCAAAACGGACTATACCCAGGGCATCCCAATCTAGCAGCTAGCATCTCCTGCACATCTCATTTCCTCCTGTTCAGTGAAAATACTGGTAGAGAGACAATACCTCTGATGGACAAGGTCATAACCCTCCTCCCATACTTAGAGGATCATCAGGCCAAAGCATCTTTAACTGTTAGGTTACTTAGTAGTAGCTATACATTCCACTCAATCCCCCATCCCGAGGCACTGATTGCTCAGACTTTTGAGTGGTTGAAGACTTTGGATGATCCTGATTTGGAAGGTATGTTCACTTTCTCTGTTTGACCATTATGGGTACTGACAAAGATATTGTAGTTATCTTTTACACTAATTTAGGCAACTATTACTCAGGCCTTGATATTCCCGCAGCTCTAAAGTATTCTCAAACGGGCCTCTTCTTGGCAAAGTCACATGGAAACATCAAACAGCAATCTACAGCCTTAGATTGCCTTTCATGGCTCAAATGGCGAACTGGTGACTATATCACGGCCCAGGCCTATGCCCAGGAGGCACAGAAACTTGCAAAGATGTCTGGGGATTTATACAGAGAGGCACACGGACTATACACTGAGGCTTTGTGCTGCCAAATGTTGGGTGATTATCGTGAATGCATCTTTCTTGCCAAAAGGGCCAGTGCTCTCCTAGAGCTGTGTGGTCTGTCCCAGGGGGACGTGAATTATTCCCTGATGAACTGCCAGGCAGAAATTCATGCATACAAATCAGAGTATGCTGATGCTCATAACCTCCACAGGCAAATTCTACAGACCAATCAGGGGGGGGTGTTATATTATGAGGGTTTTTCTTTGGTGAATATTGCTGTAGTTGAGGTCCTCATGGGAGTTTCATGTGAGGTGATCCAGGAGAAAATATATGCATCACAAGCCATTTTCAACAAAATTGGAAATAAAGTCATGATGATTGCTTGTGACGCAATCCAAGCCGATCTAAATCTCAGAGAAGGAGATATGTCATGCTCCCTGTTTTGTAAATGTCTCAAAGCTGAGTCGGGACGGTTTTCTGAGATAGTAAGCTACTGCCTGGAGAGACTGGCAGATGTTACTCGCTGGAGCCCACACCACGATCCCTCCTGGAGTATAATCCTACTTGCACACTCTCTTAGGGCAAAGGAGAAGCCCAGAATCTACAAGGCTTTGCAATTCATTGGAGATGTCCACCTCATGCAGAACGATGAAGTCAGTGCTGTCAGCCTGTTCACGGTTGCCTTGGACGGATTTACCTACATGGATGTTCACCACAGCAGAGCAGAGTGCATGATCCGACTCGGGGACATTACCAAAAAGAATGGTGATATGCTGAAGGCACTGGAACTGTGGGAAACTGCAAAGCCACTCTTTGAGCGCTCGTCACAAGCCAAGAGAGTTCAGGACATTAATGAGAGGGTTGGCAGTATCAGTGAGGAGACAAAAGGGCAGCACCAAAAGAATTTGGCTCGCTTGGCCGAGCTAAATGTTCCTGCAGAGAAGGTGGAGGAAGTGGATAGTGATACTGAAGAGCTTGGGTTGGAGGAAGAACAGGTCAAGTTGATTGCAGTCTGAGTTTCGAACCATTATATGCAGTCCTAGCCTATTTTGTTTTATGTACCTCCTGTGTTTGTTGTTTGTTTGAAAATCTATTTATTTAAATAAGGTGATTTGAGGCGAGTCAGCACTATTCAAATCACGGCCACATTTGTGACTTTACGTGTTTCTACTGTACTCTCACCCAACGTGTTTTGTTATTCCACCTCATGCTCACCTGGTGCCGCAGAAACAATCAAATCAACACTAATACAGAAACCAAAGCTGTGCCGACAACCCTCGCAATCGGGTGGAGAACCCACTGGGACGTGTCAAGACTCAAAAAGAAAAACATGAGACGCACGGCCAAGGGGGTGCAACTTTTTCTTTCACAGGACATACCCCATTTTTTCACATTCCGCTGATTTTTGGTAACCATCCCCCTACCGCCCAATATTTTATTTCTTGTTCCATGATTTCCAGCTTCCCAGGATCCACCTCCTAAAATCATAGTTCCCACGCTCTTCTGCCCCTCAAAAAACACTTGTTCCCGTGAAGTTTATCCAGTCGGTGTCGGAATGCATCACTGTTTGTTGCAATTGATCAATGGGCCAGGGAAGGCCTGCAATGTGTAGAAAGGATGCTGTACAAAGTTTCAGGCCAGCGTATAAAGTACAAATGCCAACGTATCAGCCCGATCATTTTGGAGGGTGGTAGGTTAGATCCGGAGTGGGACATCATGAATTTCGGAAGGATGGTTGGTTTGTGCTCTTATATAGGCCAGATGCTGCCATCTTACACTAGAAACAGATTTTATCATTTTTTGGTGCTCCATTGTTGAACTGAAATGGTGGGTGAGGTTCTGAAAGCCACCAACTATGCATAAAAAGCAATTATGAGCTTGCATTGTCCACTGAACACACCATGGGCACTTTTGACACGTTTTGACGCGCTTTGACACGCTCAACTGCGGAGAAACTCACGCGAAAATGCACGGAACAATTTCTTTTTGGATGGGGAAAAAAAATTGAACACGCGAGATCTCGGGCACCTACCCACCCCACCCCACCCCACCCCGGCATTGTCCTTCCGGACTTTAACCCTCACGCCCCCTTGCGCACGGCTTGCTAATAAGCAAATACAGTATGGGTTTATTTGGTATATATACCTGAGCTGTTTCCATGAACAGATTCCCTTTCCTATTCCCCCTGGACTTGCTCGGTGACTCTGCACAGCGACCCCCTGCCTCAATTTCCAAAATTATTCTCTCACCCACCTCTCTGCCTTTTCTCTACCCTCCTTCGAAGTCCTGTTCCCTTGTAAATAGGGGCATCACGGTAACCCCGGACCGAGGAAAGCAGGTCGACACAGCCACCAATAGTGCCACGATCTTGACTTTTCTTTCCTCTGGCAATTCGACGCTGATGAACGACAACCTCGGGCTCGACCCCAACGACCCTCTCAACCTCCTCCTCCACAACCATTCCCAGCACAACATGCAAGCCAGCGACGACGACTCGAGCCCCAGCGTCGGCACACCACCAGACTGGAATTCACTCAGCAGCATGTCCTAATGGACCTCGGCATGGGCATGGGCATCGACACCACCGACTTTGGCCTCTTCAACCCCTTCCAATTCACCTTTGAAGCCCCGTCCCCGCTGCCCTCATCCGAGTCCGAGAGCGGCGGCAGCACCACCCCCCGCCATCCATGCGCGCCGCGTCCGTCGACACAGGCTACTCCGCCTCCAGCGACGACCCCGCCGCAGAACTCGCAAACTGCGTCCGCAAGAACGCGGGCCTCGTCCTCACCGTGCAGATCGGAGCGACCCGCAATACCACCCGCCTGCCCCCTTGTACCCAGCACCCAACACCGTTACATCCGCGTTTACCACTGCACCCGTCGCACCGAGTGCCCCGCCCCGCCCACCCCCGCGACCCCAGTCCAGACCGCAAGGCAATCACGGCCAAAGACGTCCCACACGACCATCGAGCGCCAGTACCGCACCAACTCAACGCCCGCATCCAGTCGTTGCGCCAGGCCGTCCCCGCGCTCCGCGTCGTCGACAGGACGGCCGCGATCAAGGCGGGCGAGCCCTATCCCGGTATGCTTTCCTCCCTCTACTCTAATTAATCACTAATTAAAACTATACGACCCAGGCGGCGATGCCTCGGACCCGGAAGACGACATCGACGCGCGCGGCTTCATCAACGGCGTCAAGATTGCGCGCAAGTGCTCAAAGCGGAAGGTCGTGCCCCTCCCTGCGTCCGCCGCGGCGTCGGCGTCGACAAACTCCTCCCACGCGGGTTCGTCTGCGCTCTCCACTTCCGTCCCCATGCACTCATCGACAGCCGCGTATGCACAGCGCCAGCAGGAGATCATGCACCACCAGCAAGACCTCACCGGCGGCCCCACGGCGATACCTCCTCGCGCATTCGCGCTCTTCTCGTTGTTCGCAAACGCCAACGTCTCTTCTCCCCTTCCCTTTCCCTCTTCCTACTCCTACTCCCAATCTACACCGCGCGCGTCCTCACACCGGTGGGCATCGCAGGCAAGGTGTACGAGGGCAGGGTGACGGTGGGCGGGATGGGCCTGCTGCAGGTGTTCCACCTCCTCGCGAGCGCGGCGGTGTTGGTGAGCGTCGTGTGGCCCGTGGGGAGGGGCGTGTGGGCGCGGTACCTTGCGTCTGCGTCCCCTTCCCCGCCTACTTTGTTGGAGAAGACGAAGGTGGAAGGGAAGGAGGAGGAGGAGGGGAGCGAGACGGATGGGGAGCGCTCGGCGGGCAGTGTGGGGAATTTTGTCGGAGGAGGATGTGGACGTGGATGTGGACGCTGATGCGTCGGAGGAGGAAGTGCAGGTACACGCAGAGGCGCACCGCGAGGCGGAGGCGTGTATTTTGGATGGTACGTTCCCTCTCCTTCCTTCTTCTCCCCACCTCGAATACCTACAATACCAACACCACACCACAGACTCCACCCCCCTCCGCACGTGCCTGCGCACCGCGTTCCGGTTGTACTCCTCCTCCTTCTCCACTTCCACATCTTCCACCACCACCCCCCGCGCGTCCGCGCGCGCATGATCCGAGACGGACAACCACCGACGCCTCCTCGCGCTCCTCGTGCGCCCCGTCCCCCTGCTCGGTGCGCGCGTCGCTCCGCGTCTGTGGGAGGGCGTCGACGAGGCGGCGGGGCAGCTTGGGGCGATGAAGCGCACTCTAACGCACACGCACACCCTCACACGAACGCAGACGCAAACGCAAACGCACACTCAAACCCGGGCACACCCAAACGCAGAGGGAGGGCATGGGCGTGCTGTGCACGTTGGAGGCGGCGCGGCGGTGAAGCGGCTGCGCGCGGTCGGGGGGACGGGCGTTCGTAAGGGAGGTGCTGGGGTCTTGCGCCATCGCTTCCACCGCCTCTACTTCCACCGCCTCCACGTCTGCCGCCGATGCCAAAGACGCAGCCACAGACGCTGACGCAACCACAGACGCGCTCGCCAAAGCGGCCGCCTCGGAGCGCGAGATGGCGAGAGCGGGAGGGGGAGGAAGAGCGCGCGGCGCTGGAGGTGGCGCGGGGGCTGGGGGGAAGGATAGCAAGGTTGGGGGCACAGGTGGGGTTTGTTCTGGGCGGGGGGGACGACGACGCGCAGGGGGCGCTCGATGGGGATGAGGAGGAAGAGGGAGAGGGCGCAGAGGCGGACGTGGAGAAGCTCCTGCGCGCCATCGTGCTCTATCGGCGGGTGTTTGACTCTGCTTCCTCCGCCTCTCCCTCTGCCTCTGCCTCCGCCAACACAAAAGGAGCAAACGCAAACGCACGCACGAGCAGGACAAGCGCAGCCGCGTGCGCGCTCCGCCGCACCCTGGGGAGCAGCGACGTGTTTGAGGATGCGGGGGCGGGGGTGGAGGAAGCAAGGGATCGGGTGGTGGATTTGTTGACTGGGGAGGTTTAGGTGGACGACGTGTAGACGGACATTTCGTTCGCACTTGGATTCGTTGCTTGCTTTTTATATCGATATGGATATGGTACTAAAATTGTAGGCCGGGCTACGTACCTAATGTTTTTTTGGATTGTGTAGCACCTAGCTTGCCTGGAAGCTGGAAGGGTTGGTCTTGCTGCCCATCGGAGCGATAGTACTCGCGAAACTGGTTCCAGTCTCCCAACCATTCAATCCCCTGTTCTATCAAGACCGAGCGAGAACCGTGAAGAATCTTGCCGAGCGGCCGACGCAGCTCATTTTCAATGCGCTAGACTGCTCGTTTGGCGGTTGGCGTCTTACACTTTCCATGGTGTGCAACTGGTAATACATTGAGTGGGGGTGCTTAACGATACATACCGGGCCTCTTCCTCGAATTACAGATGTCCTGCCTCGTCCACCGCGCCGACAGCAGCTCCCCCATCCACCTTCCCTGCCCCTGTCCCCTTCATATGCGCATTCCGCGCCAGCCCACCCTTCACCTGCTCCGCATAATCCACATTGAACGCGTCTGCCGCCCCTGCGCCGAGCCCCATCGCCGCGCGGTCGCCAAAGAAGTACGTGGCATTCCCCGTGCCGTGGGCAATCGCGCGCAGCTGCTCGAGCCGACGGAGCTCGACGAGCGCGGAGAGCGCCTCCCTGCGCTCCGCGGGCCCTGGCGTGCTGCCTGGGGCCGTGACCGCCGCGGCGACGCCGTCGATCTGCTGTGCGAGGGCGGTCGCCTCCATGAGCGCTTGCTGCTGCCGCGCCTCGGCTTCACGCACGACGGTCTTGAAGGCGGCGTCGGCTTCATTTGATTTTGCGGCGAGCTAGGACGGCGCGGACTGTAATAAGGGCGTGGGGTAAATGAGAAGATGAGGGGAGACGTACGTGTGCCTCACTCTCGAGGATGACGCGCTGCTTTTGCCCCTCTGCGACGTTAATCTGCGCCTGTGTGTCGAGCAGCTGCTTGCGCCGGTTCCGCTCTGCCTCCATCTGGAGCTCCAATTGCCGCTGAAGAAGTTCGCGTCAGCGGGGGAGGGTGTGGAGAAGAGGAACGCGTACTTCGACCTCGCGGTTAGCGGGCTGGAAGGACTGCACCTCGAAGCGCGTGCATTCGACGCCCCAATTCTATGGATGCTGAGTCTGCGGTGAATTGTGCTGCAGGTCCTTAGTGCGCACCACAATTGAACTCCCAATGACAATGTTAAGCCGCTTGTTCAGCTCGTTACGGTCGCCGATGACCTGCCCAGCGGTTAGTGGACGATGAATAAGAGGAGAGCATTCGTACCTGGTCGTACGTGAAGTGCCCGAGCACCGAACACATCGCCGACGTCCCGGTGTTGCGGATGTTGTTCTGGACGTCGCTGATGGCGAAGCACACCTTGTATCCGTCGACGATGCGATAGAAGAGCGAACCAGAGCATAATACGGGCACGTTATCCGCTGTGTAGCCAGGCAACTGCACAGGCCAGCGCATTCAGTGCATATCCCGGGACATAAGTCGCGGAACAGACGTTGGGGATAGATATTGACGACTCGCGGAGGTCTATCTTGTCATGGGAGTGGTAGATGGGGATGTTGAACCAGGGGCAAGACGGTGCGGGTCGCGGCCGAGGCTAGCGTTCTCAATGAACACTCGGAGGCTCTAGCAGGAAGAAAGCGACGCACCTGAGTTGCCAGCCCTCCCTTCCCTGTTGGATGATCGTCAAGAAAGTCCGTCGGGGAACGAGTACGCCCGACACCCGGATCCTGGACCCCGATGCTGCGCGAACGGCGGACGGGGAGGGTAAACGCTGAGACCGGAGACCACAGTGGCTGGGATGAATAATCCTCGATGGGCGGCAGGGGTTCAATGTGGATAGTCGGGACGTTGACATCGTCATTTGGATGGTCGGGACTGAAATGTCGTTTTCCATCATCCACCAGCGTTGGGTAAGGGAGAGAGACGGAGGCAACGAAATGAGCTAAGTATAGTCGCTGTTGGCATGACCATCATTGACTAACTGCCACTGTTGGCAGTGCTTCATTCCACCATCCACCGCGGGTGCCGCCAACTGTTATGCCCTCCTGTTGTGCACCGTCTGAGGGAATCTTGAGGGAATGGAGGGGAAAACCACACGTTCCAGGCATCTTTGCGGGAGCGCTTGTGGTCGGGCGCCGAGTCTTTGGGCGTGGGTCGCTTGTCCAGCTTAGACGCTCAGGACAACAAAATCAAGGAGGGATTAGAGACTCTCAAGCATTACTTTTCTGTGGTTGAACGTTGAACGGATGATGAAACACGATAGTCTTGTACTTTCCGATGTTGTCCTCCGTTCCCGACTTTCACGGAAGCCCGGGATAAGTGCGGCATCCCGGCACAGGACTCGGCATGTTGAAATGGCTGTTCCTCCTCAAGTTTAATTGAAATCGATTTTCGGGCACGACACGGGACAGACGATGCCCCAGAGTGGAAGAGCGGCGAGGGCTGGCCAGACGATCTTGATCCTGCAGACTGCCGCGTATTTATTTGACTGGTCTTTTCAGGTGGCGCCGGGATTTGGGCAACTTGGGGGCCTTGGAAAGAAGAAAGTTTAACTTTTGGAATTTGCATAGTTTTGCGCCTGACAGTGGCGATTGTCGAGTGATGATATCTTTTCTCCTCCTTTATCAATGTGGGAGAAGGCAGTGAGGATCCAGGAACGATCACAAAGAGATGATGGGATCATTCGCTAAACTACGCTTGGACCAGGACCACCACCACGTTCATCCGACCGGAGGTTAGGATAAAAAAGAGCCGACAAGAACTCTCTAGTGGCTACAGCAATCCATTTTGAACTTTCTTGCGTTATCTTGGGCCTCCCGAGGATTTGAAGTTCCGCCCACTCAATACCCGCCGGATACCAACTCAAGCCGATTCTCATAACACCCCACTTGACCCTCCACCGCTTTCGCCGAAGTTACAGCTTTGAGCTTCTCCTGGGACTATAGAACACTTCCCAATTTGATGTGTTTGCTGTCAGCCCTCCACCCCCACCTCAGCCGACAACCTAGGTGCACCCGGGTACACCGAACTGGAGAAGCGGCTAAAAGCTTTGAACTCTCTGCCCATCTGTCTCGCAATGGCTCCGAACCCTACGGCTTCTGGACCTCCACGCCGTTCGCGCAAAGGATCTACCAACGGCCGCAGGAATAATCCCGACGTTGGTGGAGATCCTATCCAAGGGTGTGTTCGATTTTCTATTCAGTGTCCATAATGTGACGCCTAGAATAAATAAAGAACCAACGCCAGCGTTCTTCGGAGCCATACCTATAGAACCTGCACCTTTCAATTTTTCCAGAGACCGGAAGTCTTCCATCGGAGCAGTGAACATGAATCAGAAGTTTACAATACCTGCCCTACACGCGGCCTCGAAGTCGCGATCTTCCCTCATCGAGAGGGAAAGAGTCGACGGCTCAAGCAATAGGAAGCCGTTCGCAGGGGGGACCAAAGATAATGGTCTACGATCCTTGGCCAGTCAGCCTCTGGTGCCCACTTCCCTGGGCGAGAATACACCGGAGTCCTCAAGACGCATGTTTAACCTCTTCAGAACCCGGAAACCTTCGAAGACAGATCCGCCAAAAATCAATTCACCGCTAACGCCAGCTATTACCCAAGCGGTAATGCAGCCCTCTTCCTCTCTCGTCCAAGCAGACTCTTCGAAACCACCCAAAAAACTTTCATCCAAGTTTCCCAAGTTTAGGAGGAACCGGAACCGTTCGACGAACTCGAGGGAAGACGCCGACCACCCGACCTTTGTACCTAGGGCAATGGATTCATCTCCATCTCTTGTGGATAGCACGACCTCGAGGAAATCCTTGTCCATTATCAACTTTGTCAGAAGCCGAACGCGGTCTAAGACAGAGAAGGGGAATCCTCTTAACGGGACTCCGATTGACTTTCATACTCGAAAGGCGCCGGACGATAATGGCTTGCCCGCGGGGGCTATCGGGTGTGTCTTTTCCATGGCCGATAACGCGAAAACTAAATTCTATGTACGTAGGACATCCCAGGCGTCTCCCAAGCGATCAGGACGGAAAAACTCGTTCAGCCTGAAGTCAAGACCAGAGGAGATCACAACATACACTCCGGCGTCAACGCGAGTTCCCCACCCGCACACGGCGCCGTTCAATCCTTTTGTTTTACACGAACACGACCAGCCGACCCAGAGTGCGACATCCGGGGGCGTCACGTATATTTTTCAGTCGTTCTAGTCATCCAAGAGTTAAAATTTGAGTAGGAACTTCAGAATGTTTTCTCAAGGCGTAAAACATCAGAGTTCGTTTAGCTTCAAGTCGAAGTCGACGGAGACAAGGAAACCCTCAGCACCTGGTCCTTCTGCCGCTCAGATGGAAATCTATGCACCTAAAAACCGGGCAGGCGCCAGTGTAGCGTACGTACTGTGAGATCCCCTTAAGTGAGCTAATCCCTATGCCGAGTCCAGAAATTCCAAAGCGTCCTCGAGTCAGCCGGTGAGGCAACCACTCGTACCTCGTACTTCTGCGCCTCGGATGGAAATCTATGCACCGATAAATCGGGCAGGCGTCAGTACAGCGTACATATTCTCGAATTCTTAGAAATGAGATAATCTCCATATCTGCAGGAGTTCGAACGCGTCCCCAGTTCAGCCGGTTAAACACAAGAAGTCTTTTGGTTCCAAGTCAAACTCGACGGAGACACGCCGGCCAACGGGACTCGTCATTCCCGATATATGCGCTCCCAAAGGTCCGTCGGGAACTGTATTATATGTCCGATTCAATTATCCGACCCTAAAACAGAAACTGAACCGCGCAGAAGGAAGTTGAATCCAACGGCGACACAGATGGTTAAACGGAAGACTTCTCAAGACTTTAAACTGCCGTTGACAGTGTCAAGGGCATCTGAATTCGTTCCTTCTACAGCGTTCAATGCCTTTGCCCCACCGGAAACTGGGGCATTCAACGATTTGGCTTCTGCAATCGTACAGTAAGTCTAGTTTGCTGGCTTCAACCACCGTTAATTCAAGCTGTGCTTGCAGGAATCCAAAGACATATCCGATGCTGACATTGACCCCCAAGATGGGGATGTCGAATACGGGCCGGGTGTCCCAGACACTGGTTCCCTCGAACCCGTTTGGCTCGCCCAAAATGACGCCAGCCTTTACTGGCCCCGGGCCTGTGTACGTCAGCTCTCTCAATCTAAATTAATGGAACATAACGTGTCGCGTGTCTGCCCAGAAAATCTCTGAGCACAATGCGGCCCCCGAGCCTGCGTGATCTCAGAGTGCTCGATGCCGATTTTCCTCGAGGTCTAGTTGTCTGCTCCGAAGGGAACCCTCCAGTCGCCAGCGCCCATGACGAACAAGATGACAATACGAATACGAGGACTCCCGTTCATGGACTTTCGACTGTTCCGTTTCCTACTGGCGGTGAAGAACCCCAAACATACGATGATGATTGGGTCTTGGAACTGGGGGCCGACAGTAAATACTCAGTGCGTCTGCAAATTGAACCTTGATATTCACTTTTGACGTTGGCCTTTAGATTTACAAGGTCATCTAAATCCGTTGATGGATGTGAGATGTGGTTTCTCACGCGCTTTTCAGAATTTCCTTGACCTAATTTGGGCCGAAGCAAAGTCGCAACAAAACCACGGGTAATAAGGAACCTGTCATACGATTACATTTAAGATGCTGAATTTTCGCAACCAGTGTCCGACAGAAGATAATTCGATACTCGACGTTGAAAAATGACTCTAAGTTGTCTTCCAATCTCGCTGCTCTGGTCTCCGCTATGGATTCTCAAGAAGATTTACGCGAGGTAAGAGGAAAACAAATACCGGCTATCTTGTTTCATCTCTCTCCCCAGATCGCTTCGGAGTTGTCGTTGGAGGACAATAAGATTGTCAAAGTACTTTGCGCGGACAGAAAGCACATCAAAGCCCTTCTCCTTATCACCCAGCTCAACGGCGAGGAGATTGATAATTCCTGTCTTCTTGATCTCGCCCAAGATGTTCGTTTCCATGCATCTCCGAAGTTTGAAAACTCTCATAATTCTTTCGTTAGGTCCTGGATAGTCTTCCACGCGCTGATGACCTCGCAGATACTACACTCCATAGACTCATCGTCAAACTGTCTTTTTCCTGTGGAAGGCTCCCTTCCTCGCTGTTCATAAAAGGCGTGGAACAAGACGATAACCGTCTACATGCTGGAGGCTCATTTGGGAACATTTATAAAGCTGTCTATCGGTCCAAGGTTGTTGCTTTGAAACAGCTACGATTCAACGAAGCGTATACAGAGGAGGAAAAACGTAAAATACAAAAGGTTAGCCTCGTGCAACAATTGACCGCACGGTACTGACGTTGAACGCCAGAAATTTTGCCAGGAAGCGTTGCTGTGGAAAAATCTCCAACACCCAAACATATTACCATTCCTTGGCCTACACTCCAAAGAAAGCGATCCGAATGACCCTTTATCAATCTTATGGTCCATGTTTATGGTCTGCGAATGGATGCCGAAGGGGACCGTACTCAAATATGTGAAAGAATCTCCATCAGCCCCAATCAATGTCTTGGTACGCTTTCTTTGGGTTTTGGGGCAATTTAACTGACAGTTTGAAGCTGCTCGAAATCGCGGAGGGTTTGCGCTACCTCCATTCCAAAGCTGTGCTTCACGGTGACCTTCGCGGGGTGAGTGATCACAGACAGCTAACAGAAACGTTGAGGCGAGAATTTTGCTTATAGAACAACATTCTCGTTGATGAAGGGGGCCATGCACGTCTTGCAGACTTCGGACTGGCCTGTTATGCTAACGCAACCGCCAAAAGCTCGACTCACGCAGGAAGCACCAGATGGATGGCACCAGAGTTATTAGAACCTGGGCGCCATTTTCAACGGACATTGGCAACCGATGTCTACGCGTTTTCTTGTGTTTGTTATGAGGTGCGGCAGACTCTTGCCTACGGCAACAAACAGCTGATGTGACAAGCTCAGCTCTACAACGGAGCTCCTTTCGCTGAACAGACCAACAACAAAATGACCGACGCTGCTGTCCTACTTGCCGTCGTGGTTGAGGGCAGACGACCCCTACGTCTGTCGACTCCTTCACGGATCTGGAAAGTCGTTGAGGAGAGCTGGTGCAAAGAGCCAGAGTCACGGCTGAAGATCGGAGAAATCGTTGAGAGATTGAAGAGAATCCAACAGGAGGATATTGCTGCTGGAACTTCGGCTCGGACAGAACCACAGCCGAGGTACAGACCTCCGGGGGCTCTTGGGATCACACTAAAGCAGAATGCCAACTCGACCTTGGCTCTTACCTGGACAGCTCCCGTAACAGTTACTGTCGCCCCTAATGTGCGGGTGCGTGGTTTCTAATACCTTCAAATATGGACTCACGCTAGACCACCAACAGCCTCCGAACCGCACACGCCGCCACTCTTTCTTTGAATTGTTCAGGGGTCCCTCGGCAGACCACGCCCAGCTAAACTGGCGAGATGCGCCGCGAGCTTTGGCTGGGTTCCTCAGGAAAGGCAAGACCGTGACATATCCATCGCCCGCTCAACCGGCGGAGATGTCCAGCGTAAGTGCGGGCAATGCACTTATCAAACGTCCCCGGTTCCTCAGCTCGCCTGCGCGATAGTTTCTCGGAGCCGTGTTGTACAAATAGCGCAATGAATTTCCCGTCTTGAAGGGACGAATGATATATGTAAGATACTCTTGCATCGTTTGCGCAGAATCCAGGGTTGAATATTACTAGAAACTCCATTCTCAGGTGATATCACCTGGCCGTTTGATTTTTTAAAGATAGATTGGGGTTTTAGGCCCAGAACGCGCATCCATCGCTTATAGGGAATTTATTTGCACTACCGGTACACCGCTGCATTCCGATTCCGGTCGGGCGTAGAAAATCTTCAGAGTTGCAATCGTGGGAACCGTGCTTGAACCGTGGGAATGCTCATTTGATCTTCGTCAGGGGTTCGATCCAAGTTGAATTTTGCCACAGTATTCCAAGTATAGCTCCTCTACTCAAGCGAATTCTAAAGCAACCTACCAAGTCCGGAGGTAAACCCTATTCGGTATAAATGGCAACATCGTGACATTGTCTGGCGTTCCCAAGGGTGTCCTGGATGTTAGAACGGCGGTGCCACCTGGCTGAAATACAGAACTCGGGGGCCAATATTCAAGGATTCGAACTCGGGTAGACAAATACGAACCCATTGTATAGTCCCAAAAAAAATACAAGTAAAAACCCAAGGGAATAAAAGTGCAATTACAGCGGTGAACTAAGGAGAAGCCGCAACAAAGGCATTGAAGTTATACGATGGAGGCGTCGTAGAGAACGTAAACCCCGCCGGCAAAAAATCCATCCCTGAGCCGTCGGCTCGCTGAACAGATGCAGTGACGGAACAGTCGACGGTCAGCAAAAGCTTGAGCTTGGAGAGACCGGACGGCACGTCCCACGATTCCAGATTTGGCCCACACCGGAGTATAACTGTTGCCGAATCGGTGAGGAGAACCACGGCCCAGAGAAAGTCGCGCGTCCATTGCCAGTTGGCGGGCCGTCCGAGCGAATCATTCGCATTGACGTTGCTGGGATACAGGCGCGACCAAAGGAAGATACGATCGCGGCCTATGGCAGGGTAATCTCCGGTCTTGAAAGCGTGTGCATAATATGCGAAGAGATCCAGCCAGCCTGTATGGTCAAACCCATCCACCCATGCCTGCGACTCTGGTTCCTTCTCGTCTTGGATTAACGGCCCGAGGTAGTGCGACTCGCCCCAGTCATTCCAGGTCATGCCTTGTACCATGGCGATCCTGTCACGATTGGCAATGAGGAGCTCCCAGCGCTGTGCAAACATCCAGTTGTCGCACAGGTAGATGAAGTTTTTGTTGTACGAGCCGGACAAATAGTGCGTGAAGAACCAAGGGGAGACTCCCGCCATGTACGCGCGTCCACCGAGAGGTCTGATCCATGACTCGTCAGGATCGAAATTGATGTCGAAGTCGCCCGCCGGCCAAGCAGCATTCCACTGAGAAGGAAAGGTCAGTTAATATAATCGCACCAGGACGAGATCTACTTACGTTGAAACCACCATCCATGACTGAATAATCTTCCAGTGTTGAAGGGTTGTTGAAGAAGAAAGCGGGAATGAAGAAACACGGTTCGGCTCCGGTGCTATCCATGAAAGAGCGCCAGCCGTCATTTGAATTTGCGGTCCCAAATGTGCACTGTTCTCCCGCGAAGGTAGAAATGACAGGTTTGCCGCCCATGCGTAGGTATTGAGGCGAGTCCTGGAATTCCGTGAAGTACCGTCGAAGGAGTGCGGTATTCGAACAAGAGATGGCGGTCATATCCAGCGAGACGAATAATTTGAAGTCGGTTCCTGCGGCGGCGTCGAGCGCTGTGTGGAACTGATCCACTTGCCAATCGGTCTCGCCAACATTGAGCGCAAAACCGTCGAATCCCGCGGATCTAGCGCGGTCGATATCTTGGAGTCTATTAGCTCACATAGTCGTTGCAACGGGGTCTTACCTGTCTTCCAGTCATCTTTTGTGTACCTTTCCGCGTTTCCGACAATGAAATGAGCGACAACCGGTTTCGACGAAGACCCGGCGGATGAGGAGTGGGTGCTCGTTGGAGAGGCGCCGGCGGTAGTCTCTCCTAGACAGACGCTACAACAAGTACTTCCTCGTACCTCGGTTTGTTGTACGCCGGCGGGGACCTCGGCAGTAGGTGGATTCTGGGCGGGAGATTGAGCCTTGGCGGGAGATGGATTCTGGGCGTGAGATTCAGCGTGGGCGGGAGAGGGGGCTTGAGCAGGAGTGGTTTGCTGGTCGGGCTGGTCTGAGCCAAAGAGTTGTCCTAGTCCGACTGGCGAGGAAGCAACAGACGAGGCATAGAAGAAGAACGCAAATGAGTGAAGGAGTAGGCTAAACGCCCGCATGGTGGAGAGAGGAGTAGGCTTGAAGCTTGAGGCCAACTCTGTATCCGGTGGTAGTGGTGGCGGGAAGGAGAAGGAGTTGAGGCTAGAAACCAAACATCGGCCCCGGCAACTCGACCCGTCGGATATCACGCCAAATCGAGATGCCGTGTCCCACAGTTGTAGTTCAACGTGGTTCAGCTTTTTGACTTTGAATTTGCGTTTACTGCCCAATGCGCTAAGGAGGAATATCGCCTACTACTACCTTCGTCAGGTAACTTAGTGTTCTTAGCTCGTGTACAGTATACCCTCAATGAACGCGTGTCGCAACATAATTTAGAACGCTGTGATAAATCGGATGGAGGTCAGAAAATCTGTGAAGACATCGTTGTCGAAATATTTTTGTTTTACAACATTGACCCGAGTTAATTACAGTCCAAGATAGATGTACAGTTAAAAATTCCTTTTCCATCTGACACCCTCACACTACGAATCACTGCGTAAGACAACAAATTTAAGCGACGAACGAATAATCCACTCACAAAACTTGTTGAGTTCGCCGGAGATACCGGAGCTGACCTTATTCGCAGTGGATTCATTCTAAACGCAAGTGAGTCGATGGCGCAAAGAAACAGCAAGGAATACTGACCATGTTGTATCCTGCCTCTTTCGCGCCGTACTCAACGCCCTTCTCGACGTAGGAGTTCATTCCCCCACCGGAAGCCCCACCGGAAGTGTTTGACTGCCCGGTGCTGGTCTGGTTTGACTGCCCCATGTTGCCCTGGTTGGACTGAAGAGAAATGATCAGTACAAGTACATGTGTATGAGGAAAATGGAACTCACCGAGCCATACGAATCATTATTGTTCTGTGATTGACCCGATCCATACGAGTCGTTGTTCTGAGATTGCGTGTTTCCACTCGAGGAATTGTTGTTGTTGCTCTGGCGAAAAGAACTGATGAGCACATGAAGAAGAGCGGGTTTGCGAGGAAGCCCCACCGAGTTGTTAGAGCCGCCATACGAATCGTTGGTGCTGTTGTTGCTCGATTGTTGCGCTCCACCGTAGGAATCGTTATTTGACTAGAGGAGCATAACATTAAGCCGATGCAAAGGGAAAATGGCAAGGAGGCCTACCGAGCCGTACGAATCATTGTTGGAGTTGTTGTTACCGGACTGGCCGCTTCCTCCGTAGGAGTCGGTATTGCCCTGGGGAAAAAAATAAGGATGATGGAGCGAGAAGAAGGAAGAAGAAACTCACCGTGCCGCCGCCGGAGCCGGCGTTGAAGTCGTTACCCCCATTGTTGCCCGAGCCATAGGAATCGGAGTCGCTGCTGTTGTTGTTGTCGCCGGAGCCGTAGTTGTTGGAAGAATCTTGTTCGTAGTTCGACATGGTAGTAGACGAGGGAGGAATGGAGTTAGATTTTGTGGAGGATATAACTGGAAGATAGTAAACTGGGCAAAAGGCCTCACGTTAAATACGAAAGAAAAATCCTGACCGAATGGGTGCCGGATTGGGCGATGACGAGTAAAGGCCCGATTGGGCCAAATTACGGTTCGTGCAAGTGACGCGCAGGACCAGAGTGTGCGCATCCAGGCCCTCAAGGTTTAGAGCAAAGAGTTTAGTCGTAACGTTGGTGTACGGTATGGAGTAGAAGCCGCCAAAGAATGCCAGAATATTGGCAAGCTCATCCGAGTCGCAGGAGTCGGGATATATGCGGGAAATTTCATCCGTAGGAGCGCGTTGGCGTATAGATTCGGTCGGTTGGCGATGTCCCGACTCAATCCGCTTGTATGCGAAAATTTTGCAAGAACATGTGCGAAGCAATCTGTCGCATTGATTCAGCGTGGCATATCGCAGGGTGAGTATGCTCGCCATAGTGGGTAGCTTAACCAGAAGGGATTGAGATTGGTGGACGCTGCGGGGATGGACGCGCCGGACAAAGAAATTTCAAACTCCGTCGATTGCCGATTGATGAATGCTGAATCGGCAGCTGACCGTGACAGGTGTGACCAACGCTCTCTCTTTTCTTTCCGACCACCACCATCTGAGCACTATCGAATGGTACGTCTGTCTTCTTCTTCACACTACTCGTGGCGCTCTCTGACAGTAATTTAGCTCCAGTTAAACTGCCCAAGGACCCCGGTGCGTATCTGGGCCCTACGCAAACCGCCTGGATGGCCTCGACACTGGTGCGTTTTCTCACTTTCATTCTTCGTTGCGGCTCAAGAAGGCCTTTCGATTAGACCTGGAGTCCCCGACTGGACACCGACCCTCGACCAGCCCTGGAGAACCTGGATCCTGCCCACCGACTTCCCGAAGCACATTGGGCCAGTGCACAGAATGATGTCGCCTAGTCGCTGAACCAACACCGGTCAGCTGTACCACTCTCGACCGTCTTCATTGCGGGCTGTTCACTGGGGACGCGTGAGGCTCAGTTCTGTTGTCACTCCGTGGTCGTAGTGAGCACCGCATGAAGTTCGCCACGGTCCGGGTGGGCAGCGGTCCTAGGTGCCCCGCTGCAGCGGCTCAGTGCCGAGGTTCAACATTATGGATAGAGTGGGCATCGCGGCGGAGGAAGTGTCCAGCTTCATACTTATTGTGTGTAATTCCTCTCCCTCCCTCTCGTTTCTGCCATGCTGATATCCTTCCAGGTTTTCGTTCGTTGCCGATTTCTTGCTTATCTATTGTAGCTACGTTTCTGTATCTGACGCATTGTTTGCGATTGATCGATATTTTGCTCAACATCCCCGTCTCCTGTGCGCAAAATTTATTCCCGGATCGTGTGGTAAACAGAGTCGGCAGCCCGTTTGGCATTGGAATTGAGCAGCACCCCAGTGGAGAGCGCACAAATTTGTTGCAAAATTTCTCGGAGTATTCCACAGCAAGGAATGCGCCAGTGGGAACCGCAATAGCTCAGATGTGTGTATCTGGCTCCTGGATCCAATGCCTCAAAGAAAAGCAAAATATTTCCGAGTCCGCGCGACGTGTTCCGTGGGGCATTATTTAGGCAAAAGCTGTGCAGCCCCTATATAATCTGCTCGTGTGTTACAGTCACCGGTAACACTGCTGCTTCTGCACCACTCCCGCATTCCAATCCGACGCTCTTTCAAGTTCTCAGCTTTTGATTCTCTTTGTTCTCTTATACGCCCTCAAACCCTCAAGGCTTAGCGGTGCGCTGTGTGGACGGTCACCGCAGAGCAGTTTGTACGGTCACCAGCCGCTTTAAAGCATCCTTGGGGTATCTGCCTGTCTCCCTGATTGACTTCCGTTGGGTGAGAATCCCAAGGGCGGCATGACGGGTAGGCCAGGTGTGAATTCATGGGAATGGCGGTGCTCCGGCAGGCTGTGATTGCATCGTCGTCGGGTACTCGTGCAGTATGGGCAAGCGCATCCAGCAGACCTTTATTTTGTGAGCTTTCGTTCTTCTTCATGTCCTTGTTCAACGCTGATCTGGTTGCAGCGTTCCATTCTTTCTATAACTGGTTTTCTAGGTTCACGACATGTCTAACAGGTGCGGGCAATTGTTGTCGGAAGCGGGGGCATCGAGGCGGAGGATGTGTACAGCGTCCATCCAACGGTACGCGCCGCTTTCATCCTATCTGTCTCTCGATTCTTACCATCTTGTAGCCATCTCAACCCCCCGTTCCATGCTTTCAACGAGATTCGTCGGACAGTGTGACCGTTCAGAATGTAGCCGTCCCTCAGCGTAGTGTCTACTAGTCGCACTCGATTCTTGAAATCTGCGCATTCTTCCATATCATCGTTGTGTTGTAACCGTTGGGGTGATACTGAAACTGGCTGTCCAATGTTAACAACCTCTACGCATAACTCAGAGTTCTCGTCCTGTATGTTTTCTCAAGACATTCGGTGAATGGGCCAAGCTGGAAGACAAGTGACCTTTTATCATTCATCTCTCACTAGGCTGTATACCTAAACTGGGACTTGGTATGGTGTAAAGACTCGGACGTTCACGCGACAACCTTCTGAAAAGTCCGGAGTCCTTTATACGCCTGTATGAAATCGAAGGGTGAGTCTCGTGTCTCGAGAGAAGGGCCAGACTTACCCACTCTGGAGTCTGTAATATCCGAGTAGTGGTGCGTGCACATCTTCCTCGCGGTCCTCTTGACTCGACCTCCGGCGTTGGGGGGGTTATTTTGACGACCTTTACTTGAAGCAACTCATCAGCCTGAGTACGGGAACAGGTCGAGCGATTTGGGTAACTGCCAGGCGCACCCGCGATTCGAGATCCCGTCCAACGATCTAGACGGGGATCAGGATTGAAAGATAAAAGAGAAACTGGGGGGGGTGAATGCCCTCGTCTATCTCTAGTGCCCGGTTTCTTTCCGTTGCAGATAGGGTGCTGGCAACGACGGGGATATGCTTATCTGGATGCGTGTTCACCGCCACGCCCGCCGAACGGCTTCTCCTCCGTGTTTTTTTTGGGGAACCGCGCACGCGGCTTCGAGGTTTGCGCCCACGTGTAGAAGACCGTGCAGCGGGTGGTGGGGACTATGGAGCAAAGGCGAGAGCTTCAAAGCAAAAAAAATGTTAAAAAATGGCGGACGCGAAACAAAGCAAACGGACGCACAGTGTGAGGACACATACCGAGGATTGTCTGTCTGACGCCCTTCGCTGCTGAGGAGAACATGTGCGTAATCGGGGTCGTCACCTAATTTGCGATTTAAATCCAAGGGGGTTACCAAAGCAGGGTAAAGGCGCGCCTTCATGGACAGAGAGTGGAACATGCGCAACAGAAAGCCGAAGAAGCCAGTGACGAGGCAGCCTACAATGAACGTCCGCCACTCGGCGTCGACGTCGTAGTATCGGGCACGCAAAACGCCCAGCTCTCCGTGCAATATTAAACACGGGAGAAGGCCTGTTGTCATGAATTTTGAACAGGTTCCCGTAGTACGAGAGTGCAAGGGCTGACTGCCCGACGTGTAGTGTGCTAGCGCGGCCGGCGGAAGGAAATTGGGTTCATATAAGCGGGAAAGGTCGCGCTGAGAAGGGGACCAAGGCACTTGAAGGAGGAAGTATTTGGCGAAGCTTGGAAAACTCGGAGATCGTGTTTTGGCCGGCCTTGAATTCGTCCAAAAAGCGTCAATGAAAGGATTGCGAAGCTGTGGCTGTAGGTCCTATGAAACGACCCGGTGATTGAGTCGTTGGATGTGCGGTGGAGCGGAAGGCGGTGCGGACGACAACGTTTGAGTACGGAGAGACCCACATCGATTATTCATGGTGGAAGCAATACTCAGGGGTCGAGCCCGCGTGAGCTGATACTGTGGAAGCGGGAGCCCTGTTTCGGTATCTCCAGATCTGTGACTATGCGATAGCGCAGGACGAGGACGGAGCCGGGCAGCAGCAGGAGCAGATTAGGCATCTACGTTGCTGGGAAAGTGGGAGCGACAGGGGTGATTCGGAGAGCCGTGGAATTCAAACAGCAATACGGGCAAGGCTGCCCGCCGCCTGAAACTTGAAGAGGACCGAGGTTCCACGACACGTTGTCGTGGTGGGAAGAACAGAGTCCGAGTCGCAATCGCAACAAAACAGACACAAGCAAGCAATCATGCATCATGACTATCTCCTTTTGCTGCCGCCGAACACCATAACCGAAGACGCGGACGGGGAAGGAGACCGGGGCCACGGCGACGACAGTGGCGGATTTCAGGCTGGGCAGGCCGGCGGAGCTTCCGAGTCAGCGCTGGGAACAATTGCATGGCCTGAAAAGGAATCGCAAAGCTGAGTCTCTCGGTTTGGTGGCAACTTGAAGGCTGCCGCCGAACACCATAACCGAAGACGCGGACGAGGAAGAAGACCGGGGCCACGGCGAGTCGGCGACGACAGTGACGGATTTTAGGCTGGGCAGGCCGGCGGAGCTTCCGAGTCAGCGCTGGGAACAATTTCATGGCCTGAAAAGGAATCGCAAAGCTGAGTCTCTCGGGTTGGTAGCAACTTGAAGAAACAGCGCATACCTGTCGACACTACAAATTTGCTACAAACCGCAGCAACATCGATAAGTAATCGAGCTACCGAACATCCCAGTGGCACAGTAACCGCTTCAGGTATGTTATTAGCTGCCCATTGTCTTCGAAATATAAAGGGGTTTGGTCTCACCAACAGCAGCGCTTCCGAGTCGTCTCCCTCCACCGTAGGTCGTGCACCTACACAAGGACCCACAGAAGACTCACGAGCAGCAGCAGCATGCACTTTCACGTTGCCTCTCGTCTCGTTCCATCGCGAGAGGGGAAGATTGTCTTCGTATCCGGTGCGCAGTACTCGTGGGTGATCGATTGCGCCGCTACGTGGTCGGTTGGACGGTCTCGTCACACCGCAGAACTATCAAGATAATGTCCACCCCAAGAACTCCGAGTTGTGCATCCCCTGATTGGTGTGTGAATTTCCAGTAATCCTCCTCGACTCGACGTACGCGATCTGAAACGCAACGAGGCATGTCAGTCGTTATCAAATGGACGGGCTAGAATAACTAACCGTAGCGCGGCCACTGCGAAGTGCTGATGAGGGTAATGGAAATCGCGGTCAAGAATATCCACTACAGCCTACGGTGAGTGAGTATCACGCGGGATAGGGACGTTGAGGCGCTTACTGTTCGAACAACGACATCCTCGCTAGACCCTCTATGTAAGTCAACGTTTTCTCCGTTGTCGCATGAGTCGGAGGTCGGGGTTTCCTGCAGGACGAGAGCATAGTGTTCTTTGCAGGGCGGCAGAGTACCCGCCTGCGTTGCTGACAAAGCGCGCAAGACTTACGCGCGCTTCGAAGGTAGACATTTTCGCTTCTCCGCGTCGTTCTTACCGTGTTTCTCCGACCCCGCCTCCATCAGCGCCCCAATACCGCAATGCCGCACCCCCCAGCGATGGAAGCAGGCGTAGGGTCCCTAAAATGTGTCGGATAAGAGTCGGGACTGTCGAGGGATACATCGGTGTACGCACGTGCTATGATTTGCGAGGTAAGGAAAGCTTAAGTGGAAATCCCCGCCGCACAGACTGCATTGCACATACGGGCGTAAAGCCTAATCGGAGTCATAGCGTATTGACGGAGGAGTCTATCCTGAGTGCGCGTTGCACTCCGCGCCTGTTTTTTGTGGTTCCTGCGCTACAAAAAAAACATCGTCGCGGGTATCTTTCTATATCCCAAGGATCAGCAAAAGGGCACAGAACCACGGAACGCGCGCCTACACACTGTGCTGCAAGTCGGGAATCCCAAGGCCGCTGGTAAAACCATCGTCATCGCTTTTCTGCGCGGGGCTCAGGTCTTCGTGGCGCCAGAAAAACCTGTAAAGCAAACTTCAAGTGGTGTCGATATTGTCCCCGTCATGTAAGTCGCATAGGTCAAGGTCGCCTCAGCCCAAGAGAGTGCTTCTTCCGGGACTGCAGGAATGCCGGACGATAGTTTGTCGAGGTGGTGAGCGGCCATGGAAAACGGAGTGCATTACTACCTGCGAGCGGAGAGTTCAGGGTGAGCTTTATCCTGCGCGGTAATTTTGAGCAAAATATCCATGGATTGAAAACGATGTGTCGATATGTACAGGATGGTGCTAGATTACACGAAGAAGTACAATAGCACAAAAAAAAAACTGTAAGGATATGTATCAGCATGCAGAAACAAGAGGGAGAGGAAAGGGCAAAACGTACAACAAATATGAAGCTGAACACTTCCTCCGCCGTGATGCACCCTCTATCCGAAACATCGAACCTCAGCACTGAGCTGCTGCAGCGGGGCACCTAGGACCGCTGCCCACCCAGACCGTGGCGAACTTCATGCGGTGCTCACTATGACCACGGAGTGACAACACAACAGAACTGAGCCTCACGCGTCCCCAGTGAACAGCCCGCAATGAAGACGGTCGAGAGTGGTACAGCTGACCGGTGTTGGTTCAGCGACTAGGCGACATCATTCTGTGCACTGGCCCAATGTGCTTCGGGAGGTCGGTGGGCAGTATCGGGGTGGTCCAAGGTCGCAGGCGAAGGCTTCCTCGAAAACTCGGCTTTAGCAAGCTGCAACGCGAAGTGAAAGCGAAAGAAAAGGTACGAGTTTCGAGGCAATCCACTCGGGGTGCGTAGGGCCCAGGTACACGCCGGGGGGTCCTTGGGCAGTCTAGGTCCTTGTTACAAGTTAGACAGGCGGAGAACGAACGATGGAGAGCACGTACCGTCCGGATGGTGAGTGTTGAGAGCAAGGACTCGCGGTCACGCTCAAGTCACGGTGGCTGGCTTGATGGCATTTCGCGACAAACAACAGACAACACTCCCCTCGACTTGCCCTCGACCGTCAAGGACGGACCCTCGACCCAGGACCCTCGACCTCCCTTGGCTGGCCTCGATTTCGACTGACGACCATCCCCGGACCCCGGCCCAGTGGTACGCAGGTGACAAGGCGTGTACTCGCTCCTGCCGTCCCCCTCATCCATGTCACCACCGGGCTCAGCTACAGCATCGTATGATAGCGCACTGCTTGTATCTGAGTACCATGGTGGCTAGAGGGGGCCCACCGCGGCTTCAGAGAGGCCGCTCGTATTCCGCGCCGCTGGACGGGTATTGTATTTTTCCTTCTCTCCCTGGACACCTCCTTTGACTGGGTTGTTTGTTAGCTGTCACTTAGGGCGTGGATGAGACATGGTATTTCGGAAAGTGGGTTCTTCAACGGCGGAGGAAGCTTGCACGTACGAATTACATGTAGGTTCTTTCTAGATACTGTTCCTTCGCCTACTGAACAATGCCTCAGATTCATCTGGCTGGCCAGCGCGTCCAATTGCAGTCTCTTTTGTATACGTCGTGTTAATTTTTCATGTCTACATGTAGTTGCACCGTAAGTAGCGACCATATTTAATTACCTCACCGCCCACACAATACGTCGATGGAATTCATTCTATTTTCCTGCGACTCCAGATTCACTCAGCATAAACAAAAAATAAGTGGGCTGCGAAGGACCCGAGTGAAAGATTGATTCACGATGACTTCCCTCCCGCCCACGTCTTCTCGCTTCGAATCTTCGCGCGCCGACACTATATTTCCTTTGCTGCCCGCCGACCACCATACTCTAAGACGTGGAAGAAGACCTGCACCACGGTAACGACAGTGAAGAGGAGGCGCGCTGGCGACGATCTCGTGGCCTACGACGGGATCCCAAGGCTCAGTCTCTCGGACTTGAAGAAACAGCTCATACCTGGCGACGAGTACTCCAAACTGCAGCAGCGACGATAGTCGAGCTACCGAACATCCCAGTGGCATAGTAACATCTCCCTCCGCCGTATTACACATGCCGCCGCGTCTCGTTTCAGCGCGAGAGAGGAAATTATTGTCCTTGGATCCGGCGCTAGATTCCACCGCTACGGGTCCTTTGGACGGTATCGAAGCCAAGACTATCAAGATCACCAGGAATTATGAGTCGTGCAGAGACGGACCTGATCCAAGTGCATCAATTCCCTGTAATTCATCTTCGGGTCGACGGTGCGCCATCTAAAACGCAACGAGTTCCGTCGGTCGTGATGGGATCGACGGACTGAAGCCGCTAACAGTAGCGCGGGGCGCAGGTGTTGGTATGATGAGATAGGATGGCGGTCGGTCTAGCTAGATCCCAAGGGGACGTTTGGTCTTTCGTTCTGAAGCGTGTAGGGCTGGCTGGTCCGTCGCTCGGTCGACAGGGCGGCCTGAAATTCTCGGAGAGTGGTGGGAAACCGCGACCGCTTATGCTGAGGCGCGCAGCTATACCCTGGGCTGGTCGTGGGTGGTATATTTTGCCTGTTTGCTGGGTAGAGATGAGTGGACACTGCGGAATCAATCCAGCTCAGTCTGAAGAAGCTGCACCCCGCAAAGTGCGACTGGGCGCCAACCGTGTCGCAGGCTTTCTGCACGAGGTACCAGATATAGTGTCGCGCGACCGACTGAAGACAGCCGGATTCGTATGAGCTGGAAAGGTCGCGCTGAAAACAGGGCGACCGAGGGCACTTTCGTGAAGCGTGGGGTGACCCGAGAAGGAAAAGGTAGCACTCTGCAAAGCTTTTAAAAGCCAGAGATCATGTGCGTTGGAGTGCAGCGGACGTAGGGCGACGAGGAAGGGCCCAGGGAACATGGGAAGGGGTTGCGCAGAACGGTGCCCGGCATTCAAAGGTTCACGTCGGTTGTGGGGGAAAACTCAGGGGTCGAGCTCCTGGACGAATGGCGGGGGAGCAGGAGCCGATGTTAGAGGACGGAGCGGTGCAGCAACAGAGCATCATGATTCGGTTCCCCAGCTGTTCCCAGTCAAGTTACCGCGAAAGTGCCAAGCGAAGCCCCGGCGGAAGAGCGACGGGACCGCAGATAATCCGAGAGCAATACAGGGAAGGCCGCCCGCGGTCTGAAATAACAGGGTTGATGTTGTCGTGGTGGTGGCAAGAACAGAGAGTCGCAAAACAGACACAAGCAACAATCAATTGAAAAACTATCTCCTTTTGCCCCCCGACCAACATGACCGACCACTCGGACGAGGAAGAAGATCCGCACCACGGCGACGACAGTGGCGGGTTTCAGACTGGGGCGGAGCTTCAGCGCTGCCAACGATTTTGTGGGCTAGGGAGGGAACGCAAGGCTGTTTCTCGGTCTGGTGGCAACTCGGAGAAACAGCTCATACCTGGCGACCCTCCAAACTACAGCAACAACAAGGATAATCGAGCTACGGAAAATCCCAGTGGCCCCTTCAGGTATGTTAGCCGCCCATTGTCGAATATATTTGAAACGGCTCACCGACAGCATGATCCTGGCAGAACCTTGTCTTCTTCTCCGACGCCGTAGGTCGTACGCCCTCAAAAGCTCTCAAGCAGCACGTCGAACTCCTGGTCGCGCTGCGAAGTCCAAGGAATGGT